>JAVJGI010000001.1:7343307-7370159 GCA_035590275.1 Ibycter americanus
AATTGTAGTTCTGACTTCTAAACTCTTTTTGAGTCGAGTTCATTTCTCCTGCCGGTTTACTTTTAAACCAGCACACTCTGTCTCCACCACCCAGTTCTCTTCAAGCACCAGGAAAATCCAAGCTGTCCCCCTGCTTCAAAAAGCAGAGGAGGGACCTTGCAGAGGCTGGCAAACATTTCCCATCTGACACCCCAGCAGCACGTGGGGTCAATGGCTATCTCCAGAGTGGGCAAGGAAAAAGATTGCACTGAGGGTGTGATTCTATTAGACCAAGCAGATATGGATCAGATTAATAAGATTACACAGTCAGCTGTTTGGGACTGGTGGAGTAGGAACTAACACTTTCTACAGTGTTAAAATAGAGGGTCCCTGCTTTTGACTCTGGTGATTTCAGGTATTTTTCTGCCCTGTAATAACTGAACGTAGAACCATTTTGGCTTTCTAGGATGCCTGCTCTAGTATTCAAGTACCTTAAGTTGTCTGTAATTTCTGTTTTGATATTAACTTACTGTAGGTGTGAAAGCATTTTTCTTTTATTTCCCCTGTATATTCTTTCAAAGTAATGGCTTTTTAGAAGTGCAAAGGAATGTATTTATTATTCTGACCACAATTTTAACTTGTTATATTGAGACAAGTTTATTTTAAGAATGACCATGGCAGAATAGATGAACTTTGGATTAAAATTGAAAACCACAAAACTATGTGAATTAAATTACACTGTTTTGGAGTGTGATGAAGTTTAGTCCATTTAGTATGGAAGGATCTGGAAATACTAGAAAATAGTTGTAGGTAACTTACTAACCAAGTCTTTGATTATTAAATCTGTTGTTTTCTTAGGTGTACGCAGATCCTGGATTTTTTTTTTTTTTTTAATTTAATAACCTGTATCCTGCTGACCAAGGGACCAGATTTGAGCTTGGTTTTTTTTCCCCCTTCCTCATCGGCAAAGCACAATAGTGGCTACCTGTTCACTTCAGTAAGTACAGCTTTGAAAATGATATTTATACTAATAATATTTAGTGATACTAGCTATATTTGAGCTAGTGTATTTGCTGAAAGAGAAATTATACTGGTAAGGATTTTGACAGTGTGATTTCTTCCCTGAAGGGTGTGGGAGCATCATTTGCAAAACTGTAAGAAATCAGTTGTCAAGAATTAGAAAAGAATGGATAAAATAAGGGTTAAGATATATGTTTGAGACACCAGTGAAGACAAGTTTACAAAACTAAACTTTCTCTGCATCAGTGACTGGAGCTATGTCTTTTTCTTTTTTATAAGTGAATAATTATGTGACTAGGGATCTAGCCTTATAGTTGTTGAAAACCAAATACTGTTTCAGGCTTCCATTCTGAGATGTGTTTATGAAAGCCCGTGTGGATTGAAAAGTTTTTGCTATCACAGCTATATTGATAAGAGAGATCAATGCCACTCTTGGTGTTACTGGTTCAAGTAAAATACAGTTAGGACTGGCTGAAGATGTAGTTCTGTGACTTTATGTGCCTTTTCAGTTGGCTTGTCATCAATTATGTAATAAATTTCTGGTTGTATTAAGCACATCAAATTCCTACTTCTAAATTGCATTTTCCTAAAGAACTGCCTTTGTATTTTGTTAAAAATTTAAAGTATTGATCTGAATGTCAAGGTTAATTACCTTGGAATAAAACGCCTTGGCTTTTCATTAATATAGGTACCAGAATAAGAAGCTACTATGTGTTACAAGCCAATGAACTTGCCACTCAAGTTAACCGCTTTAACTGCCTTGTTTCTACTTGTTCTTTTTTCTAGATGTCATTTTGCTGCTAATGGGTGTAAGTAAATTAGATGTCTTATACAGAAAGCTTCTCCTCACTAAACTTTTCATCAGAGGATGGGGAAAGCCAGAGGATCTGAAAAGGTGACTTGCTAACAGCATAAACAGTATTTTATAGTAAAAGAAAAATTTAACCCTTGAAGTATCAACAATTGTTATTGTGCTGTATTTAAAAAAACCAAAGTGTTAAAGTTTGTTTTGTTCAGGAAGTCACGTGTTTTCATACCAAGGGAGGAACTGGATTTAAAAGAAGTCGTAAAGGGATTTACTAAATGTTTGTGTTTAAAGAGGCTGTTCTTGAGAGAATGTGTGTATGTCCAATTACATTTTTCACTTATGCTTATATGATAACATACTTCAAGCAACATCTCTGAAAGTGTTTTCTAAAATCAAAACTTGCTGAATTTTTGCAGAGAAATTGTTCTGTTTAACATCGGAGGATCTTGCTAGCTTTCTGTAACTTCTTAATAATAGTGAGCTTTAAAAGTGTAAGATGTAATCAGAAGGTTTTCGTAGCCCGAAGTAGAAAACTCATTCTTTTTAGATGTCTTGGAAATAAGAAAAGATGCAAGTACCTCTTAATTTTTAAGTATTTGCTGATTGTTATTAGTTATTCTTAGCACCTGGAGATAAGCACTTACATTTCTTAAGTTTAAAAATTGACTGAATATATATATTGTGCATCATGTAGTATTTAAATAGGAAATTATAAGTCTGCATTTAATAAGCTAATTCTTATGTATTTGAAAATCAATAAAGACATTTTAAAAAAACCCAAAATTTTATTCACTCTGGACAGCAGTGCAGTTCGGGGTGGGTTGTTTTTTGTTTAAGTCCAAGAGAAACGTCTCATCTTAAAATGGCACTTGGATTGCTTTGTATGTCTGTCTTCAGCTGGTTTTTCTCTTTAAGTAGCAGACTTTACTGCCAAATGGGAATGTTGGATTTCTAAAATGTTTAGTTTACTTTTGTTGGAGTAAGTAAAAAATGTGGGGTTTGTTTTGATTGCAGCATTTCTGTATTCTGCTACATGTGTGTATCTGAAATGGGACATTTTAATGTTACCAAAATCCTCTCTAAAAAACTTTTAGGTTCTTGGTGAGACATGATGAAGTTGCACTGCCCCATCCCCTTCTGCCACCGGTGCAATTGCTATCTGTATGGGGGAACCTCTGACTAATTCTACTGTTAGCTTGTGCAATACGAGGCAAGGCTTTTCTCTTACATGGGGTCTATAAGGGTAATCACACTAATGTCAAATGGCAACAAAGAAGCATTGCTGGTAGTAATAATGGTATCAGCTATGGCTCTTCCTCTTTCATAGAGGGGGGAAAAAACCCTCTCACGTGACATCAAAAGCTATGGGGGAAGCATGAAGCAGGCTTGCTGGCCTGCTGGTCTGGAAAGTGGAAGAGAGAATTTGTTCCATGTATTGCCCCTGAATGGGAAGAAGATGAGCTGTTCACCAGCAGCCTGGCTTCACCTGGATGAAGAAGGAAGAACCTCACCTCCTACCAATTCCTCACACTGGCGAGTGAGAGGAGGCAGTACCACTCCCTAGTATGCATGCCCTATTGTGCTGCCAGAAACAGTGTCAGCATTTTTTTTTTTTTTGACTGATGACTGTGAAGCTCTATTAGAAGAAATTATGAAATTTCTTATCTAGCATTAACTTGAGATTGACTGATATTACAGACTACCCTGCCTAGATGTAATCTGAAGTTTTATGTACATACTCTTGATGTGATGACTGTTAATATCATCATGCTTTATACTCAACTCCTTAGCAAGAGTTGAAATTTCTCAGCACGTGCAAGATTTAGCCTTCAGTATCCTTCTAACTACAGATGAAATCCTCTAAAAATACTGTATTTATGTATTTGGTGTCAAGCAAAACACCTCTTTATTTAGCTTACCCTCCATGCTCACATCTGATACCTTTACCCTTACTTTCTCATACTTAATAGACTTAACTGTTCTGTATAAGAAAAGCAGAGACTGTATTGTAGAGCTGGTTTTGTTGCTGTGGTAAACTGATTTTCTTTCTGTCTTTATGGTTTGGTTTTCTCTGGTTTTGGGAAGGTGAACACATCATTCCTGTTATACTATTGTTCTGTGCTTTCCACCCACATCTTGCTGTTTTAGTTGGTCAGGTAACATTGTGTGTGTTTGCAACCGTAAGAATGAGCAAGATATTCTTAGCATAGAGTATTTGAGGTTGAGAGGGCCATCTTGGGGGCACCTAGTCCAAATGCTTATTAAAACCAGAACGAACTTCTTAGTTGATTCAAGTCACTTGACATCTCATCCATTTGAGTTTTGGAAGTCCCTTGAGGATGGAGATTATTTGTAGTTTCCCTGGGCAATCTTTTCCAGTGCTTAACCGTTATCACTCTGAAAAAAATCTCGCTCTGTCCAGTAGGAATTTCTTATGTTGCAACGCGCAACTCTTGCCTCTTGTCCTCTTGCTGTATACCTCTGAGAAGAGTCTTGTTTCATTTTCTGTGTAAGACTTTGCAGCCCATTTAAGTAGCAAAAGGCAGCAACTAGATTTGCCCCTTAGCCTTCTGTTCTGGCAATGCAAACCCCGTTACCCTGACCTTTTGGCTGCCCTCTTGCTAAATGCAGAGGGTATGCTATCGGTCTTCCTAGCAGCAAGGATGTGCTGCGAACTGGTGTTCAGTTTGCTGTCTGCCAGAAACCCCATGCCTTTTCCTGCAGAGCTGCTACGTAGCGGAGAAGTTCCCAACCTGTATTGTTGCATGGGGCTGTTCCACCTAGGTGCAAGATTTTGCAGTTTTATTGTTCAGCTTTAGGATGTTTGTTGACCTGTTCCTCCAGTTTATGCTGGTTGCTCTGAATGGTAGCCCTATCTTCTAGCTATCAACCTCACCCTCTGGCTTTTGTCATTCATAAACATCCTTGAGTGCTGCTGTTAACTTGTTTCCAGCTAGACTTGAGATCATGGGCAAGTACATTTTGATTTTGGCAGTCCAGTGTGGTTTTTCACCCGTTCAATCTGTATTGCCCCAATGTAGCTGCAAGGATGTATAAGTGTAGGAGGTTGCTATATCTTAATTTGACCCTGAAAAATGATAGAAGTTTTCAACATATCAGGTGTAAAATATTTAAGAACTGTGCAACTGCAAGAAATGTACCTAGCATTTTTTATGTTTTAACTTAAAAGCATTCTTATACACTTAATGTATGGTAGCTTGATAAATCTGTAGATGCAAAGCTGGCTTCATAACTTTTATTTTCTTTGTGGCTTACTTTAGCTCCTGAATGTTTTTTTTTTATATATATATATACACATATTTATCTTTTCTTTTTTTTAGATTAAAAGTTGAATCTTCTCTACTTGTTTCCTTTCAACAGAATATTTGAATTCAGAAAGATTATTGGAAACAGGGAAAAATGCCAGACGCTGGTTTCAAAAGATTACCCAGTGTTCATTGACAAGGTACTTAAAAGCAAGAGATGGTGCAGTTTAACTACATTTGTTTTCCTGATGGTATATAAAGGTGAAATCAACTTAGGACTTACAAGACTGCTTTTATAGGATAGAAGAATTCAATCTTGATGTCATGTGAATCTACATTTTCACAATATCTGACGTTATCACAGCATGACTTGCTGCTGGGCTTGGCAACTGGGAACTTGAGTTAGGGAATACATAGAGATAGGGGGTGAATGCACCTGACAACATTCAGTTAGATTTTGCTGACATTAGCTGTTCCCAGTTGTTCTGTATCAAGAAAAGGACATTACAATTTATCTGTGAGGGAAGAGGAAGTGAGGCTGTAGAGGCAAAAGAAATCAAAGTAGTTTGAGTTTTCAAATGCTCTTGATTGGAAAAAGGAAGCCCTGTGCTTCCAAGTGAGGTGTGCAGATAAAGTGATCATTGCCCTGAGTACTTTTCAATCTAGGAAGTGTGAATAGGGGGGCAGAAATGAAGAGTAGTTCTAAAGTCAAATAAATGCACTGGTGGTCAATGCTGTGGCAAGCTAAATACGTTGACGGTTACCTGGGGCATTTTTGGTTTCTTTGGTTGTTTGTTTGTTTTTAATTGAGCTGCTATGGATAGAATTAGGAGGCAATGGCAAAAATGTGAAATGGGTTGGAAGGGATGGGGAAACGAGCAGTCACATTGGCTTCTAGTGGAGGATGGAAGGAAACTGAAGGAATAAAGCAGTGGCTCTACAAATACTGGTGGGTTTTTTTCCCCAGTAGTACAAGAGTTGTGGGGGTGGGATGTCAGATACTGAGGCTCAAAAAATGCTTGAAACTTAGTATGTGTTACGGAAGTTATTTAAAATGGGACAGTATTACACTTTATTCCTTGATTCCTTCAATAGGTCATTTAATAAAAGCAGAGTTTGAAACAAATGCGTTGACTGTGTTGATTGTATGTATTCCTATATTTGAAATAGACCTCAGCTCTGGGTTTTTTTAAAGTACATTTTTATCCTGTAACAAATCCTTGTACTTTAAGAGATTGGCTTTCAGAGCAAGTTAAACACTGATATGACACATATGCTATAATCCCATTCTCTCTGTAGGTTGAGGAACAATCTGACTGTAAAATCCTTGAGGGGCATTTCATTTCCCCATTGGCTCATTATGTCCCAGGTATCCTGCCAGTCGAATCTCTTGTAGCAAGGTAAGAGAAACCAAGTGGTATGTCCTTTCTGAAACTAGTACTGCAGAGAAAGAAGAATGGTCTGTAAGTAGTTTTATTGTGAAGCTAATTTATTGTAATGCAATGTAAAATATTTCAAACTGGATTTTGTACTAATGTGTTGAAATAGGTTTTGACCTCAAAAGTGAAAATAAATCTTACTCATGTGATAGTTTAATGTGTGTATAAATAATAATAAAATAAGAAGTCCCTAGCAAAGTATGTTCTTTGCTGGGTTTTTTTTTTTTTTTAAGTGTAGAAATCATATTGCATAAAGCTATGGAATACCCTGGGTTTTTTAAAATTGTTTATTTTTTTCCAAATGAGCAGCATGCTGGAAATGAAGGATATTATAGCCAGGACAGTAGTTGTTTCTTTTATACATAGCAGGAGAAGCTGTTTATATGAAAGCAGCATGTTACATGGTATTTGAAAGAACCATTCCAGCCTTCCATTTACATTGCATACAAAAAAAAATTGTATGTGTACTGAAGTAGTAAGTTCATTTAATTGTAGCAGGAGAATCTGGTGCCTTTCTTACTTGGCAAGCAAAAAAAAAAAAAAAAGCATCCTTGCAGAAAGCTGGATGATACCTAATGACATCTTTGTTTGCTGGTTTCACACTAACACTGCTTTGCAGTTGAGGAGTGGGTTTGGAGAGGGAGCATAATTTCTGTTTGCTTATAATTTTGAGCTAAACTTTCATGATGGCATTTTTTTCCCAAGCTTTGTTTAATAACTTAAACATTTTGTCAGCTCAAGTTGATACTGGCATTGTCAATTTTATCAATATTACTGGTTGGTGGTTTTATGTGTACTTAAACGTGTAAAACTAAGGAATGTCAGAAAAAGTTTGATAGTCAAAATATCAATTCTCTTCTATCTGCATTGGTTAGAGAAAGAAACTGTTGCTTAACATTATTGGACTAATTAGTCCCATAGTGGAAAATACAGTATACTGATTGTTTCCTTATCTATGTTCTCTTATGGTTTGTAGTCAAGTTATGCTAATTGCTCTATTGGACAGTATTGTTACAGTTTTGAAATTCTCTACAAATATCTCTTCAGATAGTTGTGCATTGTGTGAATGTTTTTTCCCCCCCAAAGTGTGACACTGTTGTATGTAACAGTGCTCCATCTTGTGGGGAAAATACTAGTGGCTCAGAAGTTTGGTTTTGTTTTTTTTCCCCAGTAGTTAACCTGTAAATAACTTGAGTAGCAGCAAAAGATATTAAGTGATTGAAGTTGGGTGTATAGAATAGTTTCATGGTTTGTATGTTGGGGTTTTGATTTTTTTTTTCTTAATTTAAATATATTGCTTATCTTAATCTTCAATTTCAGCTGTTGTGTCCTCAGGAGAAAAATAGCGATTTGCCTAGGAGAGCTAGTTACACTTTTTTAGGCTGCTCTTCATCTGAAGTGCCATTTCTCCACTCTGCAAAATTTAAATTGTGATGATGAGGTAGTGGTCTTTTTTAGGAACATGATCTTTAAGCTTGGCTCCTTTTCTTGTTTGGCATTTATTCTCTTCTGCTTTCGGATTCCTTTCTTTGCTGGATGTGTTTATGAAAAATGATACCACTGAATTGCTGGCAGTTTGCCTGCATGGGTTATGAAAATACTTTATTCTGTCTTTTTCTTTCTTTTTTTTTTTTTGTTTGTTTAGATTAATTTCTCTGGCACAGCATGTAAATAGATATACTTTGCTAAAATAGGTGTTTGTTTCTCACAGATTTCAGTTCATTATACCCAGAAGATGGAATAGCAAGCACAGACCTGTGTGCATTCATTTAGCAGGCACTGGAGATCATGTAAGTATGTAAAATGCGTTGTTATTGAGAAATTAAATAATCAGATTTTATCTTAATATATGTTTGTACATCTTATCTTTAGCACTTCTGGAGGAGACGCACATTAATGGCACGCCCAATGATTAAAGAAGCCTGTATGGCATCCCTATTGCTAGAAAATCCTTATTATATCCTTTTGTGGAAAGCACGATAGTTATTCTTAATGTTCTCTCCAGAAGGTAGAAGACTTCTCACACTGGTATAATGTCTACTTTGTGGATTGATTTCCCGTGGACTTTTCAGTGGATAGAAGCAAAGAGCAAAGTATGACCATTGCAAGAAACACAGTGTGGAACACCGTTAACATAATATGCTACTTTTACACCAAGTATTGCTTTCTTGGTTTTTTTGAAAATGTCTTTTACAACTTCTTACTGTAGTCATTAGAGTAAAAGTTCTGATATGAATCTGGGTACTGATCAAAGTACTGATATGATGCCTTTAGCCATGACAGAGTGAAAACTGCATTCATTCTACATCATACTGTATGACTTCTGGATGTATTAATGACACAAAAGAAAGTTGCCTCTCCTGCCTTCCCTTCTCAAATACAACCCTTTGGTGCCTCAGGTACTTCTGAGAAATTTGCTGCTACCATTTAAGATTTATCTTTTAAAAAAAGTTAAGTTCTGTCCAGTCATCAACTCATCAATAATTTCTATGACACTGTTACTCTGTTTTATTAAATAGGTTCTCTGGTTACACTTTTTTCCTGCCCGTATACCTGACAAAAGTAAAATCTTCTGTTGCAAACTGCATCATCAAACTACATTTAACATGATTTAGTTCCAGTTAAACATTTGGAATTTAAGTTCCAAATTTTAATCAATCCATGTTATTTTTGTATGTGATTTATTTTATTTTATTTTATTTTAATTTTTGTTTTAATTGTCAGTTTTTATATAGAAATATTTTACTTTCTTTAACTTGAGTCTTCTACATGGCTGTAGAAAACCTAAGGATCAATTGTAAGTATTACCGTTACATTCATGGAAACTGTTTTTTTGAAATACCACTTTTTTTTTCTCAAGAAGCTCAAAGTAGTATGAACTTTGATAGTTTATTAAGAAAAAAAAAAAAAAGTCCCCAACATGGACCACTTGTAACCTTTTAATGTGAAATTGTCTACCCTTTGCTAGACTGCTTTGACATTTTTTGTGTTAAGAGATCACAGTGATGAGGTAAATTTGCACAAGAGCGAGATGCCAGCAAGTTGTGTGAATGCAAGCACCAGTGTATTTTCCCTATTCACAACTGTGCATGTACAAATGCTGCAATTATATGTCAATCAACTGTGAATAATCTTTGGTGAGGTAGCGTATTTTCCTGCTATAATTGCTAAGATTTTGCTTTTCTGGGATATTTTAAAGATTTACAGCCAGACATGTAAATAAATCTGGTGTTGCTTGTTTATTAGTCAGTGGAAACTATGCAATATTCAGTATTTACAGAACTTGCTCCCTCAGTCAGTTTCTTAAATGTGAATTTAGAAGCTTAGTTAAGTGGTCCTGGTTTTTTGCTTTTCACATTTTCTGAACCACTGAAGTATTAACAGAATTCAACAGGATATGTGTCTGAGGCAAAGCTGTGGTTTTAGTCTACCAATATTTCTTAAAATCCAAATATGAGTTGGTGTTTTAATCCTTTTTAATCCTGACTTGGACATTTAACATGAGTAGAAGATGCATAGAAGGTGATTTATTTTTAAACCTGTCCATTCTATTAGGACTTGACCAGGAGCACTGTCTCACACTACAACATTATAGATTTCCTAGATTTTATTTCAATTTCAGCATTTGGATTTAGGAAATCCAAACATTTAAAAAAATACTTTAAAGGAGAGGGTTTTAATTCAAAAATAGTTTCTAGGCTTTTTTTCAAAGCAGATGCAGAATTTTATTTGTTTTGGCATAAGAACCACATTTTTAAAGAAAGCAAATTACATTTACCAACTAAGATGATTGTTGTAAAATTGCTTTTTTGACAGGGAAACTGCTCAAAAAATTTTTTATGGCATTTAGAAGTGTGAGATTATAGGAAAGTGACAGGAGAGAGTGTGTGCTGGAATACATCCATTGGTGGTTTCTTTTTCCAGCTATTGAGGATCTGATGCAGAAGAATAAATTAAATATTTTGGCAAGGCTATTTCTAACTCCATTCTCAGTTCTGTAGCTTGACAGCTTAGTACATGCATGATTTATAGAAGGATTGTTCTAAAGAGAGTGCTCAGTCTAATACCCCAACCAGTAATTGTCACTCTTCAATACAAGGTTACAAAGCAGCAGCAGTGGTTTTAGTTAATATACAAGTAACAGTGTTTAATAAATACAGCAGCTGGACAGGGCTGAGGAATATCATAACAAAGCTGTAGGAAAGAATTACATTAGCCTATAAATACTGGTCTGCAGCAGCTATGTTCATTTCTCTGTGACTTGCACAGTAAGCTTTGTCCTTGTGCTTCAGAGTGTCTCAAATGTGATTGTACGCTGGCAGAAGAGGCCAGTAGCCTTTTGTAACCTGACTGCGTGATACTGAAAATACACAGTCCCCTCCCCAGACTAGAGGTGTATCAATTGCTTTGTAAAATAAATTTTTTTCCACTTTCTAGAGTCCCTCTGATGGTTGAGCTGAATAGCTTTCTACTTTTTTTGTTTCTTCTGTTTCAATGCTTTGCAGTACACTACATGAATTTCTCAGTACCGTGACAAACTTCCCACTTTACAATTTCAGTCTTACAGTGACACTGATGAGTGCTTCCAAAGCTGACATACTGATTGCTCTTCAAATGTTGTGTGCAATTTTTCAATGATGTAAAACAGGTAAATAAGACAAAAAAAAGGATTGTTTCTGCAAATGAGATAGTGTATATCTAGGACTGTATTACTTTGAATCTATTTCTAAAAGGTCCCTTATAACTTTACAAGGTAGAAGATTACTGCTAATGAGATTCTGATGTTGGTAATATCTGTTGCTAGAAGACCAGGCTGTCAGTGATATTACATTAGAAGCTTAGCAGGTGTCTATTTCTCATCCTTATTTAGATGAAGAAGTACAAGTGCCAGAGAATCTGGACTTGCTTTTTCTCCTGTTGCATCAACAGGAGTTCAGCTCCAAAATTCTCTGGGATTGTATCAGGCTTTGTATAAAAAGTGTGTATAGAATGATGAGAACTGTAAAAATCTAATCTTAGAAAATAAATCCTATATTTTCCTTTTCTGGGGACAAAAGACGGTCATGTTTAAAAAATGTCTCGGACCTGTTTGTGATGGGAGGAGCTCTTGTTCTAGAATCGGCAGCTCTTTTGCACTGGCTAGAGAGAGAAGGCTATGGACCACTAGGGATGACTGGAATATCCATGGGAGGACATGTAAGCTTTTATATTTCCTGTTCAGTAATTTTTGTTTTAACTTCTCGTTTGATCATTTAGCATATAGAAAGAATTTGTTTTATAGTGTTCCTCTCAGAAGTAATTTAAAATAAACATTTACAGTCATGAGAAACAAATTGTTGGCTATTCTCATTTTCTGTGGTGCTGAATTAGTAAAATCCTCAGTAAGTACTGACAGATCATAGAGCCTTTTGTCAGCCATCTCCTGGCAGGCTTAATAAGAATATAAGCTTCTCACATAATTGTGGTTTTTTCCATGGAGTGGGAATGTTTTCTGAAAGAAGATCTGTACTGATCAATTGCTAGTTCTCCCTCTTTTCCTCCATTCTTCTCACCTTAAACTTGTGTGTTTGAATGGGTTGTGTGAAATGTCTCTTCTTTGTAGGCGTGCTGTAATTGAGGTGACTTCTGGTGTCAGTTCTGTTCTCTGCTCATCTGGTTTTTTCCCAATCATTGGTATTGATCAGAGGAGATTTCTGTGGTGAGGTGGATAACGTTTTGTGTATGACACTGCGCATATTCAAACTAAACCAGCAGTGTATTAGTAAGATGCGTGAAAGACTTAATACACGGTTAAAAGATTACTGTTTATGTCTCTACAGATAATCATTGGTCTGTGAGACGTAGTTACAAAGCTTATTAAAACAACATGCCTCTGTTTTGCTGATCCTTGTTTGTTTGTTGTTAGGAGCTAAATAAGTAGTGTTGGTAATTGTAGTGTCTACTGAAAGGAAAGTAATTTTCCCCCAAAGCACAATTTTATAACTCTTACTGTTGTAAATGTACTAAGCACCTTTGATTTACATAAATATCACCTTGCTGCAACAACAACTTTTTTGTTAAACGTGTCTTCCCTGTCTTATTTGTAAGTTGGATTGGAATTCTCAAACTGGTATGCGCCCTACTAACCATGCAGGATGCTTCAAATGCTGTACAAATGCTTTAGGAATAATCGAGTACTGTATCCTGTACCGATGATCATATGCAGCATGGGTATAGAAGGAGGCAAGATCTGAGAGTGCATTTGGAAACTCCTTTGAAAATTTTCTTCCTGGTCCAGAAGATACAGTGTTTGACTGGTCCTGACTTACAGAACTTCTGGTACAATTTAAAACCAGGGAAATAAATTATATTTTGTGTTGATTATCTGTAGAATGTGTTTTACAACAGAAGGTAGGTGGCATAAATTCAGTTCAATTGGTGGGGACAGCTAGAACTAAGAAGTCAGACTTTCTGACTATCAGAACATAGATATGTGGTGTTCTTCTAACTTTTTATTTATAAAATAATTAAAACAGAATTATAGCTTAGTTATATAAATCAATTTATGAGAACATCTGGCACAGACATGGGGTATTATATATTAAGGGGCTTACACTGTTGTTCAGTTTAGAGCAATAAAGTAAAACATGTCAAGAACATACCATGTAGGAAACTTCTGTACGTTTCTGGGACAAACAAAATATTCATTAAAATGTGTTCTGGGAGCTGATGTAAAAGTAATAATTTAAACTTTAAAGGACAGAAAAAGAATCTACTTAACATGCTGAATTACTTCGCCTCTGTATTTTGTTTCCAGTATACAAATTTTAAAAGTATGGCATTTTAAATAGTCCTTCTCTTAGATTGGAGATTTCCATTTTGCCTTGGAATAAGCTTGCAAGAGCTTGATGAAAAGGCTTTATAGGTGTTTTTCATGGTTTCAAACAACTGAAAGGTCAGAATAAATATTCCATTGGGAATTCTTAAAACAAAAAGCCATTCAGCCTTGAAATTAGTCCTATCCACAACAATGTTTACTGTTAGGGAAATCACTGAAGAATAGGCTGTTTCTTCTGAATAAGTGAAAGTATATCCAACTGCCACAGTCCTTAACTGCTCTGACACTATGTATTTGTTTGATACTGTATAAACAGTTAAATTGAAGGTAAGAGAGTTCTTTTTACCGTTTTGTGAATTAAGTATTAAAATACCTAATAAATGCCTTTGATTGTAGATGGCTTCACTGGCAGTGACAAACTGGCCTAAACCATTGCCATTGATTCCGTGTCTTTCCTGGTCAACAGCTTCTGCAGTCTTTACTACGGTAATTAACATACATTTTTGTTAATATACTAGAATGTAATCAGACGTGGAACTTGAAAGGTTTGTCTTGGCCACATTCACCTTTTCAGTTAGGGCATTTCAGCACCCTTTGGCCTCTGTTAATGACTAGTGGCAAAACCCACCCTTCCTGCAACAACAAGTGATAAGGAAGGTAGCTTTCAGCTACTTCAGTGGGTCCTGTAGCAGCTTAGGGACTGGGGCTGGTTTGTGGGACGATGATCAGAGTCCTGGTCTGAGTGTGGGAAGGTGAGGAAGCAAGCCATGAAAACATGTTTTCTTCTGCTCAAAGCCTGGCTTAAATAGTTCGGTAATAATGCTGCTACTACCGTGAGAGTTGTCTGTTTTCACTGCTGCTGCTGGGGTAGGTGAATGAATAGACTGGCTTTGACAACCATTGTTGGTTTAGCCCAGTCTCTATGTGTGTAAACCCTAAGTGGGACTGATTTGTCTTTTCCCCCCCCCCTTTTTCTTTTTTTTTGTTTGTTTTTTAAAGGGAGGTGGTTTTCCGTGTCCTGCGTTATAGTATGTGCTTATGCTTTGATTACAATATTTCTAAGGGTTATCAGGAAACTTGGCGAGAATTCCACTGGAAAAATCAAGTCACAAAGAGGAACAAATCCATTTTCTCTGTATATTATTTTAGAATGATCTGTGGGTTTTACTTGTGTACTGGATGCTTGTGTTTGTAACCTCAGGGTGTGTTGAGCAAGGCAGTGAACTGGAGGGAGCTGGAGAAACAGTATTTTACACAAACTGTTTATGAAGAAGAAATCATAAAAATGCTTGAGTACTGTGGAGTAAGTATAGTTTGTTTTCCCTATTTGCTAATATTTACGTGTGAAAATCTAACAAATAATGTAACTTCTTTTTACTTCTAGTAAAAGTAGCCAATTGTTAGCTAAAGTATGTTTGCCTGTTGTTTCCTTATGCTTTTGATAAATTTAATCTTTGAAGGAAAACCTACTGAAAAAAAGAAGCTAATATTTTGGTGGTGTAATGCGTGTAAGTATAGCCCTTGCTACAAGTTTTTTCTGTGACCACACCTAGTGTAATCTGCAACATAAGATTAATTTACTCAAAACATTGAAACTGTAGATAGTATTTCTCAGTAACTGGCTTTATAGTCTGGAGAATGGATACCCTGGCGTGTAAATATTAGAATATTATTTATTACCCTTTGAAGTAATTGCTTCCAACTAGTCAATGTTGTAGAATATTTTTAATATGTAGCAACATTGTAACTTTTCTAGGTTGTTTAGAGTTTGAGGTCTTTCCGTTTCTTTGTGTGATGCTTGCCCTCCCTCAGCTTTAGACTTTTATTGCACAGGCAATTGGGACAAACATGAGGTAGAGCTTTTGTAATTAGCTTCTTGCTCCTCATGAAATGTAATTTATTGTCTGCATATGTTTTTTGCCTTCTTGACTTTTTTTGACTAGGGTTGAAAGACTCTTGCCAAGGGGAATTTGGTTGCCTCACTGCTCTTCTAGATTGGGGTGATAACTTTTTGAGAACTGCTTGTATGTTGCAATACTGTCTTCTAGCCAATTCTGATAAATAACTTTTTTCCTAAGATTCTTTGCTTTGTGACAGTCCTTTTTCAAATATCTTGCAACAGAATAGGGGCTGGGGTGGAGATTGTTTCTGAGACACTTGCCGTTTTTAAGTAAAATACACGCCAGGAACACTGATGGAGCAGACAAAAGAAGAAACATTTCAAGATGTTCAGAGTATGTCTTCCTAGTATTTAGGGACAGTAGATTTTTCAGTCCTAAACATAACATTAGACTTGGTCACATACATTTAGTACCCAGAAATTTAAGCTTAAATGACTGCACTTATAAATTCAGAGTTTAATATAGAATCAAAACCAAATGTTTGTATCATAAGCTACCATATATAAGTACTTTCTGCATATTTTAAGCTGACAGAAGTGTAGAATGAAATTTGCGAGAGATTATGATGGTCAGGATTTAATTGAGTGACATGCCAGCTGAAAATAACAAGTACTGTTAGCAGTGCTGTTTGTATCTTTTTTTTTTCATTATTCTTTTTTCTTGTAATATTGAGTTGATCTTAAAGATAAGAGTAACCAACTGATTTAAAGGAGAAACCCTTAGTAAATGACCTGTTGTCTTTGTTTAGACAGATTCTTTCAAGATGGGGCAGGACTTTGTTAAAAACTTCCCTGACAGTGTGGACAGTCTGGAGGATGTGGATGTGACTTCCAGAATATTTGACCTTGATTCCTCAAACAAGACTGTATCTAAAGAAGCTGTTCACGGCTTTACCACAAATAAAAGTAGTCTAAGTGCCTCATCAGAAAGACTCTTAATGCAAGATGCTCCTAAAATGCAGTGCATAAATCAAACATTTTCAACCAGTAGCAATAGCAATAAAAACTTAACCAGCCCACAAGGACACAGGATAAATAAAAGAAGAAAGAGTGACACTTTACAGAGAGAATCGTTAAGGTTCATGAAAGGAGTGATGGATGAATGTACCCATGTAGCCAACTTCTCAGGTATGTACTTATGTTTTTTTTAATGTGAAGTTTGGTAAACAATAAAATACGATGGAAGGAGAGGTATTTTCTTCATTCTCCATTGTGTAAACCTGCTGGCATCTTAGCTGAAATATGAAAATACCTTGAGTGTTACTGAGCAGCATCTATTTACCACTCCATTTCCTAATTGTTTTTCTGTTTCTTCTTAATGGCCAACTAATGATAAAGTGAATTAAAAGTTTGCCTTTCAGTATCTTTGCTTATTTTTTCTCTGCCTCGCTGTGGCTATTTTCAGATATGTGCTAGTGCAAATTTGTATTATTTAAAAGAACAAAACATCTGTGTGATGTAATACCTAGATTCATTAATCTGCTAATAAGGTTTTTCAAACAGATTCAAGTAAATTAAAAAAAAAAAGTGGAAATGTGATAATTGGCTTCAGATAGCAAGTAGCCTACATAGCTGAGAACCAAGCTTGAATGATTCTTTTAGAAAAGTGTGACCAGTAAAAACGCACAGAGGTCCTTCTGGAGTGATGCAATCTGGTGAATATAATGTTTCCAAAGACAGGCATAGGATATAGAGGGAGCTGTAGCTCACTGAGCCTTAAATCTGATGAACCTGGGTTTCTTGGCCTCTAGGAAATCGCTTTCAATGGCCCACTTGCAGGCAATGCAAGTGATTTCTTCCTAGAGCTGACTGAAAGGATTTTGCTTTAGTTGAGGCTTGGAATTGCTTTTGTGGCAGTCCATTCAGACAAAATGGTTCAACTGCACATGTACCTGCTGAGGACTCAACACATCCTAGAACATGCTTTAACTTCAGACAGGTTTCTGACAGAGTTGTCTTTTAATGTCAAAACATTCTTGATACTGAGACTCTGTGCCACCTCATTTTTTAAATCTGACATTCAGTACTCCATTGTTAAATGTTTTTAAAAGAAAACAAATGCAAAGATTTCTACAATAGTATAGATTTCTTGACTTGGACAATGTCTGAGATCATTGCTAGCCAGAGATGTTTCGTGATAAATCCCAGTGAAGTGCTTTCCTTAAACCTTTAAAAGTTGTTTCAGTAGACAGAAAAAACTCAGTAAGCTTTATTCTAAGTACAGACATTCTTGTTTCTCTAGACACTTATCCAGGTATCACTTAGCTAAAGTGTTGACCTTTCTTGAAACTTAAGAGGATCTGTGATCCTAATGCACTTGTCAAAGTGATGTAGTCCTTCGTGTCATTTGTCTCCCATGTCTCTTCATGCTCTGGGAGACATTGCATCCTCTGCCAGGGTATCCTTGGAGTGTGTCTAGAGAGGAGCTTCAGAAAATCTGCCTAACATTCAGATTTCATGGAAAATTGAATGGAAGACTAGAATCTGTCTTAGCATTACATATCCTCTTTACATGATCCAGGATATATGAAAATAGAGGGTCTAAATTATTTGTGACACCCCATTGTCAAACATCTTGGCTGGTCACTCTTTACCATACTGCGTGTATTCTTTGTGAAGAGAGAACTGTTCTGTGTTCAGCATCATTTTGGTGTTATTCTTGTTAGTAATCTGGTTGGTGCAATTTTTGTCATGAGTAATAAATATATATACAATATGTTGGGGGTTTTATGTTGTAACTAAAACATGTAGGAAACAGAAAAGAAAGGGAATGTATACTGCACTTTGTCTGACCTCTCATATGAAAAGTTGTCTTTTTTCCTCTCCTTGAGGAAAAAAATTATACAAAGCTTCTACTTTATTGAATTTCAGATGTCTCCTAGTTCTTGTCACTGGAAAAAAGAGATCTTGGAGAACTGACCTGAATGCTATAGAGTTTTGTTGATACGAGGAAAGACAATTCTATCATTTCTCAGAGGCTTGTGAAGCTTTCTGCTTTAAAGGACGGAAAGGGATTGATTAGTTTGTTTTTCTACTGATGGCCTCACTACTGTAATGTCAAAAACCAGACAAATTCTGCTGGAGACTTTAGAAAACATATTTTTACCAAAACTTAGAATAATTCAATTTTTTTTAGAAATGGAGAGCATTTTTACAACAGAAATCTCAGCTGACGTGTTTCTCTTTCTTACCTTAGATGAATTCAATTTTATTTTTCTTCAGTTCCAGTTGACCCAAGTTTGATCATAGTTGTACAAGCTAAGGAGGATGCATATATTCCTCGAACTGGGGTGCGCAGTCTTCAAGAAATCTGGCCCGGGTGTGAAATTAGGTACCTGGATGGAGGTCACATCAGTGCCTACCTCTTCAAACAAGGCCTCTTCAGGTAAGTTTAAAAATAGTTGAGAGCTTAAATCCGTAATTTTGAGATACGTGATTTTTCTTCTAAAAGCAAGTCTGTAACTACTCTAAGGCAACAGATACCAATACTGCTTTGATGAACAAGTTTCTGGATCTGAAATTTAAAGAGAATGTCAGCATTTCCATTTTATGAGCAAAGATGAGGTGCAGTATAGCTCAGATCATTCAGTAAGCCAATGGCAAGAGAATGATCCTTCTCATTTTCCTACAAAAGCTTTTCGTTACTTTGTTCACTGGACACTAGAAAATATTTTTTTTTAAGCAGTGATTGCTTATGTTGTATTGTGCAGCTGTTGTCTTTTTGCAAATGTTATTTTCTGAGAATCAAAAAACCCACACAATTGAAAAGCAGAATACAAGCTTGACCGCAAATGAGTAGTGCTTGCATGAATTCTTGCCTTAGTAATACTAGGCATTGACTTTCTGAAGACAGTTATAGAAGTCACTTATACAAATGCAGTTCCTTTAAAAAGTTAAATACTCGTGCTGTTTATTTTAAAATAGAAGAAATTAGTGAGACTGTACACCCCATTTTGGAAGTTTTGAGGTACAACAAAAAGAAATAGCAATATACTGGTTCAAGGTATGCTAACTAGTAGCTTATTGCTGTTTAAAACTTCACCCTTATTTTGTGACGGTTGTACAAAAATTATGAATTATGCATGTCTCTTTGACCCATTTCCTGACATGTTTGAGTAGAAAACTCCTAATCCGTT
This sequence comes from Ibycter americanus, assembly GCA_035590275.1. NCBI lineage: Eukaryota > Metazoa > Chordata > Aves > Falconiformes > Falconidae > Ibycter > Ibycter americanus. The sequence continues at coordinate 7,362,673 of JAVJGI010000001.1, forward strand.
AACATTTGCAGTCGTATTAAAGTTGGTAAACAGTCCCAGTCGTTCCTGAAACATAAATATATTACTGGGTTGAAGTGAGAGATCCTAGAAATAAGTGAAGGAGGAAAGACTACCTAATACAACTTTTTTATTGAATTTTGAAATTGCAATGATAGCTTTGTAAATATGTTTTTAAATATATGGAAATAGGCCAGTTATATCTGCCCTTTCCCAAATTACACAAATTATTTTTTTTCCCTTTGTTTTAGACAAGCGATTTATGATGCATTTGACCGCTTTCTTCAGAAATACACAGTTTAAAGATCTTCATAATATGTTCAAACGGATCTCATTTGTACTTCCACTTACTGGAACTCATATTTGGAAAACAAGCCTCTTGCAACGTTGAGTAGATGGTCACCGAGTTTGACTGTTGTAGGTAACAATTATCAAGAATGGTAAAGTGCCAGCATTACTTTAATTTTAACCAAATGCCATTCTGACACACTCGCTTCAGTGAAAAAAGCTGTGAAAAAACAGTGGCAACATTTGTTAGTGCATGAATGGTTCACATACTTCATGTTTATTCCTTTAATTCTGAATAAATCCTTAATTGTGTATCAGTTGAAAACAGACCAATCTAAGTATTGAAAGAATGTAAAATTTGCTGTAGGGCTAAGATGCTTTTCTGCTTTTAGTGTATTTCTAGTTTGTTCCAGGTACCTGGGTTTCCTCTCGCTTCCTCATCCCTTGCTATTCCTATTGTGCTGTACTATGGCTTTGCCAGCACTCGGCCTCTTGTGTTTCTCACTGATTTTCTCTATTGTTAAATGAAAATTAGCTATACTAGAAGGGGCAGCATCAAATCTTGCAAAAAGAGACTTTCAAAATTCAGTGAAGAGTGAGAGACACTTTCATTCAACACATTCACGAGATTTTTCTGCCACTGAATTAAACCATGCCATTTCAGAAGAATCATGTAGCAATTCATTGATCAGTTTCACAAAACTGGAGTAAGTGAAAATGGAGTGTCTAGTAATTAATTGTTTACATGCATTCAGTTGGATAACATAAACTTTTTCTTCTAGATTTTTTATTAGAATGCTAGGGGAAATAAAAATGTAATTTTCTTTAGAAGCAGTGGTGCAGAGTCTGATTCTAAGCAGTTAAATTGACAGCAGATTATATGGTGCTAAAAGACCTGTTGGGAGTATTTCAACAGAGGTCCTTTTTAAAGTGCACTCAGTGCTGATATGCAAAATACAGTTTCACTGTATAATATTAAAAATGTATATGAGAGTTATCAGAACAGTAAGGTTAGCTCCTTATTTCTCAACACTGTTTTTTTTAACTGGATGGGAAATAAAAAAAAATGGGGTTATGGGCACACCTAAGAAAATCCAAAGTCTGTTGTTTCCTCTTTTGGGATCAAAAATGCCAACAAATTGCAGTAGAATAAAAGGTTGTCATGCCTCAGCTGTATATGGTATCTGTCGACATCTTATTTTATGGTAATCTACTGTAATGTTCTTTTAGAGCTGGTTTGCAGAGAAGTTGAAAACTGAAACATTTCAATATTAATTTTAGTACAGTAATGACCAGAGTTACACAGAAACAAAATAGAAAACTCCAGCCATTTCTTGGGATGTGTGACTCCTACACCTTTCAAATCAAGCACTTCATTGATATCCATGGTTAGTGTAATGGTTAGTAGGCGGAGTATGAAACAAACAAAACTCAAGTTTATATAAATATATTATCTTGAATTTTAGCCTGGCAGACAGGGCTAGTAACTGGGAAGAAATCATTGTTAAAAGTCAGGTAAGTTCAGTTAAAACCGAAGTGCAACAATTTGTAATAACCCAAATGATTTAACGTACAATGTTACTGAAAATGCAAAATAAGTTGCATTCTGTTGGAAGTTAAATTGCTTCCTTCGAGTGGTTTTTCATCATTTCTTTAGACAGTGTTGGTTTTATATATATTGGGAGCAAGTGTGGAGTGACTAGCACATTGAAACAGATTAAAACGCTGAATGAAAGTTTGAAATCAAGTATAACTAAGCTTACAAATTTAAAATTGAAAGCTTGAATACTGTACTAGAGGATTTATGGGACTTACATTTTACAAGCTCATTCGTGAACTAGGAGTGTTTTACAAGACTCTTGTCTGCTGTCCACCAGTGTTTTTTAGATCTCACATTTTAAATGTATTTGTGTGCTTTATGTCCTGTTTCTGTTGCAGCTATGAGAAAGGGAGGTAACTGGTGGCAAGGGAAAGGGCATGAATAAATGGAAGAGAGAAAAGAGATTTTGTAAGGTGGAGAGTAAGCACAAAAAAAATCAACTTCTCTATGCTACAAAGTATAACATGCCAAAGTAAATATTTTCAAAGCGCACAATACTAGGAATTACACAACTGATGGGAACTTGACATCCTGAGGTCAGTGTTCTGATGATATTACTAACAAGGTTTAACTTGCCAAAAGGGCATACTAGTCACAGAAGCAGATTTATGCTAATGTAACTCCTGTTTGTGAGAGTGTCTTTGGGATAAGTAGTGAAAGGCTGGTCTCTGAAAAGAAGGAGAAATCCCGCTTTGCTATGTAACTAAAGTAATGTTGCCAAATATGAAAGCCCGGTAAGAAGCATTTAAGAAATTTCTCAGGTTAGAATAATAAAAAGGAAAAATGAGCTCTGTGGTCTATTTCTGCCAGTTATCAGACACAGGAAGCTATTAGCTTGTCTGTGAAGGGGGGAATTTTGCTGTGTAAATGTTTTTAACCTTTGAAAATGGACTTTTTAAACCAGATTTTAAGGTTAAGTGCTATGAAAGCATTATTAATAATCCATTTTGATGTTAAATGAGAATGTGATTTTAATCCAGTAATTGCCTAAGAAAAATACTGGAATAAGGTTCCTGCACTAAATCTGAATAGCAGATAAGCCATTCTGTATGTCTTAAATTTATTGTAAAACTGGCCTTGATAATTTTCTGGTTTTAATGTTTTTCAATAAAAATCCTAAAAAAACAGGTGTGAAGGTTTTTTCTTTCTTGCTAAGAGGAGATTCAAAGTGCATCTCACTCATCCTGTAACCTTTTTATGCCTACTAGTACTGTAGCACGAGAAGAGTAGTTAATCTACAGTACAAGATAAAAGCTTCACATAACAAACAGCGATACTGCTTTCATGTTTTTCTACGTGCAGCACCTAGTAAAGAAAATAAACTTGTATCATCTCATTAAGACACCGTTGTGGTTCCAATGTTGTACTTTTCAGTGGGTTCATTGTGCTAGAATTTCCTGAACTTATTTAAAATCCCTTCTACTTTTGAAAGGGTCCAAATCCTGTACAACTTCTTCCTGCTTGCTGCTGTGTTCCAAGCAAGGGTGTGTTGTACCATAATAAACTTAGAGCATATTGTAGGACACCTCCAGCAGTAATTGGAAAAAATCACCCTTGCTGTTGATGGTTGCAAGGTGGGAAGGTGGTGGTAGGGTTTTGGAGTGCTGCTGTCAGGAGAAGAGGAGGCTGTTTCATCGTCTGCAGCAGTCTGTCATATAAGTGGGAATGTCACACGCTAGTTGGAAGGCCACTTTGAACAGATAGCTGTAAATGTTACTGGCAGGTGCATCTTTGAGTCTTGATGATGTTTATATGCAAAAAAAAAAAAAGTCTTGGAAAATTGTTGCAGCTTATTCTGTGGAATTGGAGCAGTCATTCTGGCTGAAGCCTGCCAGTTGTACCCAGCAACCAAGATGCAATGAATTTTAGTTTGGTGCTCAGTTACGCTGTCTGAACAGGTCATGGCAACACTTCTGCATACCCATACTGACAAAACATGAGGAGGACAGATGGAGCAGGTAGTCCTTTTTGTCTGCATTTGAAAGGAAAGGCTCAGGACAGAGTGAGAGGTTAGGTCTGGTGTGTTATCCGTGAGTAACCCAGGTAATTGTTTTTTTAGTGTTTGTTTACACGTTTCTCTCCTGGCACCAAAGTGCTGGTCACCGTCTAGAACAGAACACATCTATCTAATCTGTCAAATGGAGCTTTTTGTAATCTTTTCCCCCTCCAAGTTCGAAAAACACACACCCCTCAAAAGTGACAGCTCAGCAATTTTTTTTTTTTTTTTTAGCAAGGATCGATCACTTGTGTTGTATTACTCTAGAAAGTCTGCAAAAAGGTATCATGATATGAAGGAATGGAGTCTTGTTGCTTTTTCTTACTGGAATGTCATATGCATGTATTTAGATACTCTTTAAATAGTAGATGAGAAAGTGACAATACTTGGAGCCTTGGAATGCTGCTTTTTATTTTTGCTTGGTAGCTGCTAACATTTTGAGGCAGTATTTTTTTATATAATTTATCCTAATTGTTTCTGTCATGTGTCGCTTTTTAAAAAATGTTGGTCTTAATTACAGTTGGTTGGGCAGGGAAGTTTCTTTATCTTAAACTGTCAGGTTCTCTGTCAGCTTGGCTGTAATGATAAGTTATACAGTGGTGAAAGGAGGTTTGTATAGTCTGTGGGCACGTAATTCGCCATGAAAAACTATTACATGAGTAAAATGCTGCTGTATTATGCAATCCTGTAATTTGCAGTGTTGCCTGGAACACTTGGATGCTTCAACACAAGAAAAACCATAAGCGTTAGAATGTGAAGTAGCTCATAACAATTGTTATTCTCTTGGTTTCATGTAGTGTATATCAACCTCTTTTTCAAATACCAGTATTTTTAAATACTGTGCTCTTAAAGGAAAAACTAGGGTGAGTTTCACCAAAGAAGTCTGACTTGCCCTGCTAGAAAGTAACGAGAGGGATGAAACAAAGTGGACGAAAGGTTAAGAATGAGTGTTGCACAGCTATAAAACCTTTTTCTATACTCTTCAGGCCCTGTCCGTCCAATAATGTAGAGGGTAAGCCTCCTGTTACCACAAAGTTAGCAAAACAAGTACACACAAAAACTTCTCAAGCTGCTACATTACTGGTCACCTTTACTGGTATTTTGCCGCTGCGTAGTTAACTCTTCATCAGTTTTCTGTTTTTTTCCTGGTCTGTTCAGGTTCCTGCACGGCAGTACTGCAGTGTTCCTGAAGTCCTGGCTGGCCTACGCATCTGCTCCCTTATCTTCTAACCCTTGCACAAGAAAAAGAGGAAACAGGTTAATCCCCTTCTTACCAGTGACTTAGGTAGGGCCTTTGTCCTTTTATGTCACTCTAACCTCTGCTTAACTTCTGAGTTTGGGAAACCAAATAAAAGATGTGAGAATTGTTTTGAACAGGCAGTGTGATGGATACTTCTGCTATCAGGAACGTAGATGTAAACATATACAGATACTGGCTTTTTTCCCCAGTCAAAATTACAAAGAATGCTTTCCTCTATTTCAAATAAATTTGTCACTGCAATATGCAACTGGCATGTCCTTGATTAGTAAATTTATTGCATCTGAAAAAAATCACATTCTTAGTTGTGAAGAAAAATGCTTATAAGAGTTTGAAGATTTGCTTTAATTTTAATCATTCTATCTTTCCCCCCTCTTCTTTCTTGGTGTAAATTTAAAATGAGGAAGGGATACACGTGTCACTATTTGTGCAAAAAGTGCTTAGAAGCTATAGTGATTTTTTTTCTATTGTGAAAAGAGAAATTCCTCACTTACTACCAATGTTTGGAGCTGAAACCTGCAGTTACAGAAATGCGCATTAATGTATCTGTGGTTTGCTTGTAGTAGCATAACCATTGTGGTAGGTGTTTTAATTTCAAGCCTTTACCCCAAAAGGTCATTAATTTCCAAAAAACAAAGCAGCAAGCACCTAGGGGAGGGGTTCTTTGAGGTGGACCTGGGCCCCAGCCAGGCGGTGTGACCCCATCACACCTGGCTGAGTGGCACTGTGCTCGGGAGGGAGGTGGCCACAAGCCATCGGCCAGTCGGTACAGTTGAAGTGCTACTAAGTTGCAGAAGGTGGCCTCTGTTCTTTTGAGCTGCTACTGTACGTACAGCTCCACAGTAATCCTAAAAATGCCTTGTTGCCTGAAGAAGTGGGAGCTATGGTGAGGTTTGTTGGGTTTTTGGTGGGTTTGTGGTTTTCTTCCTGATGAAGAGGTAAAACTGCTACGATCTCCTTAAAGCAGACAGTAACGTTACTGCTGCTGCGAAACAGTGGAAATTCGGTGACTTGTGACACTACTTTAAAAATATTTGACTAGCTTTATAAAAGTCTATTGAAGAATTTGCTTAGTTCATTAAAGAGGTGTTGGGTTTTTGGTTGGGTTTTTTATTTTGGAAGACCTTTTATAAGTAAGGAAGTAAAACAGGTCCAAGAGACTGAATGCAAGAAGTGAGGGAGGAAAGGGTGTCTTACGGTGTAATCAAGGAGAATTACAGGAGCAGTGGGAGACTGCAAAGAGGGAAAGGGGTGATTAATGTCGCACTGCAGTGGCTTTCCCCATTCTGTGCCCATAGGGCTTCTGGGATGAGGCAGTGGCAGAAGTGCAGGTGTAACCTCCTAACGAATCCAGCCAGCGCGGTACGAGTGCAGTGTGCTGTTGCAAGATGATTTCTGAGAGATTTTTGACAGAAAGTAGAAATGTAGAGGTGACATGGCATGATATGAAGGTCCCCGCCTGTGGCAGTGCTGAAATGATGCGCGATCCTCTCACCACTTGGACCCAGTCTGTTCTCACGTGCCCATTGAACACGTTCTCTAGGCTGGGCTTACCAGAAAGGGCTGAACCGGGCAAGTCCACTTTGCTCCAACAAACCACACTCGTCCTCCTACTGCGTTTTGAGACCCTCATCGTATCGTACAAGCATGGGAAAGACCTATAAAACCACAACGCCCAGTGAGCATCGCTTGGGAGCTTAAATCATCTTGGGTGCGTCAGTAACGGAGAGCAGGAAGGAGACGGGAGCTGCCCTGTCTCCTGCTTTCGCGTCCTGCGTTGCCTTCACCTGCGTTTCCATTTCAGCCTTCCACCCAAGCGGCCGCTTTCAACGTGACTTGATGTTTAAAAAAAAAAAAAAAAATTATCACGGATTCTAATGAGGCTTTAAAAAATGAGGCATGCCCTCGCTCTGCAGCTGTTGGGCCATGCCTTTATTGGGTTTTTTTTGGCTCCGTCCGTGTGTGTGTCTGCGGGAGTGGGGTGTGCAAGGGGGCTTGGTTCTGGGCGCCCGCTCGGGCACCTAAGTGCACTTTTTCTTTTTTTTTTTTTTTTTTTCTTTTTAATTAAAAAAAAAATAATAAATGTGTTTCTGCACCGTAGTTGCTATAGGGTGCCTGTGGGGTGGCTATAGGGCAGCGGTACCTATAGGGTCCCTGCCAGGGGGGCAGTGGGCTGTCTATACCATTTCTATGCGGGCAGCGCCTATAGGACCCTTCCAGTGGGGCTGTGGGGTGTCTATAGGGTGCCTGTGCGGTGGCAGTGCCTATAGGGTCCCTGCCGGGGGAGCTGTGAGGTGTCTATAGGGCCCCTTCCAGGGTGGCTGTGGGGTGTGTATAGGGTGCCTGTG
>JAVJGI010000001.1:7371040-7419730 GCA_035590275.1 Ibycter americanus
CGGCCCGGGGCTGGCGGGGGCAGCGGCCGGGACGGCTGCAGCTCCCGGCCATTGCAAATGGGCACCGCCGGGCTCGGGCACCGGCTCGCAGGGCTGGCAAGCGACTCGTTTCGCTTTTTCTTTAGAAACGTGGCCAAGTCCCGTTTGCTTCACCGCAGGTCTGTTGGGGTTTTTTCCCTAATTACATAGTCGGGCTCTTTCTGGACGATCCGTTACTTGGTTTTGCTTTCTGGAAGACTTGGATTGCGGAGGCTTTAAATGTTAACAGAAGCGGTCGGTTTGCCTTGCTCCATCGCTTCCTGCATAAGCAGCCTGAATCCAGAGGGTGAGAGCAGCCTTGGTGCAATGCTCGGGCCTTTAATCCCTACGTGCAAGATAAAGCTACTTTACGGGCTTTGTGCCGACTGGAGGGGCAGGTGGCTTTACAAAAAAGAGGTGGCTTGACACTGCCAGGCCTTATGCTTGGGCTAGCAAAGAGTTCCTAGAAGTTCAGAACTATGGGAGTGTTGTTCTTGGCTGGGAGCGAACCACTGGCCTCAAAATACGTATTTCAACCTGCGCTTCCTGAGAGTTTGAATCGCGGCGCTTGCTCCCCAGGCACCTGGCAAACCTTTCTGTGATCTCACGGTCACTTTTATCCTTGAATTAAATACGTACTTCCGTCACAAAGAGAAATAGGTAATTTATAGTTTCAAGTAGACAGGTCACGCAAGCAGAGGAGTTCCCCAGACCACAAAGTCTTTACTTAGCCAAAGATCAAACCTTTTGGCAACATGTAGAGCCGCCTTTATCGTCTCGACTGTTTTGTTTGCATGTACTGACACACTCATAAATACCTGTTTATGCATAGCTTCTACAACCTGGCTTGCTGGGCAGCAGCTTGTGGTCTTGTCCATGCATGAAAGAGAACTTGTCAGTCACTTGCCTCGCTGTGGCAGTAATAAGAATAATGGTAGGTCAGAAGCATTGGGAAAGCTGCTTTTGTTTTATTAGCACCTCGTGCTTCACCTTTTGTAAAGTTTACTTTTCCACTTAAGCTAAAACACACAAATAGTTGTAGAAGGAAGGAGGGGAAAGGGGGCGGTGATTTCATACGCTGTGTATGTTATATGCTTAATTTGATGATTTCAGAGAACTTTATATTATTTTTCTTCCGCATGAAAGTTGCGCTTAGCGTTTATCAAGTTTAATACTAAACTGAGTAGTTGTACTGGAACATCTTTTTCAGTGGCAAGTGTATAATTGAACAAAGATGGGAGTCGCTGTTGCTGGTGAATGGCATTGGTGAAGAACACATGCCAGGGTGTGTGTTTTGGTTTGGCCACCACTGAAAGCACCGTGAAGGAGCCACTGCTCTTTCCCCTGTAAAAGGCAAAGCAGCTGATCTTTGCTGGCTGTTTGAAGGAAGGAATTGCCATGTGTCTCCATCTGCAACGAGGGATGTATTTTGAAGTTACTAATTGCATGTTGGCAAAGCAAAATCAGCCACACTAGGCCCTTATGAATGTAGTAGTATGGAAATTAGTCATGTGAAATAATAAGTAGATGAGCAGAAATACTACTGGGATGGAATGTAAAACTATCCGTCAAGAGGATAATAAAATGTAAAAGAATCTCACATCAAAGTAGTGACTGAATCCTGTTCAACTTGTTGATCCTGGCTTAATTTGTTGGAAGTTTCCTGAGACATGCACACGTGGTATGTTCAGTGATAGTTACACACTTGAGAAAATTGACCCCAGTCTGTCATCTTTTGACTTTCAATGTGGCGTGGTATTCGTTTGTAATAGAGGCAAATCTGACTCTTGTTGCTGAAAGAAACTGTTAACGTCACCTGACACTAGAAAGAAAGAAGTAATGCAAAAGGCTTAAAATCCTTGGCAAAGGAATTCAGTCAAAATGTTGTTACTATGGGCTTTTTTTTTTTCTTTTGCTTTTTTTTTTTTTTTTTGGTCTCAGGTATGTTAGTAAGTTTTAATTGTGTTACAGTAAACCAAACACCTAATGTAAATATATTTGGATTTTTCATGGTATGTTTCTTACCACGGTTCGGTGTTTCTGACTAAAGCCTTCTGTTAAGCTTCTCTTTTAAGCAGAGTAATTTCAGAATTATACAGCTACTTTTACATCCTAATCTGCATTTAACTCATGGGAGAAAGACTCGTAGCAGTATAAAACAGCTAGTGAAATTAATAGGCTTCTGACTAATCCTGCTGATTGTGGATTGTGAATACAAGGAGTTAGCTTTAGCATAGGTTGTCAAATGATGAAAGGTACTTCTGCAATGTGTCTTCCTCCCCTTGCCTTCGCTTGTAGTGCCCAGGCAATATATTGTAGTAAGTCTTCGGTTCTTCAGGCTGAAGCTGTGTGAGTAAAAGGAGAGAAACAGCTGCAAGGAAGAAGTCCTATAATAATCTTCTAGATAATTTTTCACAAAGTAACAAGGTAAGTTTTTCTTAAATTGAGCCAACAAGATGTGTCTGTATGGAAGCTGCAGAACATCCCAGTGTTAGTCCTGTATTCCTTGTCTTTCCCCTCTGAGTCTTGTTTTTCCTCAGCTACCCCTCAGACCAGGGCTCTCACAGAAGAGGCTTGTTACCCTTCCTCTGTATAAATAATTGTTCAGGATGGAGTTGTTGAAATAATTTTATTACAAAAGTTCTCTTACCTCTTCGTTTGATGAAAAACCTAAAGTACTGCCCTTTTTGTACGGTTGCAAAAGGGAATCTGACAAGTTCTCTAGCCTTTGCGTGATTCATATAGCAGATGTGGGTCTCTAATGATTCATTAGATAATTATTCAAAAATTGTTCATGAAATTTATGAAAGTATTCAATGAAATGAAATACCTGTGCTGCTTAAGTGGTTGAAGTGGGTTTGCATCCTAGTATGCTTGAATGATGTAGTTAATTAAAATAACTGCGCGCTTCAGTCTTTTATGCTGTGCTCGGTTTGTCTTCATTGCGTTTATTTCTGGGCATCAAAGAACACCTTTTATTGGGTTGATATTTTTGGTAGCAGAACCAGTTCACTCTAGTGCTGTTGTATAAATTTGCTTGAGTCTGTGGGCAAAACAGATTGTAAAAGCACAGTTTAGTAAAGGTACACTGTGTTACTAGGAGTAGTGAGCTTTTGACTAGTAAATTGGTAAATGATCAGATTATCAAGATTTTGTGGTGTATTTAAGGCAGGTATTATCGTTAGCCCTTATGAATTCACTGAGTGTTTTAATAGCAGCTTTTAAAAATTATTTTAAGAATTATCAGAAGGTACGACATTGACAATTACTCCAGCCCTGAAGGGATTAAAAACATTATCTTTGCAAACCTGCTGCCTGTATTGTAGTTGTGTATAACAGCACGTGTAACTTTGTACGGTAGGGGTTTTTTGTTTGTTTTGCTTTGTTTCTAAGCTGGAGACCTGTTATGAGAGAGAAATTCACCCTGCTGCCTACAGTCCAAGACACAGTACTGGCTTGCTGTGCTCTAGCACGTGCTCCCTTTAGACCATAAAAGCTTTTGTAGAAATTGAGTCACAGGTTGCAGCTTTCTATGCAGAAGCTAAGAAAAAAATGAGATGAGAAATGAAATGCAAGGAAAATAAATAATGTAATGATTGATCTATCATATATTGGGGATTTTTTTCCCTGTTTCTTGTTGTATTGAAAAGCTGACTGGTTTTGAATGTCAATAGGTGGAAGGATGCAGGTGTCATAATTTGCTGCATTGCTTAGTTGTTCAAATAGCGTGAAGAAGGTAAATCTAAATGCAGCTTTGCTATAAAATACTAGAACTATAGTAGGAAAGGACATTAGCATAATTACTGGGGTTTTTCTTTTTCTTTTTCTTTTTTTTTTCTTATTTCCCAGTGTCTTGGATCTAAATCCATGCTCTAGATTTAAATTATGATATACTCTAAGGGATTGCTTTGTCAGATTTGCAAGACTTTCATGTTTATCTGTTAAAATACTAGTTTTAAGTATAGCTTATCTTGTTTAAAAGTGGGTTATACTGTGAAGTTTCAAACTGAGCATTAAAAGGAGAATCATGTACAAGTTCAACAAACATGTTCCACTCAAGTTTTGAAGAGCTGTTCTGCTTGGTGATTTCAACCACGTCCTGAAGCACTTCTGGTGTATATGCAACGTTGTTCCTTCACTGAAAGAAATACGCAGTCAGTCAGAGTAATAATAACACTTGAATATTGTCTAGAGATCCTTACAGCATAAACCATGTTTGTATCAATATTAGAATGTGCTCCACCTTTTGTTAATAGACTCTTTCAGAAGAAATTGGCAATATCATCCCACCCCTTATGTCAGAAGAAATTACTTGCTGACTAGTTATTTGCAGAACTTAAACCCATCCATTCTGAAATACTACTGCTGTACACGTAATTTGTCTTGCAATCAGTGGTACTTTGGTGATATGTACAAACTTTGCTTCTCTTGTCTCTGCACAGCATCCAGTCTGCTTTTTCTTTTCTGTTGCTGTTGTCTCAGAGGATTCTGCTGCTGTTTTAGTGGTTCCAGAATTCATCTTTCGTTTTTCAGAACTGTCATCCCATGTAGTTTGACATACTGCACCTGGCATGGTTGCACATCTCTGTCTTTCTACAGAAAAGATCTCGTGTTGGGATGTGGTATATTAAGAGGCTTGGAAGAACTGTAATAAAAATGGCATTGAAGGCTGATTTCTGTTTTCATGTGAATGGCGTCTTTATTAGATGGGGTTCAGTGATTGGAAGATGGTAATTGGTAATGAAACTTGCTCATCCTTGATTTTACTTTTTTCCCCACCCCCAACTTGGCTGAAACACAGCAAGTAAAGTAATTGAACATAACCGAATTATTTTATCAACACAGTGTGCTGTCACTAAGCAGGTTACCTTATAGCATATGACTGAACAAACATTTTAATACAGTAAGGTTGGAATTACTAAGTGAAATAGTGTATTTGCAAAGGCTTGTTGGGTTCTGCTGGAGCAGTGTACTAAAGATGCTATTTCTGCGTATTCAACAGATGTTGAAACCAAACATCAGAGTAACGTTAAGCATAGAGATTTTATCTAAACTTACTCTAGAGTAAGTTTTGCCTGAACAGTGGCCCTAGCCCTGTTCATAACAATATAACAAATGTGACCTGGGTAAAACCAGTGATCTGATGTTTTGTTCTTTTACTCTTCCATCCTCTTCTGTTGTTTTTTTCTTTTTTTTCTTCCCCTTTATCATTGCTTTCAATGCTTCTCACTGAAATCCAGCTCCCACATGATAAGCCCCAGCAAGCCAGTCAGGAAAGATCAGTTGAATTTGGGTTTGAGCATGGCTCTTTTGGGAGGGCAAGAAACTCTGTGGAGGGTAGGGGAGTATGGAGTGTGGTGAGATCTTGGGCCTTTGAGTTCAGAAAGGGCATCATCAACTAGGCGGTGTGTTGCCTAATACTAATTTTCTTCTTGTTTAGTGTGCAAATGCATCTTCCAAGTCTTGGATTGCTACATACGGATAAGAGAGATTCCTTAAAACGAGTTGGGTCTCATTCTGCTTGACTTAGATAGCCTCTCCTGCCGCCTGGAATAATATCCCATGACTAAGATAGTGCAGCGACATTGAGTCTTTTATTTTTGAATCCCTTGCTACGCCCTGGTGACACACAGAAGTCCTGGCAGAGCAGTCCTTCAGCAGCAATTTAAGTAAAAGTGCTGTGAGGTGGAAAAAGGGCTTCGGTAAGGTGATTGAACAGCTAAAGAGACGTGTGTGTTTACAGACTACTGGAGGACAAATGCTATAGCCAGTCAGTTTACCTTTATGGATAATTGGCAGTTCTGTAGGAGAAAATTACAAATTTGTTTGCTACTCCACCCCTGCAGCTGTTTGTCTTGTTTTGTAAAGGGCAATTAGTTTACTACTGAATGACAAGGAAAAATTAGGATTACACAGGCACTGTGTGTTTCTGAAAGCTGAAGGCAGAAACTGAAAGTTTCTGAAGTCTAAAATTAATTGAGGCTGAGTAAGAAGAAAGAGGTATTTGGCGGGGGGGGGGAGGCGGGTGTGTTTTGTCTTTGTTTTAAAAGGCCAATCTATGGGAGAGGGGAAAAAACCCCAAACCTGCTGGTAAATGGTGTGGCAGAAGTCAAAGGCCGATGGGGATTCACTGTGGGATGTGCAAGTTGTATATAGCAGTAGTAATGTAATTTACAGTGGAATATGGTGTATACATTAGTTTATACTTCCGATGTTCGTGGTATATTCCAGAAAGCAGAGAGCGAGAGGGCTTTCAGAGTCACTGGGGCACGAGGGTGGGGTTCCCAGTGTGAAGCTGCGATAAGGAAGATTAGTCACTGGATGTGAAAGAGATAAGGGATGAGGAGGTGATGTTATCCCTGTACAAAATAATAATAATAATCCACTAGTGATTTCAGGCATGTTCAATGCTTCAGGCTTGTCTTGCAATAAAATACTGAATAAGAAGTTTTGAGGAAAGGTGGTGACCACTTCTTTATGGGAAAATATGCATTGGGAGAACAGAACCAGGGCTTAGCAGGAGAGGTTAAGAGGTGGTTTCCTCTGTCTCTATTCTAATCTCAAAGAAAAATTGCCTGATACTAGTGGTTTTTCCCCCCCCTGAATTCCCAGTGCAAAAAATAGAACATAATTGAGATGGGTAGGGAAAAATTGCACAGAATAAGAAAATCAGATTCATATACAGAAGGGTAATTGCACATGTATTAAAAGACTTAATAAGTTTAAACAGATTTTTTTTTCCCAGTGTGGGTTATTGATCCTAGATCATTAGGCCTGATAATATTGCCATATATGAGAGTGAGTTATTTTCAAGCATTATATTAATTCCTGCCAGATATTGGTGGTAGAAGTATAATGGACTGTTGCTCAGGAGGTCAGATGGGATCATTATTATAAAGTTTGGGTCTTGACTCAGGATGGGTCTGAAAAGGTCTGCGTGTCAGCTTCGTTGCAAATGCTCATATTTGTCATAAAGATATCCATTGTGGAATTTGGGCATTAAAATTTATTAGACTTAATGTAGTTGTTATAGTAATTTTCTCTTTTCTCCTTTCCTTATTAGTTTTTTTTCATTGCTTTGTCTTCTTTATGAGCAATATGGCTGAATTTTATTTGGCATTCTTATAAAAAGAAATGACTAGGAATTTGTGAATATGTAATTGCTTCTGTGGTTTTTTTTTCATACTTGCATAATGATAGATTTTGGAAAATAATTCTATCTTAAAATACAGCTTCTAATAGGATAACTTTTAAAATGTGTTTCAGGGGCTCTTTCTCTTTGCTACTTCTTAGGTTAAAATACCAGGGTTTTTGAGATAGTCTTGGCCCTATACTGAGTAACAGCTTAAATGCTGTGTTATACAGTATCCTGTACATGTGGTTTTCCAGATTATTTACACTTACTATGAACATGGGTTTTTCAGTGTCTTGTAGTATTAGTTTATGGATATGTTCATTGACTTTTAATACCAAGGCCTCAAAAAACCTTTGGTGTAGTATGATAGTTACACAGAGTTGTTAAAATATACCTTCCTTACTCTTATGAAGTGCAGTCTAATTCTTCACCTGAAAATATTTTTCTCTCTTTTCAGAACTACAGAATTCCGCTAAAGTTATAAAAGCAGTGAAACCCAGGACAAGGAAATGCAGCAAGGTTTGTATTTGCTAGAAGGACATTTAGCTATGAGTTACTGGACTGATTGTGTTAGAAGTCCCAGTTCATGTAACCTGTTAATCTAAACTGGCATTTAGCTCGGCTGATAATATGGTAGGAAAAAGAAATAATTTCAAAGGAGTATTTCTGGCTGTAAATAGTTGATATGGTGAACAGCTGATACTACTGAAATAAAAAGATAGCAAGGTATTTTTAAGTTACAACCAGAAGTGTTATGTTCTACCTTGGTAATGGTTAATTTTGAAGATGGAAAAGTGAAAAAGGAAGGGAAATTTAAAATTAGGAGGGATGCTAAACTGGTGTATGTATGAGGGATAAGGAAAAGGCACTTTTGTTTAAGAAAGTAATAGGATTATATAAAAATGTGAGGGTTCTGCAGAGAAAGAACATCACTTGAGCACAAGTGATGCTAGATTGGTTTTGGAAATCCTTTTTGTATATTAAGTGATGCGTGTGTTTTATGTGCTGTTGTAAAATTATCATTATGACAGCAAGAGACACTGAATCCTTTCACTGAAAAATTTTCTAAAACTTTGTACAGCCACCCTTCTTTAGGTTGAATAATACCTGTGCTCAAAGTTCTTTCAAAAGCTGAGACTTTTAAGCAGTAGATACCTTTAAATCACATAGGTGACTTGTTGTAAGACAACATTTAATCTGACAATTGTTTTATGTGTGCTCAAAAGTCATAAGCCCTTTTAGTTTGTTTTATAATAGAATGTAGAAAATCTTGCTTGCTTGCTGTCTTTTTTTAGGCTGTGCCCACTTAAAATATTCTTCACGAAGGCATTCTTTAGACAATTATGCTAATTACAAGCTAAGGTGTGTTGGACCTTGATTTGGATGTAACTGTAATGAATAATTGTTTCTACAGTTGATCGTATTCTGTTTTCAAAAGTTGTGTGTTTGTTTTCTCTTGTATTTCTCAGTTTTTAAAAAATTGCTGTTTCTAACAATTCTGCTCAAAGGGGTAGTCTGGCCACTTGAGTCATGACTGACATCTTCTGTATATTGAGAAGGATTAAATCTAGGAAGTTGTATAAACTGTTTGTCATTTTTGCAGGCTGGTGATTTTGGTGATATCACGAACTGGCCAACGCCAAGTGAAATAGCAAACAATGAAGTAAGTATCCTTTGGTACCTTCAGTGTTATTACTTTAAAAAAACATACTGACTTCTCTGCTTAATACCATTCCCCCCAGTGTGCGCTTTGGGTGTTGTAGGGTTTCAGCAGAAATTCTGTTAATAATTCAGGGTACTGGTCTGTGCTTAACTGTCTGTGCTGGTACTGTAATTTCTGAACCTTTTGTAAGCCCAGATACATACACTCCATTAGTGGTGTGCCGTGGACCTATAGGTAGAAATGTTTACTCCACTGTTTTAAAACTTGTATTTCCCTTTGCTACTCATTGGGAGGTTTGTGCACAGATGAGGCGGCCTTTGGGGTTGTGAACCTGCTGCCCTTCCTTGTGGCTCAGAATGCTTTGTGCAGGTTGTCTTAGGATGACTTAGTTATCCTTGGCCTGTTCCTCTGATAGATTTTCCCCTTGCTGGATCTTCAGTAACATCTATTCCATTAAATTATCTTCCTTTCACTTTATCTTGAGTCATAAGCATGTAATATATCTTACACCTCATGCTATTTAAAACAAGAATAGAGCACAGATTACTGCAAGCTATGAGGTGCCATTTCACTCTTCGCTTTAGTTCTGCAGCACCCCCGTGATGCTTTTACTGTTTTCTTGGTGAGGGAAGCCAGAAGATTTGGGTTCAACAGTGTACATTGTATAATTGAAGGTGCCCAAGTCAAAGCTGAAAAAGAATATATTAGAGTAGTCGGGCATGAATCATTTGTCCTGTGGGCTCAGTTTCTAACATGTTCCCTTCTCCCCCAACTGATTGTCATAACTTTGTTGTTTGTCGGCGGCAAAATGTTTTCGGGTGCCTAACTAGGCTTTTAGCATTGCAGGTGGAAATTATAGATGTCTGTAGATTTGACAAGACTTTACATTTACTGCTAGGTAGAATTTGTGTGCTCTAGTATATTGTTCTACAGGATCTCAAAGAAAATCCTGGAGATTGCAAGAAGAGTCTTTAAAACCTGAATTGATTATATGCCCATAAAGTAGTGCTCATTCAGTTGCTCAGATATGAGGTAGAGTACCTTGGTGTGGGCATATATCCCATCAAGGTGTAGGTGACTTAAGAAAATGTGCACCCATATCTTTTGCATTCTCTTTAGTACTTCAAACCTTTATCATCTACTTGGATATTATCAAATTTTGCTATGATTAATGGTGTCTGTACAGTACTAATCAGTGTGGCTGAGAGATGAGTGTGTGGTGTTTCATAAGAATATACGCATTTGACATTTTCTGTGTGAAACAGTATGCTTTAAGAGTATTTTTTTAAAAGATTTTTTTGTTTTACCAGATGGTCTAGATTGTATTATGTACATATTAATTAACCTTTTGCTGACTTAAGTATGTGAGAATTTTAGGACACAAATTCATGTAGTGTCTGTTAAAGTACATAACATCTAGTTTGTATTTAGTCTTGATTTGTCTAGGGGAAGGCTTTGCGTTCAAATTAATTATGGCATGGTACTGCAGGATCTACTGTACGTACTCCAGGTTCAAAGCTATCTCCACAACGTAGAAGTATTCTTTCTGTTTGGCAGAAATGTCTGCAAGGCTTAATTTTGCAGGTAGATATTATATCCGATCACAGAATGATTTGGGTTGAAAGGGACCTTTAAAGGTCATCTAGTCCAGCCCTCCTGCAGTGAGCAGTGGCATCTTCAACTAGATCAGGTTGCTCATCGCCCCGTCCAACCTGACCTTGAATGTTCCCAGGGATGGGGCATCTACCAGCTCTCTGGGCAACCTCTGCCAGTGTTTCACCACCCTCATCGTGAAAAATTTCTTCCATATATCTAGTCTGAATCTCTCCTTTTTTAGTTTAAAACCATTGCCCCTTGTCCTACTGCAACAGGCCCTACTAAAAAGTCTGTCCCCATCTTTCTTATAAGCCCCCTTTAAGTACTGAAAAGCTGCAGTAAGGTCTTCCCAGAGCCTTCTCTTCTCCAGGCTGAGCAACCCCCACTCTCTCAGCCATTCCTCATAGGAGGGGTGTTCCATCCCTCTGATCATTTCTGCGGCCATCCTGTGGACCTGCTCCAACAGGCCCACGTCTCTCCTGTGCTGAGTGCTCTGGAGCTGGATGCAGTGCTCTGGGATGGGGGGTCTCGCCAGAGCAGAGCAGAGGGGCAGAATCACCTCCCTTGACCTGCTGGTCACGCTTCTTGTGATGCAGCCCAGGATATGGTTGGTTTTCTGGCCTGTGAGAGCATGTTGCTGGCTCACATCCAGCTTTTAATCCACCAGTACCCCCAAGCCCTTTTCCACAGGGCTGCTCACAAACCCTTCATCCCCCAGCCTGTACTGATACCAGGGAAAAATGAAACTTTCTACTATTTGCTAAAATGCTGTTCATTTTGCCCTCTTTGAAACCTGTCATTTCCAAGGGATTTCCAAGAAGTGATGATCTGCAGGATGCTGGCACTACTCAGAGGGACACAGTTCCCAGTAAATGCTGTATTTTGATATGAGGAAAAAATAAATCTGTAATCATACACCTCCACATCCTCTGATCTTTGGTTTGTGTTCTGATTTAGTGGAACAGAATTGTCAGAGTTAAGACCTATGGTTCCTTACAGTTTATATGAATGTTTGGCATGCTGTTGAGATTGTACAGCATCCTGGGAATTTCCAATTTACCATTCAGTATTCTGTAAGCACAGCTTTTAAAAGATAATCAGTCTGAACAGTACATACTGGTGAGTAATATTTCTTTCTTTTCTGTAAAATAAATTTCAATTCTGAGGTACTGGAACACGACTGTTGTGCGCTCCACAATTCTACATCTCCAGTTAAGAACCTTCAAAAACTTCTAGTCTAAAAATTCTTTTTATAGTCTCACCAAGTTAGCAGACCATAGAACTATTTTAAATGAGACTTTACGAAACAACACAGTTTTAAAAACTTAGCGTACTGAAGAGGTTGAGAACAGGTAATAATAAAGGCATTTTAATAGGTAAAGGAAACTTATACCTTTTGCTATCAGCTGCTGTACTGTTAGAAATAATTACCAGTATCTCTTGCAGTGTAAGGCTGTAAGTCACAGTAAGAAGCCAACAAATAGAAGAGAAAAGGAGGAAAAATCTGATCAAAAAAGCAATAATGGAATCAAGGACAACCCAGAGGCAAAGCCGGATGGTCCGGGAGATAATACTAGCGAAGATGAAGCTCCAACTAATAACCAGAGGAAAAAAGGTCGGTCTGGGCATTATGTATAATGCAGTAAGTCACTTTTGATACAGTTACATTAATTCCAGTTCAGTGACTTGATGACACCTTTTTATGTTTTGCATTTTCTAGGTGACAACAGGATGTATTGCTTTCTGCTAGGAAGCTTAAAACAGGCTTCCTTTCTCAGGTTTTGGAGTGTTCTGTTCAGTCAAATAGGAATTCTGGGGAAAAAGCAGCTAATGTCCTACTGATGGTCCATGAAATTCTGACAATTTCTGGAAAACTTTAGCATGGCTATGCAAACCATTACTGTCTCTCATATCTTTGTTTCCCCAAACAGATAGCACTATGTTAATTTAACTTCATATATATATATATATGTATGTGTGTATTACTGTATATACTAACACTTTAATTTTCATGTTTTACTATTAGCTTACACCTTGAAGTGGTCACTTGAAAAGTAAACCAGGTTATTAATTTCCTTTTGATCCACTCTGTAACATTAAAGCTAGGAAGCAAACCTGTATCTCATTTGGTCAGTAGACTGGAGTAGGCTGGAGAAACAGCTGAGGGTGTTTTAAGATACTGTTGCCATCAGCTGGTTGGTTTTTTTTTCCTTGCTTCCCTGCTGGTATTTCTTCAGGTCCTAGAGACCTTTGTTGGTTTAGATTTGTTAATCATCCTATGTATATAATAAAAACCAAATTCTTTATTACTTTTAATTTTTTTCAGTCTAAGTGGAAATCTAAAGCAAAACATTCCACAGGTACAATTCTATTTCCACCCTCCTCTGGTGTGGATGACACATGTTATGTATTTGCTTATATGTCTTGGCTACGAAGGTATGAAGCCCACAATACCAATCAAGTATAGGACAGCAAATATTATCATTAAATAAATGCTTAGTAGATATTTTAGGCCAGCCTACAGCAAAATACAGCTTTGCTAATAAGTTTTGATGCACAGAAATGAACTTAATCTGAATATCACAAGGTAAAAATACAGTACTGCAGCTAAATTTTTCAGGAAAATTTCTATGGTTTGTGATTGAAATCTTTATTTTAGTGGTTAACTTGGTATATTATTTTTTTACCTTTTAAGTTTCATATGCAATTGTGAAATTACATAGTAATGAATTTACTGTATATATTTAACACTTAGGTAGCTTTAAATTCTTGGTAGAAGAAGCTTACCTTCATTTCATATTTAAAGCTTGGGTAAGGTTACCTGTCAGTTAGAGGAATTCCTGTTTACTTCATTTATCATTATTTAGTCATTCATCATAGGTTACAAATTCAATGTTAAGCCTCTCCCAGTTTTTAAACTTAGAAATAAACTGTTACTAGTTCTACAAGAAGGACACTATAGGATCTTTTCAGGAGCTGATACCTTAAGTAGTACTAAAATTAAGAGTAATGTATTAACTTTTCAAGGTAACAAGCAGAAATGGGTGCCGCTTCACTTGGACGATGTAAGGTCAGACAATCAAGAAAGACCAGGCTCTCGAGCTAGCTCAAGATTTCTGCTGGAAACAAACAAGTTAATACCTCATAACAACAGACAGAATGAGGCAAGAAGTAAGTAGTTTTCAGTCTCTGGGTTTTTCTATTTGTGGCAAATAAAGTATAATACCATGTGAGTGGGCATTGTATTGGCAGTTTATGTTGAAACTTGACTTTGTCTATGCTAAGTAAAACCTAGTGTTTATATTTGCCAATAACCAGCAATAAATAAATAAATTGTACTGTAGCTTGACAAAATTTAAATTGGAAAGTGTTGTTCTAAAGCTTGCTGCCAATTTTTTTTTTTTTTTAACCTCTTCAAAAATTGAGCAGAGTTGTGATGTCTCAATCACTGGCTCTGCTGAGTAATTGAGTTTGGAAACAGTCTACCTTTATGGTATGTGCTGGTGCTCTGAATCAGAGCACCATATATTTTTCTCTTCATGGCTCCTTACAGAGTCCTGGGCCACAGCTTTACGATACAGAAAGTTTGGAGTCTCATAAGGTGGCTGCTCTGTCCTGCTCTACTGCTATTGCTGCAGCTTGTTGCTACCAGAGCAATTGCTTGTGGGCCTACACTTTGAATTCTGCTTTGGCAATTCTACTGATGTTGTTTTTTCCTTTAAGTTGGACCAATTCCCTTGGTTCCCTGACCTGTTTCTCAGGATGGCCATGCAAAAAGTTGTACTAGAACAACAGAGGGAGAACTGCACCACAGCTTGTACTGCTTCTGATCCTCAGGTGTTCTGAATACAGCTTGTCACGTGGCAGAAATCTTAGGCTGAGTGTAACTCTTTGGTTTGTGTATTTGCCACAGAGATGGGATTTGTTTATGAAGCCCTTTTAGGAACGTGGGTGCAAAGGTTTGATCTGGATGTCTGAGGGATGGACAGGGGCAGGGGTAGAATTTTTACTAGTGTATCACTTTCTTCACCAGTTATTTCTCAGGGTGGTCAAATGACCAGAAACTTGTAGCTGTGAAAGATTCAAGACCAGTTTCAGTGTGAGGGAGCATGAAACACATTTTGCTTTTCAGGAACATTGGCTGTTTAGATAGAAGCTTGTTTCAGGTTTAAATCAGCACTAGCTCATTAAGGTGTTACATGTAGGACTGTAGCATGTGTCTGAGCCACATGTACTCTGAGTGCAAAAATGAAACTGATTTGAGGAAATAGTTCAAGTAATGGCTACACGTTTGGGACCTCTAAGGTTGAAGGTGGCAAGTGCGAAGGCTAAGGTCCAAATTCCCAGTGAGAGACACACATACAGATTATGATATTCATAAATTCAGAGTCTGTGACATTCATAAAGTCAGAGTCTTGACAAAAAATAAAAGTACAGGAACTTGTATGTATGAGCACACATATTTTGTTGTAGGGTTCATTAAGAACAGTTGCTAGTAAACCAAGATTTCTAATATGAACAAAGAATCATATCGTTAGTCAGTCCTTTTGTTAAATCTAGCAACTCTCAATTTGATTAAGTAGGTGCTGTATCCCCAGACATTCCTCTGACAAAGAGGTCCCCCGGCATCTGGAAGACTATCCAATTACAACTTAAAGAAACTTTAAGCAAGGGTGACTGACTGAAGATGGAAGTCTCTGAGAGTGTTAGGAAAAGAGAAAGAAATGGTGTGAGAGGGCTTCATTTTCTCTCACGAGTAAAGGGAGAATTACACCTGTCCTTAAGTTTTGTGGTGAGTGGAGCCAAGGTCCCTGGGGTCTGGTTTGGACCTGCTTGCTTTTCTGTCGTCTTCTGCTTCTCTCTTGCTCTCTTTTGCTATGTGCAGACCACATACTTACATGAAAACCTTACACAGATTCTTACCGAGTTGTCTTAGATTTGCATGTGTTTATGAAAAAGGGGTCCTTAACTTAAAAGCTCAGTTTGGGGCACGACCAGCAGAGAATAAACGATCGCCATTAAATGGGCAGTGTCAGGGGAGTGGTAGACGGCTGCCTCTAGGAACAAAATGGAAGCTCCAGAGAGCCGTGGCTGTGGAAATCCCACACCGAGCAGGATTATCAAGAGCTGGCAACTCTTCCTGGCTCTCTCTAGGTACTGGGAGTTGTCCGCAGGAGGAGACTGTATTATTATGCCTGGAAGGGAAGTTGAATTGCATGATCATTCCTTCCTGTCCCAAGCCGACTGGGTATTGTGATCCCTGAGCTGGCACCAGAGTGTCCAGTTGCTTCAGAAGCATTTGAGGTTGACTGCCAGTCAAGCCCGTTTACTCTTCTTTATTGCTAACAGCTTCTGCCCGACTCACCCTCAGGCATGGCTGGGCAAACCTTACTGTTCCACCCTTGCAGCTTCAGGTCTGACCTTCAGCTTCAGCCAGCATGACTGAGTCAGTGGACTGCCTGGGTGCAAGCTGAGAACTTGGTACAAGGGACTTTTTGGCACTGTGATACTTAATCATGATTGCGAGTACTGGTTTTTTTTCCTCTTAAAGATTGGCGTCGTGATAGAGAAAAGAGAGACGATCATGACGAAGTGTGCAGCGTGAGAAGTGAGGGTGGCAGTGTTCGAGGATTCTCCAGAGGCAGAGGAAGAGGTAGAGGCAGAGGAAGAGGACGAGGCAGAGGAAACCCTAGAAGTATGCAAAGAAGTAGATGCTAACCAAAAATTTTAAGACTATGTTTATAATGTTATTGTTTGCACATGAAGTAGGAATTGTCTCAAAAAACATATCTTGTAATTAAGTAGCCTGAGTCTTTTTAAAATCAGACGCTGCAAACCAACAGTAAAGTAGCAGCGTGCTAAACTTGTGTGCTGGGCTTAATAGTTTTGTCATCTCTCTTTTATGTTCTTCTTTATTTTGAAGTGAACTTTGAATATTCAGTTGGTTATCAAGAACTGTATGGTGAAGGAAGTGACCAAGTATTTCATCCTGAGCTTAATGCTAGCGTGATGTATTACTATGGTGATGGAACAGGAGTGCAGATGTATTCTGTGGATGAAGCACTTCTCAAAGAATATATAAAACATCAAATGTAAGTAGATCATTTAATGTAAAAATACTTTTAGGGATCTGGTTAAGATAAAATAACTCATTTCAAACAGCGTTTAATCCTTATGATCCATATAAAGATGGAGATTAAGGCATTTCAGTTTAACTTTTTGATTTGACTGTTACCAGTGTCAGTTTGAATTTATTCACTAGTGGGGTGGAAAAAGTTGAGTGATGGGGAGGAATTTTAAGGAAGCTGTTCTGCATCTTGTGCTGTAGTCTGGCTCTAACTCGTATACCTGCTGTATTTATGGTACATAGCCCTCTTTATGTTGTCATGTAATTGAGATTTGGATGTCTCTGAGCTTGTGCTTTTGAGTACTGTTGGTCTGTTTGCCTATAAAGCTCTTCTTGGGTGATGTAGCTAGATGTTTCCCTTATTTGCTCTCAATTTCACTTTGAGAAGTCTTGTTAGTTTTATGTTTTCAGAGTGTTTCACCTGAAACATTTAACTGAAAGAGAGTAGTTTTGCAATGATACTTGATTTTTCAATAATCTGAAATGTTTACTTTCTCGTGTACACCATTAGGCAATGAGAAACCATCTGGAAGACTGATTATCACCAGGAGACAAGTCAAAAAGGGCCTGGAAACCACTAGCTCATTTTAAAGAGACAGTTTCCACCACTGGCAGATATTTCATCTTCCGTACTTGCAACGGCATTTGTCTGCGATGCCTTTGTGGTGGTTTTTGATTGCCCTTGTATTCCATAAAGCAACTTGCTTATTTTATTCTTGCTTCTTTTGTTACAGTTGACGCAAAAAGGAAGAAAAAAGCCTCTTTAAGGGCAGAAAGTATCTGGCATGTGGCTATCAACTTCAAAACTTCTATTGCAGTCTTTTTTGTTACTCTTGCTGCCAGGCCCTTATGAGACCTGACAGTGGACATGTACCCCCATGTCAGGATAATCGGCCTGCACTGTCCTCAGACAAGTGGGGGAGGAGCACAGACACTCCACTGTTGGCCAGATTTCTGGGCATGCAGTGTAGAATCCAGACCTTCTAAGGTAGGACATGATGATGTCCCCCTCTGCTGAGAAAAATGTCAGTTACAGCATTGGTCACATCTGACTTCTGGTTATATTTGTATTTGATTTTAGCGACAAGAGGTTGACAGGTGTCAATAGAAGACTTGGCATGGCTGGCTAACCAGAGCCATTGGTAGCTTGTCTGATACAAACTTCTAAGGCAGTTTGATTATGGAATTTGTTTTCCATGAGAGGGAGATTCTTGAGCAAGTTTAGAACACAACTTCACTATTTTTATGCTCCTTAAAAAAAAAAAAAAAAAAAAAGTGTTTTTTATCTATTCACTTCTATCACATTAAAAATGATGGGAAACAGACTTTGTGCATCAATTACTTATTTTTAGCTTATAAATGGTGATAATTTAGTTATAAAATATTAAAGTGACTATGCCAAAGAAGGAAGTATATACACAGAATAAAGCTACACAGAACTGTTAGGTCTCAGCGTTCCTTATAGAGTCCAAGATAAATCAGGATATATTAGAGAAGTGAGTTTGGTTTGAATCCTAGTCAGTTGATGAATTTTAAAACAGTTTACCTGCTTAAGAGGGAAAAATCTTAGAGACTGTGTCCAGCTGAGTTGATGTGTAATTACAGTAAGAAATACACTGCTATCAAGCAGTTCATGCTTGTCCCAAGAACCAGCTTGATGTACAAGTGAGAGTAATACTTGTATTACATACAAAAACATCTTTAACGTTTTTAATTACAGGCTGAAGTTGTCAGCCTGAAATGTTTTGGTGCTCAGCAACTCCTCAGTCTGCAACATGCAGTAGAACTCTATTTAAAGTCCTCTTTCTTTAAAAAATAAAGAAATAATTAAAAGTTCTGACATGCATCCAAGTCTGCATCAATTCAAGAACGAGTGAAGGGACTGAGGAAAATGAAAAGCTGGAGGGGGTATGTGTGTGTGTAGGTTTGTCCCTCTACTTGGAGCAAACTTGTGCGTTGTTTTCATTTATCATTAATGGTCTTTCACGTTCCTTTTTCTAGAGTGATGGACATCAAGTGAGGCAGTTTGAGTCAAGTTCAGTCATTGTCCATTTCTGCTTGTGGAATTTTTAACTAGGTGAATCGTTACAAGATTTTACCTTTACTGTATGACTGTAAAGGTAACAGTAGTAAAAAGTTGGTATATGGCTTTTGTGCTTGCTTATCTTCTAGACTGGGAGGGGAGAAGAAATGTAGCAGTTCAGAACAGTAAATAGGATATTCTTGAAAGAAACTGTATCTTTGTGCACAGTTGCTTCACTGGTCAGTTTACTTAGCTCTGAGTGAGAGCTTAATTCTCCAAAAGAGTTATTCTTTTCTCTATTTGCTCTGTTTTAATGGCGGTGTTTTCATTTGTCATATGTCTTATTGTCCAACTTTGAGACACTATATTCATTCAGTCTTGGAGCTGGGTGTTTCATATAGAGAGCTTTTGCTTTGGATTTCTTTAGCTACCAAAAATTAGAGCGAGAAATGGTACCAAGCTTCTCCTTGGGTCAATGATGGCATCAGAGTCCTCTCCTCTTGGTAACTTTGGCCTTGATCCCAACTTCATTGGAGACACTTAGCATTTTATACTTTGTTGAAATTAGAATTAGCTTTATTTACATTTGCGTGTGGTTGGGTTTTTTCCTCTCAGTGTTTTAATGCCCTCTTGTTTTATTTTTGCACTATCTCTATTTTTGTGTAATGGAATTTTAATTGCTCTCCATTAAATATTTCACTGCCTACATGTTCTTGAACCTGATGAGGAGTAGTGTTCCTTGGATGTAATATGCAAAACCATGGTATGATGTATAAGCTCTGTGAAAGGCCTAGATTTTAGTCATCATGATTAAATTGGGGGTTTTTTCCTTTCTTTTTCATAAGATGTTTTCTTGTTCGCGTGCGTTGTGTGACAGATCATGATTTGAATTCCTTACTTTTCCTCTTCACTAGAGTATAAAACATCTTGACATCCTGATCATTTCATAGAGCAGCTTCATTGTTTAAGAAGATTTGTCTTTCTGCTATTTCTTTGTCCATCGTCTCTCTTGTTCTGTGGTATTGTCAGATTCCCGAAATGGTCCTTGTCCCGCTT
Organism: Ibycter americanus; assembly: GCA_035590275.1. Taxonomy (NCBI): domain Eukaryota; kingdom Metazoa; phylum Chordata; class Aves; order Falconiformes; family Falconidae; genus Ibycter; species Ibycter americanus. Next base: position 7,390,659 of record JAVJGI010000001.1, read on the forward strand.
CTCTTTATCTGCTTAACATCATCTCTTCTCTTTAGACTTTACCTTTCTCCATGAACTGTTGTGCCTTTTGGTACAGTTTCATGACAAATACAACATTACTATTTTTGTTTTCTCATCTTCCCACAAGCATGCTTGAAGTAATGATTCAGAGTACATATATGTGCCTCAACACTCAGATAGGATACTTAAACCTTCTATTGTACTGGAAACTGGGAAAAGAAAAGATACAGTTCAGAATGGAGGTGCACTGATACTGCTGTGTGGGAAATAACTTATGCTCTGACTGTAAGCAGTAGTTGTCCTTCATCTATATGGAGGCTAAGAAAATGTTGTTTCCTTCTGTTCATGTAAGTAATAAGGGAGGGGGCGGGTGAAAGAAAAATTGAGCGTAGTTTTTTTCCTTATGCAGTTCATATATGCAAATGTTAACAAGGCTTTGATTTATACCCTCTATGTACTGTACTATATCATAAGTCTTTCTTAACATGTCGAGCATGCATGCTGTTCTGTAAGTTTTGTTTATAATGATACACCTGTGGAAGGAACAATTTTGTTTGTGATGGCAAAGTGTGGTCTGTTTTTAATGGAAGACTTTAACAAGGAATCTCTAAGTTGCTATTTTAGGATTTTTCTTTGACCTATAACAGGCTCATATTTGTACGTTTCTTTCTGCAGTGAGTATTATTTCAGCACAGAAAATTTGGAAAGAGACTTCTTTCTGAGGAGAAAGATGGACCAACAAGGATTTCTGCCTGTTTCATTGATTGCTAGCTTCCGTCGGATGCAAGCTCTAACTACAAATGCTGCACTCATTTTGGAGGTAAAATAATTCAGGAGTACATATGTAGAAAGTTGCTTGGTTAGTTTTGTACTGTGATTTAAAGTCAGTGTTATGAATTTCTGTTTGCATTGACAAGGATTTTATAAGGAGACTATAAATAGCAAAGTTTGTGAGTTTGGGTTTTTTTTCTGTTTTGGGTGGTGCTAGATATGTAAAGTTTCTAAAGTTATAATATGCTTGTCACACAGGCCCTAAGGGACAGTACAGAAGTTGAAATTGTGGATCAGAGGCTAAGAAAAAGGGTTGATCCAGAAAAGTGGCCAATTCCAGGTCCTCCTCCATGCAGCCTGCCACCGACTGACTTTTCTCAGCTCATCAATTGTCCAGAATTCATACCAGGCCAAATTTTTGGCTCACATACTGGTAAAGGATTTATTTTATAGAAACAAGTTTAGGACTGTCTATCTAGCTTAGGAAGTTTGCCTCTTGATACTGATTTCATAATAGAAGTTGTACATTTGGTAATGGTTTATTCAGCTGATATGTCTGTCAGCCTTGCAGTTGCCAAGTCACATGGCTGGCATGGCTGATGTGAAGTAGACAAAAATGTGTCTTACATGTTTCAGCTGTGACCATTCTCTGGAATATAGTATGATGGACTACAGTCGTGTAGTAGAAGTAGTAATAGTAATCTGAAGTTAGTCATAAAATCTGCCTCATTTTGGTAGCAGCTGCATGTTAACTCTTTATTTGATGCATCCTGGTTTTGGAAGGGGATCTTGTTCACATTATTAATAAGGAGATGGCTTTGCTGACAACCCTTGACAAGGAAATCTTTTACTAAAATGTTGGCTGGAATTAAATGGGAAGAATGAAGACTGAGTTAGGCACCCATCCATAGAGCTAGAGGATGGTGTGGAGAAAACATGTCCCTAACGATGCTGCTTTTGTTTTCTGAATAACATGTTATTTATCTCAGAGACTGTTAGAAACTTAAGACATAACTAAGTTGCGAGAATTGATATTTTCCTAAAATGTTGAGTGAACTGTGAAAAGCCATCTCCTAAAAATGAAATTCTGCTGATCAGTATTACATTTCATCAGAGAAGTAGAAAAATGGTGGCTATGGTTAAAAAAAAGACTAGTGAAACAACTAAAAAACCCCTCCCAAAACAACAAAAAAAACAACAAAATGAAACAAAACAAAAATAGAACAACCCAGAACAGAAACTGAACTGTTTTCCACTGCTAGAGTCTGCACCAAGTTCTCCAAGAATGGGAAGCCTGCTGAGTCCAAAGGAAAACACTGAAACAAGTAATTTTCAGGCAATGTCTAGAGGATTGTCTACAAGTTTGCCTGATTTGGACTCTGAACCTTGGATCGAAGTGAAGAAGAGGCATCGTGCATCCACAGTCAAACTAAAGGTAAAATCAAAACGCTTTAAGTTGGTTTTAAATACACAAATGCAAAACCTGGCAACTTTTAGATTATACTGTAAAGCAAGATTTTTCACGTTGTAACATGTGATGCTTGATAATGCAATACAGTTAGCATGCATACTTCTCACTGTACCAGACCTAGAATAACTGAGTACATTTAAAATTCTGATCTAAAGTTCACTAAAATGAAAAGAAAATACTGTGGTGTGGTTTTTTTCTTTTTCTGCTGAGGGACAGTTGTACCTGTTGATCATTGAAAAATGTATTGTAAAGTGCATTGATAATTGTTCTAAAAGCTTACGGCAGAATTATTTAGAACAGTAATTTACTTAATAAGCATCTGAAAGTGGCTGTATTGTTTTTAATTCCCCTACATTTGTTTATTGAAAATGTTCTATCATGTTCTGTTTGTCTCCCACTTGGATAATCACTGTCCAATTCAAATATAAAATGCATCACCTTTTCCAACTTAGGAAAGCGTTCCTGTATCTGATCAAACATCAGATCAACAACAGCCACCCCCACCTCCAGAGGAACAAGAACAGGAAGAACTTGATTTTTTGTTTGATGAAGAGATGGAACAAATTCAAGGTCGGAAGAATAAATTTACTGATTGGTCAGACAGCGATTCTGATTATGAAATTGATGATCAGGATGTAAACAAGATTTTGATCGTAACACAGACACCACCATATATGAGAAGACATCCTGGTGGAGATCGTTCTGGCAACCATGTATGCCGTGCAAAAATTACATCAGAACTTGCTAAAGTTATTAATGATGGCTTATACTATTATGAACAGGATTTGTGGATGGAGCAGAGTGAAAATGATGCTATGTTGAAGGTAACTTTCTTAAATTTTTACCTGAAGACCATGCCTGTCCAAACAGTTCCAAAATGAATTTCAGCCATCTGCTATGTACTTGTAAAATGCTATATTTTTTTTGAAAGAAAAGTGATAGTAGTTCAGTTTACAGGTCTACTGAACTCTCTTTATTTTGATAGTATTGTAAACAGTTGAAAGCAAAATCAGCAAGTTTTTCTGGCCACAGATTTGACCAAAACCATTGAATGAGTATTTTTTAGAGCTATCTTTTAACATTTTGGAGAAAGTTCAACTTTTCCAGTGTTTTCTTGGTCTATGAATAGTTTGTTTCATAACATTTGCAAACCCTTACCGGAGGGGAAGTGGTCACATTTTTGAGATGAGATGAGAGGAAGATAATACAGTCATTTTGAAGTAGCTTTACGTTAAGGTTCTGTTTGCCTTGTAGCTTGTTACAATGTTAGCTCTGTGAGCAAATGAACCTTTAGATTGTACACCTTACACTTCATTAGAGAAACACTTTTATTTCCTAGCCTGTGCGTGAGCCTGTCTTTGAGGCTTTCAAAACTTTGCAAGGAGATGGTCAGCTTTAATATTTTTTAAAAAAATTATTTATTTTTAAAATATACTCAGCAGCTGTAGAATTAGATGAGTTGAACTCTAGCACTGCAAAGGCAGAGGTCAACATGGCGTACTGCAGTCCTGTCACGTACTGCTCTTAGTTTATTTCTTTGTGCGAGCGAGCCCAGTGAGTGGCATGTGTGTAGGTCTCACTGTGTCACTAGCAGATATTGTGTGTACAGAAATACAACGTTACCTAAACACCAAGTGGTGAGGAGAAGGAGCTTTATCTGTGCACAAGGGTAAAGGTGGTTTGGGGGAAGCAGCTTAAAGGACAAATGGAGCATGTGGGTACAAAAGAGAGCTGACAGATGAAAACGAATGTTGAGAATAAGTGCAGAAAATAAAGGTAGAATTCAGAATATGGAGGTTTTATTACAAAGGAAATGGACCAAGAAAGCCAGCAAACTGGAAGAGCACAGTGAAAAATAGCACACAGCAAGGGAAAACTTCTTTTTTTGTTGTTTTGTTCTTGACAATGATTTAAACAAGATTTTTCACACACAGCATGCACACACACAGATGTCCCACCCCACCTTCAGCTGAGTAGGGGCATGAGTGATTTGACATGTTGCCACACATCTTTGAAAACCCAGTGCTTTTGCAGTTTAAGCTACCAATGAAAACAAAAAAAAAAAAAAAAAAGCAAGCTGAACACTTTATTTACAAATGCTGGCTTTTCTTTAGATGTAGCCTCAGAAAGGGAGCAGGGCCTTTTCTGCTCCCCTAAATTGCTAGGGCCTTCCTTGGCACACCTACTGCAGAAGAGGGATGGTTTAGGGCTTGGCAAGGGGCAGGGTCTCAGTCATTTTTATTTCTTATTTGTCTGTGAAAATTTGCATGTAGGTGGCCTTACTGTCTCCATTCACCCATTTACTGGTGTAACTTTCTTTTAGCTAGTGCAGTATGAGCTTATATACGGTGTTCTCAGCAATTTTTTTTTACCATGTGTGCTAGAGACTCCTTCCATCTTCCTTAAAAGAAATCTGTACTGGCTGTGTATGGGTAGCTGTGTCAGTTCTGGCTTGCTTATTTTCTCTTTTATGAATTTCACCTGTTTCTGAGGATGATATCCATTATTGTGCTTTGCGTTTACAATTTGCTTTCTCTAATTCAGCAAGAGATTGAGAACTTTAAGAAGCTAAGCCTCATTAGTAAGGAGGAATTTGATAGTCTTGCACCAGAACCAATTGCTGATCCAACCCAAGAAGTTCCTCCAGGACCTTCAGGGTTACGGAAAGGTAAGTAATATGTATTATTTGTTTTCAGTATCTCTGTAATAAAGAACAATTCCGTAGGTGTTTTAACTCTTTCTGCCTGTGTAATATTTCAATTTTGGTTCAGTCGGCAGTCTGAGGGGCTTTCTCTTTGCTAATTTTTCAAATTGTCAGCTGTTCGTTAGTAGCGTGGTTTCTATTGACTTAGAAGAAGCTGGTACTAGTACTTTGCAGGATGTATATGAGCATCAAAAGGCAGTGTTCTATTTTGTTGTCACCATATACCAACACCAGGTGCTTTTTGTGTAGTTTGACATTTACAATGTGTGAAGTAATAGCTAGTGATGTTGTGAAACATTTTCTAGAAACCAGTATTTTTACAGGAAACGGGGATAGAAGGAAGTGAAATTAGAAGAATTTTCTACTTGTATCATAACCTTACTGAGCAGTCATTATGTCCAAATCTTATCTTTTGAGATATTTCTGATATAGTAGTATTATTAACATTTACTCGGATACATGCTAATAGTGTCTTTAAAGTAGTTGAAGAAAACCACCTCACTAAACCCACCACCTGAACAAAAAGCAAGAATGTGGTTATGCTTTCACCAGTGTTTATTTTCCATTACTTCCCTTGTGTAAGTACCCAAGAACAAGCAGCGAAGAAAGAAGTGGGTTGAAGTTTTCTAGCAAAGACATGCTTGAAACTTTATTTCCTAGTTTTGAGCAGTTTGCGCTGCTTCTGCGCCAAGTGCTCTTTTTAATTTGATTATCCTTTGGGGATGATGTGATTCACTTGAAATGAAACAGGCCTTTAAGATGCTAGGTACTAGGGGAGCTTAGGCTTTGAAATCCTAAGTCTGTTCTGAAAATGAGTATTTTCTCCTTCCTGCGTACAGATTTGGCAGAGGAGCTGCCTTGTAGTTTGTTGAGTGTTGAAGTACCTCCAATGGCAGCAATAGCTCGATCACTGCCAACAGCAGTGCCGGATTCCCCCTGCGTTCACCCTGGCTTCACCCCGCGAACACCTCGCACCCCAAGGCTACAGGATCCCAACAAAACACCCAGGTTCTACCCTGTTGTTAAAGAAGCACGATGCATTGATGTAAAGGTAAATGGAAAGATACTTTTTCTAAAACCAGAAAAAGCCTGTAATACTCATGTCTGTGCATACAATTTACCAAGAATGAAAAGAAAAAAAAATGAAACACTTGTACTTTTTTATTGCTTATCTTCAAAATATTTACCATATTGTTTTTTATTTCTACAAAATGATTTCCTAGTTTTCTCTGTAACATTTCTTAAAAGACCTTGCTGAAAAAGTGTCACGTCAAAGACTTTTAATTTGTTACATAAGACTAATCTTTAGGTTATGAAACCGGAGTGTTGTGACTATGTGTTAGATAGAATATAAAACTTTTAGAACTTTGTCTTAAGAGGGAGAGAATGAGTGAAATGAAATTAGGGAAATAAATACTTTATTTGCTTTCTTAGACTCCAAGAAAAAGAAAAACGCGACACAGTACAAATCCTCCCTTAGAATGCCACGTGGGTTGGGTGATGGATTCCAGAGACCACAGGCCAAGAACTTCCTCTGTGAGGTAATTTTTTTTTATTTTTATGTTTTTTTGTCGCAGAATATTTGTTTGGAGTATCATTAGTTCTCACTGCTAATGGAGAAACAGGCTGCGATAAAAGACAATTTATAAATACATTGGAAGCAACAGCAGAGCTATCAGGAAAGACAAAAACATAGAATGCGACGTTATCGAGGAGTAAGCTAGCTAGGCTGACTGTGTTCCACAACATTGTTTGTTGATCCGTGATACAGTAGCAGTAATATTACTTGAAGTACTGACGTTCACTTCAGTGATTTTGCCTTTAGGTGGTCATTTAAAATCAGGCAGTAATGTAATGTTTAATTATCATCATTCAAAACTGCCTGTTTTTTCACATACTAGCACAGAATCTGATTTTCTTGAGGTGCACGCAAAAGCAGATGACTGAGACCCCAGACGTGCATTGTAGTGGCAGTCAGGTGACTGTACTATTCTGACAGCTCTTGCATTGACCAGAATTGTTGAAAACTGATTCTATAGAAAAGCACTCTTTATAGGACAGAAATGCTTTTGGTTTTTTTTCTTTTTTCTTCAGCAGTTCCAATGCTTCGCCTTCAGAAGGAGCTCCATTAGCGGGAGGTTACGGGTGTACCCCAAATTCTCTTCCAAAATTTCAGCATCCTTCTCATGAACTGTTAAAGGAAAATGGCTTTACTCAACAGGTGTACCACAAATATCGTCGAAGGTGTCTAATGGGTAAGCCGCTAAATGCACTTCCTTAAATTCTACCTAAAATTTTCAAGGTGTCATCTCATACCAGTTTTCTCCACATTGTTCCTCATCCTATTTTTTTCTTGGAAAAGGAAAGCAAAATTTATTTCATGTTTCTCTTTTATGAACTCTGCTTTCCACTTAACTTTACTTTCCCTGACAAAAAAATTAACTCTCACATTTAAACTTCAGTTACTGGAAGGTCTTGTGTGTGTATTACTAATGGAAAAGTACTTGAAAATATTCTGCTGAAAAATTAAAAATAGCTTTTTTTTTTTTTTTGTCCCTCCTTTCTTTTTTCTTCCAGAGAGGAAACGGTTGGGAATTGGCCAGTCCCAAGAAATGAACACGCTGTTTCGTTTCTGGTCCTTTTTTTTGAGAGATCACTTTAACAAGAAAATGTATGAAGAATTCAAACAACTTGCTTTAGATGATGCAAGAGAACACTACAGGTATTCGCTTTTTCCTGAAAGTTAAGAACTGTTGAGGTCGTACCTGTGCAGTTTGCGTATATCTGAAGTGAATGTTTTTAGTATTGGCTTTGAGTCTTTGTAAATCTTTAAAATAGCAGCCTGTGTAAGTTATTTTAATACCAAAAATCTGTTTGTTTATATTTGTGCTTTGCAGATAAATAGCTAAACGTGCAGCATTTGCTGACTTGTCATCAGTCCTGAATTCTACAAAACCCTGTAACTTGTTGACTGTGACAAGTCAGCTTTATACTTATCTACTCTCCTAAGATTCTTCCTGCCATAGGTGAAGACGTTCTTAACCTCATTGAACTTGTTGTAACTGCTTCTGGCCTTACAAAAATACCAGAAAAATGACCACAAAGGAAATTACCACTGCCCCTTTAGCTCTTTGATGTTCTTCCCTTCCTTTCACCCCGTTCCTCCCACCTCTGTTTCTCTTAGCTGAAGAGACGAGGTAGCCCAGCGTTCTGAATGCCAAGTGAGGATGTACCGGCTACAGAAATCCTGAAGTTTGGATATGTCACCAGAGACTGCAGAGTGATATTCCCTAGGGTGCAAAGTGGCTTTAATAATGCCTTGTCTCTCTGCTCTGGATTACTTGATGCTCTGTGGTTATCCAAGGATACATTTACTAGGAGGAACTTCAGAAGGCTCTTAAGGGGACTAAGGTGGCAGCAGATGAGTGCAGAACAGGAGGTCTCCACTATCTAGAGACCAGAGGCAGCCAAAGCCAGAGTCATCCCAAAGCTTTACTAAATGCTGAGCCAGAAACCCCACTGCTGGGGTGTGCGGGAGCTGAAGGAACAGAGTCCTGCCCCACGCGGCAGGTTTTGCACTGGTGGTGGGTTAGGCTGACTTTTGGGCCAACTCACTATGACTGGTTTTGTGTTGAAAGTGTTTGTTTACAAACATACTGAAAACATGAAAGCATTTGTCTTCATTTCGTATGTGTGTATAGTGTCTGTAGTTCATAAATTGAAACCGTGGGACAGACCTGGTTTTCCTAAGTCAGTTTTGATTATTCGTGAAGATGTTTCAGAACAGTGGGGTGATAAAAACTGACGTGAAAAGGAAGCGTTTTTTATGAGAAGGGTAAAATGAGACTATGCTGTCTACTTAAATGCAAGGAGAGACTGAAAACTTGCCTCCCTCTGAGGGCTGAGCAGCGTACATACAAGATTTTTGTACCTCTTTGTTCTGTTACAGGTATGGATTGGAATGCTTGTTTAGATTTTACAGCTATGGCCTAGAAAAGAAATTCAGGCAAGAAATATTCAAGGATTTCCAAGAAGAAACAAAGAAAGACTACGAAGCTGGTAATTATTATAGGCCAGTCACTGTTCACACTGGGGTAACTTTAGTTAGGAGATAATCCTGATTCCTCGTCCCTAACTTGTTAACAAACCCAAGAGCAGCTTTTGTTTATGTTCCTTTTATCTTCAGTTCTCTTAAACATATAGTTACCAGTGAATAATTAAGGTTTTTTAATTAAATCTGACCTCTGTAAATTGGTAAAATTTTCTTTTTCCATTATTAGGTCAGCTATATGGACTGGAAAAATTTTGGGCTTATCTAAAATACTCTCAGCACAAGACTCCAGCCATTGACCCCAAACTGCAAGAATACCTTAGTAAATTTAAGAGACTGGAGGACTTCAGAGTAGATGTAAGTTTCAATACCTATTTCAAATAAATATTTGGTGTATGAATATTTTTACTGCAAAGCAAACTGAGAATGGTTACTTCAGTTCACAGAAAGGCAGCTTTATGAATCCTGTCGATCACTAGAAAAAGCATGATTAAAAAAATTAAATTCAGTTGTATTCTAGACATTTTTTTTTTTTTTTTTTTTAAACCAAAGTATGGTGCTGAGGTGTGGTGGCTAAAATGTAAAAGGTGTTGATCCTTTTTCATTGTGTAATGAATGAAATAGCAAAAAAAAAAAAAAAAAAGCTTATTTGTCATCTGGTAAGACTGATGACTTCTATACTGTTGAAGAATTTGGCAAATGAATTAATGCCTGACTGACGTTTCTTAATGAACTGTGACAGGCATTGTCCGTGCTGAGACTGTAGGTGCCAAGTTCAGTGCAGCCTCCCTGCAGAATGCTGAATTCTTAGTGTGCGATTCCAGAATATAGGGCTGCCGTGCCTTTCGTAACTGGGTTATGGTGCACTGCATTACCATCATCCCCTGTAATCCTCCATTTTCTAGGAGTTGTGGCAAACATTTCGGTAGTGACAATTAAATAAGACTGTTTAAAGTCCTTAATATGTCATGCACGTGCGCTTCTAGCTAAATGGCCAGGAGAGCTTTAGAATATCATCAACGAGTTGTGAATAACTAAGATTACTAGGCTGAATTATGGAACGCTTTGTCTTTTTTGATCCGTTAAGTGTATGAAAGGGTAAATACCTGGCCTTACAGAAAAACATTTAACAGGTTGTTAATGCTTATTTTCAGCCTCCTATTAGTGAAGAATCTGGCAGAAAGAGACCGGTTGCTGCAGCAGGTGAGGATTCAGGTCATCACAGACATCAGTCTAATTCTTCTAAAGCACTTCTTGCCGCTAAACCCACAGCTGCCTGTCAGTCCCAGGCACTGGGAAACCCTACCAGTGGGAATACTGTGCAAGCGTCCGTAGGTCATAACAGTGCTGCTGCAAAATCTATAGGAAGTGACATACCAGAAAAATAGACTTAAGATGAGCTTACGCCCTTGAGAATCAACTTTTACATCACTCTCTTAATTTGGAGATCTTCAAGGCGAGCCAATCTAATACACGATTAGAAATGTATAGGAAGATAAAGGATTGGATTCTCTTTTTCACAGGATTTAGTTCCAAAACACTTACCCTAGGAGAGTTGCTCTTGGTTTTGGGATCATTGGAAGGATCCTAGGGAAGATTCTTTGGCTTCAGTATTGCTCTCCTCAAGCTTTTGTTTACAAAGAACTGCATTCCTTGCATATGCAAAAAATACTTCGGGGATGCCTTACATTTCAGCTCGTATTTCTTAAAAAAGGTATGATATACCCGTGATTATTTACTGTGCTTTCTTTACCCAGATTTTCCCATTATTTGTATTTTACCAAAGCAAAAAAGATTACATTATATGTAGAATTTTAAATGTAAAGGAAGGATCTATTTGATTGGTTTGCTCTTGAATCTAACTATTAAAAAGTATGGTTTTGTGCAAAAGCACGCTTGAGAATGTGCAGCTATACATGAAACTGCATTTCTGGATTCTATTTAAAGACATAGTTTCTATTTTTTTTCAGGGTCTCCATAGTATTTTATTAAGTATGGAGTTTGAGTGGACATAACTGGGATAGTTTTGCAGGTATTTCCTTCAGTACTGGTTCTTAATAAGTCAAGCAACAGAAGAGTACAGGAGAAGATGGATCTGTTGGCTTCATAGCATCTTAAATTAACATATAGTATATACAGTTTGTGCAGGTTGTTAAAATAGCAAACTATTCAAATTATTCTTGGCTTGAGAGGTATCTTCATTTGAATTCTCATGATTATTAATTGCTCTAACAGGAGAGGCATAATTTTTCCAAATGTTCTTTTTTCTCCATATTTCAAGTAATAAAAAAGAGTTTGGAGGGGAAACAAAGTATTCCTTGTAAATTTTATTTTTTGCTTTATTTTACAATATCTGAATGAAGTTCTGCTTAAATTGTGCTAGCTAAGCCTAAATAATTTCAAACAGGTCTAAACACAATTTCACTGAATGTAAGTTATTCAAATACAAATCCATTGCTGTAGCTGAAAGATGGGGATGTTAATATCCTGTAGTTTCTTCTTAACTTCATTACTTTGTTTTTAAAGACTCAAAAAGAAATTAGTAACTTCTTGTTTCCAAGAGCAGGTAAGAAGAATTTCAGCTTTTTGTTAGTTAACTGCAGAAAAGACTTCACTTTTAAAGTTAAAAAGTTATGTCTAGCGCAAATGCCTTAATCCATGAAGGTGTCTGAACTGACTGCACAGCCACATACGGGGTTTTAAACTCATATCAGATCTCAGAGATTGTAAGTCCATTCATTTTTCAGTCATTGTCTTGTGAATCTCAATGAAACAAATTCTGAACGTTTGCATTGTAAAGGAGTGTATGTTTGCAGTGACCTTCCCAACAGTTAATACCATTTCAATACAAAATAGAGCCTTTTAAGTGGCCTGTTCCAAATTAATTTAAATTTACTCATACCAATATTTTAAGTAATATACTATAACTATGCTGAAGTGGCACATCTTGATCCTGTGTTTGATCCATGCCTTTTGCTATCCAAGAAAATGATGCGAATGTAAATTTGGATTGAAATTGTATATACAAGTAATAAATTTAAGGTATTTCCTTTCACTTTTTCATTGGAAAATGTGCACATGAAGCTTACAGTGTGTGTAATTTTGTGATATCTTGAGCAATTTCATAAAAACAAAAAACCCCCAAATCCTAATAGTGTTGTATGTCAACTTTTTTCCCTACAACGTGTGAAGAAAAACAACTTTGAAAGAGTGTAAGGCTGTAGACTTGCATATAAATTTCTGTTGCCTCTGGTGCGCTAAGGTATCGGGAAAACCCAGCCTGTTAAAGGCTGAAGTAGTTCTTAGAATGTGAGCCAGCTTTCTTCAAGTTCAATACTGATGTATTTTTTTCATATAACTAGGTATTTATCAAAGAAAAATAGGATAGGTGAATGATAAATACGGCTGACAGCAAAGAGGGTGAATTCTTCACCTGCTGTCTGTCCTGTTGGCCCCTACAGGGCTAGTTGCTTAGACAGTGTCCCCTTACTTAGATGGACAAAATACCACCCGCGTCTGTCCACAGCTCTGGCTACTTTTCAGGAATGCATCCCTTCACTTCCCATGGGCTTGAATCTTCCCTCTCTCGGCCCTTGCAGACAGGTGGAACAAACCAACATATCACAGCTGTCTGCATGCTGAGCTGCGAACAAACCCACGGCATTTTAGAATAAACCCCAAAGACTTTGCTGGCTGAGCAGCTTGTTGCTCTGTACGGCTGAAAGTGGTTGATCACCTTTCAGTAACTGGCATACCAGCTGCAGAGCCATACATTTGTCTTTGAACATGCATGTATGTGTCTACCATGCTGTCCACTGTCTTTTAGCTCCATTTAAGCCAACCTCCAATTTGTCCTTCTTAAGAGTGGTTGTATTCTAATAGTAGTCTATTACTAAACACTAGCAAATCCTAGACCTTTCCTTGTCTAAAAATCCTCCCCAGGTGCTTAATAAAGAACTCTTGTTTAGGTTTGTCTTCATTTCTTCTGTTGAGAAATGACTATACAAATATTTCAAAACACTGCCCTGCCCAAACTTGGTAAAATTTTTCTTTGGTCATGCTCAAAGTACTGGATTCTGAAGGCTTTTTAAAAGGGAAGACTCAAGATGGCTTTTGTTCCTGATGGAGACCAGATAATGTTTTCCTGTAACAAGCAGCTGTAGCCTGTCTGCATGACTGATGCTCCTAACAGGGATTAGATTTCTGTGGGAGATAAAGCATCAGAATGAACAGAAACCAGTTTATATTCATAGCAGCCTCTACCCTGCAGACTTTGCTTCAGGCATTGCTGTGGTACTGAGGTGACAAACTACACTCCCTCAGTTCCAGACAGAGGAAGAGACTTAAGTGTTAGCCAATGTTATTTTACTGACAAATCCCACCAGAACTTCGTACTTCCAAAAGGCTTTATTTTTAGATGCTTAGAGAGTGTACACTTGCAGGCTTTGCCTGGTTACGTAGAAAACATGACAGGTCAGTAAAATATGATTTTTCACAAAAAAACTCAAACCCCAATTAAACTTTATAACCAGAATGGGGACAATTCTATTTCTTCATTAATTTTGCAGGAAGGCTGTGGTACCAGACTAGATTTCTATGAAACACATTAAAGTTGCTGCTTTCCAGTATAGGAGAAAATACACAAAACCTCAAGAATCCCCAAAGAGGAAGGGGTGAGGAAGGCTTTGGTTTGGTTTGGGGTTTGGTGGTTGAGTTGTTTTAGATTAAACAACCCCTCACCTGCACTTGAACCAAACTTGGCACAGGTATTCTATCACAAGCAAGCTTAAACCCTAATCTGTAAACACCTGTTAGCAAACATTCACCTTCAACCATAAATTAGAAGCCAATGGAAGGATTTGCCAGTAACATTCATACTTAAATATGGAAACCAAATAATTAAGCCTTCAAGGGCAGAGTTAGATTATTACTAGTGTTAAGTAGGAAAAGGAGTGAATAGCCGAATCTACAGCTGCAATTGCATCATTCCATTCATGCCTGAAAGAGCAGTCAGAGGGCAGCGATGGGCGGGTTTTCCCCACAGCCTACACTTCAGCCTGCAGCAGGAACATGGGAGAGAACCCAGAGGCTGCAAGGAGGACTCTAAGGCTGCAGGGCTTCATCGCAGACACACTCTGGGCTGCTGAAATGAACTTCAGCAACATTTCAGTACTGGAGTGGCTGAGCGATGCTTCATGAAAAACTATGCAACTTTTACTCTTTTAGGACAAAACCAACCCCAAAGTAGAGTCAGGAAGACAATTTATATTCAAAGTACTAGGTCTTGATCAATATTTTGTACTAATCTATACAATAATGCATGTATTTCCTGGAGGAAATAAAACCCCACAAACTTTTATTGTAGAGAGAATAATTATCAGAGACTTAAAGCATAAGTAAGGTTCAACTATTCCTTGACATCCACAATGAAGGCAGTAAAATCATGCTTATTTTGCAGGAAGAAAAACCCCAGATATTAGAAAATAGTTTAGAACTAACCTACCTGAAGTGAAGAGAGATCAGAAGCAGAGTGCCAAACTGCTTTTACATGTTGTGACTGACTGAAGGATAGAAAATTTAAACCTTAGCCAAGGAAAAGTAGATCTAGCTCAATAAGGAGACACAAACAAGTACAAGCATGTGAAAGGATAATTCTGTAGTCCTTAGTGGAAATTCAAGATGCTCAGCTTGAGTAACAACATGGTACTTTTTTTTTTTTTCCTTTTTTTTTTAATCAAGAAGGTTTAAAAATAGATTTTCTGCCATAATAAAGCATTTTTGGGAGGTGGTGTATAAATGAGGCAGAAGTGTCAAAACAAATGACTACTCAACTAGTTGAACAGAAAGTCTAGCCTAGGAAAACAAGTCACATACTAAACTGGAAATGTATTTTGTTTCTAAAGATGATAAGAAATACTTCCTTCATGTCCCTTATGTTGCTCAAACAAACTTTAACACATTGTCAGTATCAACCTGCCTGTTATTTTAGTTAATAGTGAATTTTGACCAAGTGATTGATATAAATGCTCCAAGGATGAACACCTCCATAGAATTAACTGCACTGAAGTTTTGATGGATCTGATGTTATTCTAAATTATTCTTTGTATGTGTCAACTTTTTATAAAAATGAAAGCTACTGTGTGCTTTCAAGCACCTTTTTTTTTAGGTTGTCAGCTTTAAATCACTAGTGACTTCGTATGTAGGATGAAGGAGGTTAATTTAGATTCCCTAGACATCAAAATACAGGAGTATGTCTACACAGCATACTGCTCCCATAAGTGACAGTTTTGTATTCTTCACAGTTACCATTAAGTTGCTTCAAAGCAGAAGTCATCCTTTACCCATCCTGTTCAACCAATCCTAAGTCGTAACAGTAAAAATCTGAGCATTGTTCTTTTAAACAATTTAAAAGACCCCAACAATCCACAACAAAACCCCATGTAACTTCACTGCGATTAAGCTTCACTGCACTTCTTACAGAACGGAAGAGAAAAAGGCTGTACCTGGGTTTGGAAGTCACGGCATATGCAAAACTACCCTTCTCTCTCCAGTAGGATGTTTCTACGTAAAAGGTACAAACATGATAAGCAGCTAACGCTACAGCTATGCCAGGTGTAGCAATACTAATAGCTGTAGTGAGTGAAAGGCAGAGTAACTCATGGCAAGCATTAAGAACCTCCAGCCGTGACTGTATAGTAGAAGCTGACACATACCACGTATTTTTAGGTAGAAGCCTGGGAAAAAAATATTTATCTGGTTGTCCTATCTGATAGTTGGGGAAGCCACCTTTTCCTGCTCCACAGCTGCGTGCATCTCGGTGCCATGATGAGGTGCAACAGCTGGTGCAAAAGCTAGAAGTGAAAGACATACTGTAAATGAAGTGTAGCGTAAAACCTTTTATAGCAAGATTTAGTTAAAAGAAAGAAAAAACAAACCCTAGTGAAGCATCCAGATAAAGGACTGATGCTGAAGTACTCCTAGCTCCTGTCCTATGCCAGAAAGCTTTATCCTGGGGTAGCTTCCATTGTTCCACATTAAACAATTATTTTTGTGGTTGCCCAGCATTTCAGCAGCATTAAGATGATGGGCAGACACTTATTATAGTACTAATGTGCAAACAAAGTGTGGACAACTGCACCAACACTCAGCTTACACGGCTGTGACCTAAGCAGAAGCCAGTGCTTTACTGAATTATGGTCGGTAGGCGAACAGCCACACACCTAACTGGATTGTTATTTAGCCTGTACAAGAACCTGCAAGCGTAACCTAACTTCTGTGGAGAAATGGCTCCAGTTTTGTTACTTCTTCTGTGATTATTCTATTCCAGGCTTGGATACACAAGAGAATTCAACTTGCCTTCTAGGACACGGGAGTTACACGTGATTCAGCGGAGGATTTTTATTTGTTTCATTTACATCAATATAAATCTCTTTCAGTCAAATAGTAATAAGAAAGTCGTTGTCCCTTGAATTTCACAGTTTACAGTTCAACAGAATGCACTGTTACTTACCACAGGTGAAATCTGCAAACACAGGTACAGGTGTAAGCCATAAAGCTGCAAGTCGTGAACTGAGTAGTGTCACTGTTATGAATTTAGCAGAACAGACGGTGAAATTTCTACAATATGTTGAGTGATACCGTGAACAAGATCTCCAGCGTTCTTGTCCTATCAGTGCCACAAGACACATTCCTTTTATGGTACGTTACATGTTTCCTAAAATGCTTCTCTCCTTTATTTACATCACTTTTTTTTGCCCCTCACCACAAATGCACTGGCATAGGTTTATTCTCTTAAATACAGCTTACCTGAGTAAGTCTTCAAGATTCTTCAAGAGCTGGGACTTGAAAGGAAAAATAGCACCACAAGGACAAGGAACAGTATTAATAGCGGTGGATGTTTCACATGCAAGACTTTGCCCCCCTACTTTGTATTCCATCATACTCCAGAGCTGCCTAACAGTTTCTACATAAAGTCTGACAGCACATTTGGTATTGTACATGCTTTATTAAAATGGTACTCGTATTTACAATATCTGCAGAAACAATCCCTCCCAAGTCTTGCATTCAGACAGACACGCACACATACACACGCGCGCACGCCCCTTCACTCTACAGGGGGGTGAAGGCTATGCTCCCAAAAGTTAGGCAGCTTCTGGAAGAGGAGGAAGGGTGACTTTTTTGTGTGTTTGTCATTACTTAAAAAGAAGCATGGGAGTATGCATTTGGCCATCACAATGCTAATTTAAGTATATGTAGTATTAACATATGGCAGTAACACTGAGTATTCCTCTTTTACATTCTATACACAGAATGACATCAAGGTTTTCCAGTCAACAGAACATTCGAACTTCAGTCTCAATGCTGCTTGTAGTGACTATGAAACCACAATTTTGGGGCTGTCCCTTAAAACAATTCAAGTCTATGTAAGCGAAATAAGGCACAATTAATATCTGATTTGATTTAGAGGATGGGAAAAGGGGGGAGAGGCAGGCTTCAGATCATAGTTGTTGCAGAGGAAACAGTTTTACCCAATCCTTTTGAGAAAAGGACGAATTTTACCCCCATCCTAATCTACATGGACTTCTCTTAGAGAACTGAAGTATTCTGCCAGGGCTACTAACGCCCACATACAAAACAAAAGTGGAAATTCACATTTTAACACCAGTTTCAGTAGTCTAACCTACTGATACTGATGCATATGAGTACGTCTTTTTTTTAATGCTGAAGACAAACATGAAACAAGATTCAAACCTTCCACTGAGCTTGAAGACTCACGTCTTTCGGAGAGCTTGTAATATATACTATTTGAAGGCTTCAACTTACTGATAAAAAGGAATAGCGTTTTTGCCTTTAAATTCCTGGCCCCTCTTCACTAATGAAGCCTAAACAGACATTACAAATAAACTGCAACAAAAAGTTTGGCAGCACAGATAACGTCTTGTATTCAAATCTTCATTTGTGAGTATATTATTTTCCTTGTACAAAACTTGTTGAATGTTTTTCGCAGCAGATGAACTGTACCCAAAGATGCAGGACATTCTGTGATGGGGAATAAGAGGTTGCAGTTCCGAAGGCCCCTGACTTTGGTTGTTTACAAAGTTCATTCCTGTTTAGTGTGATCCTTGGTATCTTCCTCATCTGTGTATTCTGATGGTTCTTCCCCTGGTTTTAGGAGTCTACCTACGTAGTCATATTTTTCTGAAAAAGATTTATGATTCCATTACAATCAAATACAGCTGCATTTGCTAGTTAGCCTGCACTGCTGCAAGTTCACTTCTCCTACACAGCAAGGTACTAAACCTGCATTGCTGAAATTGACGGCAACTTATCAGCAAGCTCAGCCTCAATACAATCTTGCTGCCATTGCTGCTCACTACTGTCTCTACTCCGATTACTTTGTTTCAATTCTCCCACAGCTCATCAGGCAAGCTTTATCACACAATGCCTGAAAATGCTGCTATTAGAACTGGCACAAATTCCCTCAGCCTGTTTTGATTTCAATCAATGTGAAAAATGACCCCCTCCCTCCAGAGGCATACTTCCATACTTCTGAGAAATTATTTCAAGACAAACTTGTTCACCCCTTTATGCCAAAACAACTCTTAGTCCTAATCATAATTCCATGGCATCCAAAGCCAAAAACCTGCGAGCAGGAATCCATCAGCTAGGCTACACTGAGATCAGAGAGTGAAATTCTGCACTGAAGAGCTGAGATGAGAACAGCTTTCTTGTATACAACTGAAGGGTTCAAGAAACTATAGGGGAACCCTCCCTATGGAAGAAAGGTCTGAAATCCCCCGTATTTTCCTGTGAAAGTTACGCTGCATTATTAACATTACTGTCAACATCTCTTTAAAAGCTGCCCCAAGCCCACATCAGTCATTTTCATTAAAAGCATGTCCTTAAGGCAAAGATGTGCTGCTAATTGGAGAATTTACCTTTAAATTGCATTTCCCACTCTCTTACACTTTCCATCTGTACAGCATTTAAGTCCGACAGGTCATCATATTCATCTCTGAGTGCATCTTTATCTAGACAGAAAGTTGCTAGTCCCCTGGAGGCATCTCTGCCAGCAAATATTCCATACGGACCCTCTGAAAACAAAAAGACAAAATTGAGACCTTCAAGTCTTTGTTTACAGTGACCAATCTCAGTTCTTTGTACAGTCTGCCAAAGCCATACATTAAACTTCTGCAGTGATGAGAACAGCAGCAGTTTCAACGACATGGCTGTTCAACATTCTACAGCACTGCAATTCAGTCTTAAGTGTCACTAGGAGATAAAGTCTGCTGAGAGAAGCAGAACCAGGAAAACAGCTTTGAAGGGATATATGGAGAAACCCCTGTCAGTTGATGTAAATTCCAAAGGGACTGGAAGCTGGAATTCAAAAGAAACACACTACTATTAAGCAAAACAGAATATATTTACAAGACAGTCATGAAGAGAAGCAAATTATATAGATATCTTAATTAGAAATCCATTGAATTTTATCAATAAATAGAACTTAAAGAGTGCTAATGAATAATTTCACTTCACTTACAGAACCACCACAACTTTCTACACACTTGACAGTGTGTCTTTTGACACGTTTCTTACTTCTGTAGAAACAACCTCATTTATTTTGGGCAGCAAATCACCCATACACCTATCCCGTATTGTTCTTGAAAACTGCACAAATCTCTATGTTAAGAATGTAAAGCAACTACTTCCTTTGTGCTTTTTGACTGATGCAAAGCAGCACAAATATCCGAATAAAATTTTGAGCAATGACTGTCAAATATTATTACAAGGAGAACTGGATGATTTGCAAATCAACAACTTTCAGGATGAGGCTGGTAACTGGCTTTCCCAAATTTTAATCTAAAGAACTTCAAGAATATTGTTATCTTTGATTTTCTTGACCAGAACCAAATACCTTAATTCAGCTCAATTAAAAAGAAAACAAAAAAATGCTTTAAAATTTTCTGCACTAACTGCAGCAGCTATGCAACAGGGAAATGCCCAAGGCATTCTAAAGAGTGGTCACTACTTGCAGATAAATAGGCCAGAACCCTTCTCTGGCTTACCTCTCGGAAGACGACAGTGGCCATCAGCCTGAAGAAAAGGCAGCACCCATGGGCAAGAATGAACACAAGCAAGTGGCAACACACTGTCCTTCACCCCCTCTATTGCCTGCTGTAGCACCTCAGACCTCTTCTGCACCAGGACGAGCCACAGGAAATCATTCAGAGAGGCTGGTTTCCTCCCAGGCCGCTGGCTCCAGCCACCACACCTATCTGCTCTTGCCGGGCATTGACTTCAGGGTTGAGACAGGGGCTGAATGCAGCAGGAAGAACTCCTGAGGCAGGGAACCTGAGTACCATATGGATTAGAAGAAGCTACGTGCTCACCAGAACTGGTATCATTTCTCCACCCCAGAGTGCTTGGCACTGTAAGTTGCTTACAGTCAAACCTGAGAACAGAAGGGTGTCTTGTGTGCCAAAGACAATTCCCTTGTCTCTCTGGAAATAAACCAACCTATTTAAAAGCAAAATTTCACAAGAAGTAGACATCAGAGAAAGAACTATCAACTGCAAGCTTGCACTGTACAAATCTGGCTGTAAGAGAGAACCATCATGATTAACAGCAAATCTCCATGCTCGTCCTTTCAGATATTTAGCTCCAGGAATGACATTCACAGTAACTACCTCTGGGATCAGGGACTACATTTATGTTACTTAAAAGAAACAGTCAAGAGGGCTTGTGAACTCCATTCTTCCCTATTTGCATCCTGAATTAGATGTTTATTTGAAAAACAGGATTCAGAGACTGAAATCAATCCTATACAGAGGTATTTAATCTCCGCATTTTGCATGCTCGGTCACTTCCATAAAAACAGGGCAAGAGGTAGCGATGGCCATCTTTTGCAACATAACATAGAGCTTCTTCAAACAAAAATTCTTGCTTCACTCCAAAAGAGCTATCATTAAAGGGATCTAGATTTTGATGTTCTGAAGGAAGAACACAGGAGCTGTAAACAGCTCTTACAAAGACCACACACAATCAGTAAACCCTTAAGAGCAATTATAAATTGCTACTTAACCTGCCATCGACGGTATTTTGTCCCCATTTTCTTTCTCTGAAGTGTTTAAAACAAGTATTTCCATAAACCCTACTAGCTATTTGCATAACACATTTTCAAAATTCTGGCTAACCAGAGTCAGAGAAGCACACTGTTCCCCTTTCCCTTCCACCCTGCATTTAGTGGTTTATGGAATTTTACAGCACCTGCTGAGATGCCACCTCCTGGTCCACCAGCTTTAGGTTTTATTTCTATTATTTAATTTATTTAGGGTTTATTTCTATTAAAAAGAGAATTACATTATATTTATCAGTATCAAGCCCTGAACACCCTTATATCTCAATAACATATTTAGTGGAAAGCATGAATGCTTTCAGAATGTATCAGTTTGCATTAAGATTAATGGATGCAAAATTTCTGCAAATATATTGTAATGTCAGATGTTATTATACCAATAATATTTTTTTCTTTTCTAAAATTGAATTTAAATGTTAACATTCCAGCATGTTTGCTACAGAAGCATTCAGGATTCAAAAAGAAACCAGCAAGCCCGGTCCAAGGACTCAACAGAATGCTAACTAGTAAAAACCAGCCTTTGGGCTTGGTAGACAGCATCTCAAATTCCAGCTCTACAAATGTAACTTAGAAACATGTCCCATTCTTTAATCCTTTACTAAAAGGCAAATACTGAATTATGATTATTTAAAAAAAAAAAAAAAAAAGCACAAGCCTGGCTTCACCTTAGTTGCAGTGTTGCTAAAGCAAAAGTTGAAATATTTCAGCAGGAGCAATCTACTTCAAGATTTAAAGCTTCCATTCAGATACTTTTACACAGAGATTAAGTACAGTATTTTATATTAATACAGAATATACAAGTCTGGGGTCTTGCTATAAGCCCTAGTCTATTATTCACTTTTATATAAATACTGGTGCAACAGTCTTAAAAAGGTATTTTGCGTATCAGATTTTGCTGTGCTTGCAGAAGCATCCAGGAAGGTGCCAGCATAGAGAACTCTGCAGAGAAAATACCCTTCAAGAGCATGATTCGGAGGTAGAGACATTAGTGCAAACCTAGACATAACTCCCACAGAGTTCTTTCATGACCAGATGCAATTTACTCTGCAAGCCCTACCCATAGTCCTTCTTTCCTTTCCTTTTGTCTGCCTACCTATTTAGACTGGCTCCTGCTCTAAATAATTGATTGTACCATGACAGGATATACATACTGCAGAGATTGCAAAAGGAGATGCTATTAGCATAGGTATGTATACCAAACTGATTTTTCAAGACCCCATCACAAAATTTTAGTGGTTTTCTTTTGCTGTACCCCCAAATTAGCTATTTCATAGTCACATATTTCTTTAAAAAATTCTCCTCCCACTCTTATTTGGCATCTTGCAACAACACAAGGAAAGTCAGGGAAGTGTCAAAACGCATTAAAACACGCCTGCTACATGTTACTTGGCTACACTTAGCTACCAGCCTTACATGAAGGAAAACTTTGTTCCTTGGAGAATGTTTTTCTTCCCATCATTGTTTTCACATATTAAAACACTTTGTTTCAGAGCCTTTGAATATTTTAGCACTGAGACCAAACAGTTATCAAGACTACATATTTGCCTACCTATCTCCACATCTATACCACTATGTTCACACCCTGACTTTTTTTCCCTCTGTATAAAGTCCTCATGTACCTTACAACTCTACCTTGCATAAAGTATGCCCTTCTCTGAGCTAGAACGCATGCAAGATGTTGCTATCCACCACCTGCAGATCCTACTTTCTTTCAGAATCCAGTTAAAAATCTGGCCACCTTGAACAATCTGATATCTTCTTCCAGCCTGACGTTCACCTCTGTTCACAAATGAACTGGGTAGTTTGAGAACTGGCAAAATCAAAGTCTTTTCTGCCAGTAAAAATACCTTTCCAATTCCTGCACTCAGGATTTCTGCATCCCCTAGCCCTGGTTTGATTATTAAATGAAGATGTAATTTCTCTTTGCAGACACCCTAAAACAACAGCAGGCAAGGAAAAATACACTTAATGTTAAAACACTGTATTTAAAAAATTGAGATATGAAGCTGTCCAAGCTGAGTTTTTATTTGGAAGCACTGCTTCTAGTCACTTGTTCCAAAACAGGCTAAACTGGATCTTGGAACAGCATGTTTCAATTTTCAACTGGTTTGGTCAATAGTTTCCCCCAGCAAAACCTATGCTGGTGTTCAACTTTTGAGTAGGTATTCTTGTTTTACTGAAGCAGCTGTCTGACCATTTCCGTTCCATACTAGCTTTGCAGAACATCCCAGACTACTGCTCCAAGACTTGTCACAAAGGTGAACACTGTCTACTGAACTTTGGATTGCTCCAACTGTCAGCACAGGGACCGCAGCTGCATGTGGACTTTATATCTAATGAAGCAATTTGCAATCTCAGAACTGTATTCAATCTCACAAGGCCCATACAAGTTCCCTGAGGAAGCCACGCAGGTTAACAAGGTTCAGTTTTAAAGCAGCTTTGGTTTCTTCAAGTGGTCAAAAGGCACTTGCAAACAATCACCAAATATGCAAAGCATACCAGATGTTCTTTGCATCTGTGGGCTCCATGCAGCCGCTGGAAATAAAAACCCATTTTGTCTGAAGCTTAGAAATTCAGGGACAACATTTCTTGATTAAGAATAAAGACCAATTTCTCCTTTCATGTAAGTTAAAGGAACAAAGGGAGACAGACCACAAAATTATTGACAGCTGCACTACTCTACCACTTTGTCTACCTTTTCCACTCCAAATCAAAGCAAAATCTCCACTGACTGTTTAAAATTTTCTATGTGAATCCTGACAAGTGTTTGTTCAGTGTTGCATCTTTCATGAGGGAATGAAAAAGCTGCAAATTGGACAAAGCCATTCTGAGATGCAGCTTGAAAGCAGAAGCTTTCTAATAACATTTATCACTGGGAATTCAAGGTGACATAATTTTAAGTTTACTGCTCCAGATTTACATGAAAGGAAAGATGTGGGTCAATTTTAAATTACAACTTGCGTGGAAAGTAAGTGTTCTTAGGAAAGTGATCTACAAAGTCTACATGCTAAGATGGGAACTGCTTACAAAGAAAGGTCTAAACCTGGCTTCTCAGGCACAAGACCACAGGGCCTCACTCTCTCTTTTGCTTGCTTCCTTTTTAACTTGGTGAAAAAAAAGTGCAAGAATTAATGACCCAGTTTCAACTAAAGAGGCAGACAACGAGCACTTCTAGGACAGCCTGTAGTTCAGTAGTCAGGAGATTCCTGGAACACAGCTCCATACTTGAGGAAGACATAGATCCCCCATCTTGCTTTAGTGAGAAATGCTCCAGCCACAAGTTTATTTCTTAATAAGGCAAGCAATGCTGGCCAGGTTTTTTTGATTAAATGAAATGAAGCTACACTGCTATGTATGCACTGGATTTAACATCTATATATCACTAACAATGATGTCACTATCACATCCTAATATATCTTGCTTTGAGCATACCTGCTTGATAGGTCCCTCAAATCTCAGGTGACTGGAACCGGAATGGTTTAAAAAGGAACTAGGGATTTACACATACCTTTTATCAAACACACAGCTGTTGAAGTGTTAAAGAATATAATCAGGTTATTAAAAAAGGAAAAAAGAAAAAAAAAGACAAAGAGCTGACAGACACACAAAGCAGAAGTAGAGGAGGAGACAGTGATGCATCTTCCTGCACAAAACCACTTTACTGGCCCCTGCTCTCCGTGAACATGGACTGAGGGCTTAGAACAACCCCCTTCCTTCATCCTGGTGGCAAAGGCACTATTCTCTTTAATCGGAAGTATGGAAACAATTTCTCACCAATCTGCACATATACACCTTTTTAGTTCCGCGACTTCTGGTAGGAACTTAGCTTCTTTATCCAGAAATGCTGTTTCTCTGAAAAGCGGAGTTCCGCGGCAAGAGACAGCTCCATTACACAGACACCAAAGAGCTGACAAACATCAAAAACAGAGACAAGACACCCACCTTACAGAAAGTACTTCTTTCCCCCCAGTCTCATCCTCTGTATTTATCTGTAAACCCCTGGCCTGTTGTGTACTTAAGATAAGGCCACCCTTAACAGAATTCTCCAGGCACAACATACATGATGCCCCTCCTGCAACATTCCACTCCAACCATACCCTTGTAAAGGATGTACTGAAAAGCATCAGTGCCATCTTTTAAATTGAGACACAATGAAATTTACAGCAGTCTGTTCCAAAGGAAGTCCAACAGCGTCAGATAATTTTTATAGAAATGATGGCAAAAAATGACAGCTGTTAACCAGAGAATTTTTCAAAGTATTTAACATCAGAAATCATGAGTTCTTAACTGGATTTGCAACATCAAATAAAGGTAATTTTCCCCTCATGAAAAATGAACTATGATGGAAATTTTTGTGGAAGGAACTACTACTAAGTAATCTATTCCTCTCGGCAAACTGGAAAGGAGAATTCTTCGTGACACGTTGAAAGACAAGAGTGGGATGAGAAATGAGTTGACAGTGACAATGTATTGCAGCAAAGGAAAGTCAGGAAATTGATTTTTTTTAAATCATTAAACATTAAGAACCAAGAAGTGACGTGGAACAGTGGTATACACTGGACTGCATATAATCTTGCTTTGTCATGCTCAAAGCCACAAATATTTCATAACTGAACAAAGTATTTGATAAGTTAATTAAAACCTGTTTACAGCATTATCTTGGCATGCCAATTTAAATGCTAAATATTAGGATTTGCTACCATTGCTTTAACTCTTACTATGTCCTTCTATTGGCCATTACCAGGAATCTTGATACAAACAAACATGACATTAAATGTTGTGATAAATGAAACAGTAAAAACTATCTCTCATTACATGGATATAAGACCAACCCAGCACACGTTAAAGATATTAATCATCAGACTCTAAGTGATGAGAAGTGATTACAGATGGGGAAATCGCCCCAAAACAGCTGCTTTGAAATTCTGGTTACATGATATTTTTAATAGTGAGCTGCTAATTGTTTACTATTTCTTTCACAGTTTGTGGGTGATAAAGGAAAAGGTAATTAATTAAAGGTAATAACCCAGCAAAACATTCTAGGACACTTACTCATTTGGGCACAAACAGAGATGGTATTTAATACAGCTAAAAGTGAAGTGTCGAAACAAGAGTATACTTGCAGTATATATCCCAGGAAGCTGCGTTTTGGAAAAGAACTTGGCTAAAGTTTTCAATTAAGAGTTCAATGTTAACAAAGTGATTTTTGGAGGGACAGACAGTTAAATATGTGATATAACCTTTTCTTGCTCTTAGCTACAACGCATCAAACATAACCAAAGACTAACAGGATACCAATGAGATAAACTGGAAGGCTTAAAGAAGACAACATGAGAGAACCCAAAAATTTGGAAAACACTTTGATTAAATGTTCTAGAAATTGACATTTTCAGTCATTACTGTTTGAGACGATGACCTCAACAGTCTATCAATTTTAAAAAATATCTTAACTGTATGTATTTAAAGGGCTCTTCAATGAAACAGACCAAAGCATAACAGGATTCGGTGGATGGAAACTTACAACACAGGAGAGCTTCTAATAAAATCAGAAGCTTGGTGTGAATTTTAATGGCATCTCAACTGCTGGACAAAAATCTGGACTAGATGGCAATTCTGTGCGTTTTTAGCCTTCTGCTGTAAGTAGAGAAATAAGGAACACCTCTGCATCCAAACTACACTGAAGGAAGGGGGGGGTGGGGGGGTGGGGGGGGACGACCAAACAAACCATCTTAATTTTAAGATATCGGAAGCCTTCTGAGACAGCCACGTTATTCAACATTAACCCAGCAGTCAAGACATACTTAAGATTTGATAGTGAGCCCTCAGCCAATGCTTTTTGCTGCCTTCAAAGCTGAAGCACTATTTCCCATCAGTACCTCAACAAAGTACAAAAGGCTCACAGTCCTAACCTGCAATGTCAGCAAAGCCAGTGCCCTCAACTGTTTCTTCTGCTACACAAAAGTTAGCCATGGCTTTGCTGGTATGCTCTGCGCTTCTCTTGCTATACTTCAGCTATGAGGCATACAGTTAACAAGACAACTACTGTGGACATCTGGCTACTCTGAATGAAGTCTTTCTGAAAAGGTCTCAATCAGCTGTATAAGACTTTTCCACCGAAGTCTTCTCAGATCTTTTAAGGCCTGCACACCACCTAGCAGCCTTTTTTCTCTTCAGTCACAAAACAGTTGCAAGAAAACATTCCCCGACATGCATCTCTACAGGGAAGCCACACCAGCACGATCCAAAAATCAACACCTTCGGCAGAAAACAGACAGCTGATAATGCACAGGTTGAGCATCACTATCCTAATGTGTGTGGTCCCAAGTAACAGAGATCTGACAGACAAAGATGATGTCAGTTCTGTTATAAAAAGGCAATCTTTCACTACAGGGAGGGAGGGAGGGTGGACGGGGCTGGGGGGGGGGAAGCCTTTGTCCCTCTCCACAAAAAGCTGGAACCACTGCTTTAGGGAAACCAGCTGCTGCCAGTTATCAAAAAAAGCAGACTGATGTCCTAGAACATAAAGCTTTGGCTTCCTCGCAATAATAGACCTCCAGAGGATGATGGTGTGAATCAGTGATGACATCTACAATGGAGGGTCTAAAATTTAATTTATATTTGATACACAAAAGAGCTAAAGTGACTGCTTAGATTATGGCTCAGTATTACTTCATGTAGTAATTTATGAAGCAATCTGTCAACTTACTGGTGTTTTCAGTTTCACGTAGCATATGCATTACCTGCATTTCATATCAGCACTTATGTCTCAGCTTAAAAACCCCTAAAAAGTGAGAGACAAAAGAACTAGCCCGATTCAGTATCATGAAAGATGGAGCACATCAGACTGCAATTTCTCAGCTCTACCAGTCAATAAACAAAATAAGGCATGGCAAAGGTAGTTCAGATTCTATTGTTAAGTTTTACAGTACCCAGTCAGAAAAGCAATTAGATTCATTCATGCCAGTTTTGGTTTCTGTGACTGGTAGCAGAGCTGGTATCACAAACTTGGAGGGTAACAGGAGTTACAAAATACTAGCGCAGTTCTACTGCACAACTGTTTGTCACTTCCCTGGTAAGAACCAAAGACTTGTAACATGTCAGTTCTGTATTTTTCTTTTTGTAACCTAAGATTATTAAAAAATAACTTAACTCGAACTATTTTCAAGGGGGGGAAGTATCCTCTCTCTCCTCCACCCCTCGCACAAAGACACTTGCCATACCTACTATGAAAACTCCTGCATAATTTGATTAGATCACATTTTTCAAACCACCGTTGTTTAAGGAAGAAAATTATCAGCAGTCATCACCCTCATTTCCTTTGCCATCAGATGTGAACACAGTGCTCACCAGTAAGTTTACCCACCCCATGATTAAGAACACTGTTTGTTATGAGAAATTATGCTGCAGTTTCACATCTACAATGTGAATAGCTAAACATTACCTTTAAAGCATACTGTTCTGAACCTCTGAAGGTTTTCTGAACCTCTGGAGCATTTCTGCTCCAAAGAACTGTACTGTCTATTTTTTGAAGAGACCAGGTTGATTTCTGCGCTCTTCTCGATGGTAGCAACATAGCAGTCCCCAAGCTCTCCCTGCCTGCCTCTATCCTGATTAAAATTCATATTCAATATGGCATTTGCACCTAAATAAGTACCCAGCTTTTTTTTTTTTTTTTTCTTTCCTGCACCATAAGAGCTAGAACGAAGGTAGCATTGCTCAGCTGCACTTGGGAAACCTACTAGAAAAGACAGAAGGGGGGAAAAAAAAAAGCAGCATTATCAACACGGCACATCCATATCTAAGCAACTGGATAAACGGATGCGTGGGGGATGCCTGACGGGAGCCCAGCGCCGTCACGCATCGCCTGTTCGCAAGCCCCGCCAGGCCGCAGGCCGGCCGGCCCAGCAGGGGCTGCGCACCGCAGCGACCGGGGCCAGGT
>JAVJGI010000001.1:7434254-7446986 GCA_035590275.1 Ibycter americanus
CTATATAGTGTATGAAAACAAACGAAGCTAGGAACTTAAAGCAGACCTGGCAAAAGGGTATGGTAGTGTTGGATAAACTAAAAGAAGGATTATTCCTGACAGACTGAAGGTAAGAACATACCTGTACCTCCATTTCAGGGAATAAGTTAAAGTCAAAAATGTTATCCTGAAGTAGACGCAGTCATATGAATACAGAAATACTTTTGAAAAGTACAGCATGTACTGGGGGTGTAAGTCAGCTTTGTTCTGGTATGACTACCTCTGTACCAATTGTTCTGGTGTAACAATGTTAATAAAAATGTTCTCCTGACGGAGTTATGCTAATAAAACTTACACAGGTACAAGACCCCTAAAAACTGGAATAATGAATAAACAACATACCCATCTAATGTAAACATTGCGCACCCCAAATTCAACAAGAATTCCTGTTAAGCAGATCTAAGTTAACAGTTTGTAGAACTGCAATTCTACTAAGCTAGCACTTTGGGAGAATGCAGAAGTTCCTTTTCAGAAGTTGTAGAGCTGTTCCATTTCTCATGATACATTTCAGTGAACTTTCCAAAATCATTCTTGTCACAGCTGAAGCATCTTTAGCATTCTTCTATTACTATTTCTTCTACCACTGCCACCTCTTAAAAGCCTATGTTTGTTCTCCAAATGGGGCCAGATTGTACTGAGAGATTGGTATTTTTAATGGAGTTTCCTGTGGAGGAATAACCTAGACTCTTGGCAGCCTACCACTATTCAATTCATACACAGCACACATCATTTACTCTGTACACAGGCTAGGGCTCGTGACCATTCTGATGTAATCTGTACTAACAGTGCTATTTTAACTGCAATCACATTACATTATATGCAAGTGCTAAATGTATACGAGAATAGAACTTAAAACATGCTTTGGGGTTGAATTTGGCAAAAAGTGCTGCTTCATAGAAGCTCATCAGTAGAAACCACTTCCAAGAGAAAGCTGATTACATATACTAAGTTAAGCTCTGATGTTACACCATAGTTTGCTGCATAGGTAGATGCTTAATCCAAAGTGTGATTTGTGTATTTGACTTCCACTTGCAAGGGAAACAGCAGCCATCTTATGTGTGATTACAGTGCACTTGGAACCAAATGGGTCCAGCTACTGTGCAGCAGACAGAGAGACATTCTCTTAGATAGGCTATTTTTGATGCTCAGAGGCTCAGGCGTGACCACAAATCCTAAAGCAAAAAAACTATTGAAGACTATTGAGTATGGCTGGGCCAGATACTATAAGGAGGGTCTGGTCTCCTTGAATGATCTCCTTAAATGGTAAGGCTTGTTAATTTGTGGTAAACCAGTGGGAACGAGAGTGATCTGAAAGAAACATATATGTGATTTCTCCTGATGCAATTTCTTATAAAACATTGTCTATTAAAATTGTCATTAATTTTGTCTTATACTGTTACTTCATTATAATACTCATGTCACTGTACCTACATATGAAAATTTTTTAATATTTTTTTTATTCCCCCAACTGCTATGCACATAGCTTCCACACATGTCTAAATAACCTGCTTTTGTTTGCCACTCTGAAGTCCCAGTGGTTGGAGCTAGTTTCCAGCCAGGTTTGCTATCTCTATCTATGCAGACCCGAAGAGTCAGCATTTTGCTCTAGGTCTCCTTTGTGCTTCCCGTAAGTGCTGTGCTGACGTCCTAAGTCTTCTTCCTCTTCGGAAGAGGCAAAAGTACAGGAAAGACTAGAATTCAAACTTTTTGAGAGAACTTGCAAATTGAGCTGAGTCACAGGCAAGCTTCATGCAACATCACAGTAGAGCAAAAGTTGTGACGATATCGAAAAAGAAGAGAACTGATACATGCTGGGTCTTTATCAGAATTAAAACTAAATAGGGAATTTTTAAAAGACATTGACAACTTACTCTTCCATCTTGATCATGAACAAGGTGGAAGACAATAGTGTGGTGTGACTGAGGAATGCTCTATAACCATGTTTCCAAGGGATCTTTGGTACACAGAAACTTGATCCCTCAAGGATGGATGTAATCCTGTGTTCCCCCTCCTTCCTGCTTACCTTCATCCGAACATTCCTGTTGCTGGCTGGTCTTCTGTTAAAACAATACTCTGGCAGTAAGCTGCATGATAGAAGAGTTAACTGTTAAGAACCATTGCTCTTACTATTGTAAGATATTGGTGTAAATATGATATTGTGTACACATAGTATTTATTTTCATTCCTGTAATTTGGTGCTCTTAACATGTCATGTGGATAGGTTTTGTGATGTGGATTAGCTTTTGTGAATGCTGCTTACCTCTGTCCTTACATGCTCCAAATGACAGTTTCTTGCCCAGTAGTAAGCCAGGAAGCCACAAACGTTTTTCCCTCTTTCGTTCAAAGTTCCCTTTTCAGCCCTCTAGGCTGTTCTTAAGACATGCTTAAAATGATGGTGGCTTCAAATGGTGGTCTGTGAGAGCCAGCACTTGGCTGGTGGTTTCTGCAGTGAACTAGCCACCATTCTTCAGGCTCCCATGGCAATCATATCAGCCTCCAGAGAACATGCCCCATCATCAAAACATATGTGAGTAGGAACATTTTGATCACACAAGAAATAATTAATCATTATACAGTAATTTACAAAACCTTACCAATGCAATTTTTTAATCAGTAGAAACCTAATTAACCTTTCTTAGATATAAATCTTTAAAAAACACCACCTTACATTGCACTATTATGGCAAAATGCACAGAAACATTTTACACAACACAATTTATAATTATATACAATTATTATAATTGTGATGCTGTTAACTCCCAATGTGCTTAAATCTGATTACATAGCAATGATAATGGCACACCTAACTCAGAATTTGTCCACAGATGATAGAAAAATAAATTCCCCAATACAAAAAAAGCTTGGAAAGGCTCTAATGCAAGGCAAAACCCCTGAGTAGGTCTCTAAGACCTTCCAGCCTTACAGAAAATAAGTATAATAAAGTTATTGCAAATAAGGATTATTTTTTTTCCTTTTTGGCAACATAAAGCAAGGCCTTATACCTGTCCCAAGG
Source organism: Ibycter americanus (assembly GCA_035590275.1). Classification (NCBI taxonomy): domain Eukaryota; kingdom Metazoa; phylum Chordata; class Aves; order Falconiformes; family Falconidae; genus Ibycter; species Ibycter americanus. The sequence continues at coordinate 7,437,307 of JAVJGI010000001.1, forward strand.
CTTTAACCCTCTAAATGATTCCTGAATTGCGCTTAGTTATGGCCTTGTTTTCCCTATGCCAAGGCTTCACATGGGGTCCATACTGTTACAAGCAGTATTAAGAAAGAGTGAGAACATGCCTTGACCACAAACAAACCCCCATTTCCTCACTGCTCTGACACAACTACTAACAGTATCAGAGCTGTGGACTTTTCCTTAATTTCCAAAGCATATGAAATAAGAGGTAGGGAAAGACATATGGTCTCCACAGTCTGGATAGAGACTCGAAAACCAAAATCAACACCTTCTTTGCTGCTATAAAATCTGAAAATTGAACGGTAACTTCACCTTTCAGGTTTTGCTTCTGGGCTCTGAGCTCTTCAAAACCACCTTTGTTATCTAGTGCTTACATGGCAAACTTAAGTGGGAAATTAATTTTTTTTTTAAAAAAAGGAAATTTTGTGGTGACCTTATGAAATACTTTCAGAAAGGAGGTTGAGAGAAAGAAGAGCTTGGGGAAATGGATAAGTGATAAAAGGATAGGCTGAGGGTTTGCCTTGACTGCTGTTTGGGATTAATCCTGAGCATTATGCAGTTTAAACCATGTTGCTGTTTGTACTTAGAGCCTCATCAGAGTCATGTACATGGTGCTCCTTGGTCATCACAGAAAAATTTAGTTTGAAGGGGTCATAGAGGTCACTTGGTCCAACCTTGGTTCAGAGCAGGGCCATTTGAGATCATATTGATCAGAGCCTTGACCTGCTGAGTTCTGAGTATCTCCAAGGGTGAAGAGTCAATAAGCACCCTTGAACAACCTGCTCCAGTGTTTTGACTACCCCAGTTATGAACTGTTTTTTCACAACGGCTGTTCTATTTGTCCAGCAATATGTCTATCCTACTATCTGATCCATGACCAGGACCATTTAAGGAAGTAATTTTGTCTCCAGAATCTGCTGCTCTTGTCTCTTCTTCCAGTCTTGAACTCTGATGGTGGGGGAGCACAGAGGACAGGAAATTGTGAGTCAGGACACCATGGAGTTAGTTTGGGAAGCCTTCTGATTCTTACAGCCAGAGAGGATTGTGTGCAGTGCTTTGGACATGGTCTTAACATAGCTCCCACTGAGGAACTGAACTGAGGAGTATCTTTTGCTATAGTTAGTCAGGAGGGTCAAGGTTTGCATGTGTACTTCAGTGGAACCCAATTTTGATATGTTTTACTTTTGTTTTTCCTTAGGCTGGTGATTTGCTATCATGTGCTAAGAACACCGCTGCTTCTCCAATCCCCGCTCTGCTGCCAGAAGGGCAGGCAAATTCCCTCACAAACACTGGGAAAGGATTACTGGTGCCTCTACTTATTACAGTACGTAAAGTCATGGACTGTAGCTCTGGAACTGGCCAATGCACATGCAGGTATGTAGTGCCAAGAGAGACACAGTAAAGGTATTGTTCCGTGCACAATTTCCCAGCAGCAGCCTCTTTTAAGGCGTTCCCAGGACCCACCTCAACTGCCAGGTGCTTGTTCCTGACACTCTCTCAGCTGTGCCAACACAGCTGTTTAGGTGTGTGTTTGGGAACTGAATCATGAGACTTGAGTCAGGGTAAACTGCCTAACAATGCTTTTTTGCGGAATTTTTCTTTAATACCTGCTTAATTCCCGGGGCCTGATTTGCAGTGTGGCCATGATAAAAGTCATGTGGCTGTCAAAAGAACAGGACAGGCAGGCAGGAAGGAAGGAAAAATTGTTGGAAGTACCTTAAGTCAATATTGCCAAAGGCAATGTATCTTCGAACTTACAGCTTTGTGGTGTTGCTGCTGACAGCTGAGCTAAGCTATTGCTATTGCTCAGAGTCCATTGCCTGTCTTATAGTGAACCTCAGCAATGCTGGCACATCCATAGGTATACTCATATCGGTTTGCTCATCAGCAGTGACAAGCTAAAGGTTAAATTTAAAGAACGTAGTTGCCAACTGTGCGCTATGAATACCTACTAACTTGAGGGCTAATAATCTTGCAATACTTTCTGTCAGTTCTCATGGTCTCCACAGTTCAGCAGAAAATAGTTTCCAGAGCAGCACTGAATGAGGTGCAGTTTTACCATATACTTAATCCAGACTAATAATGGGCAGCCACTGGAAAGAGCCAGTTCTACTCTTTCCCCAAACTTGTGTACATCAAGTGCTGGCACCTCTTCTCGTGCACCAGATCAAACGGTCATGCAACGCAAGAAGATCAGTTCCCTTTGAGAATCTGATGGATAACAATTTTGGCTGGGGGAACGCTGGCCTAAATTGAAGGGATTAGGAAAAGCAGAGGTAATGAGCTAATTCTTCAGTGAGGATGCAGCTACAGAAACACCTTGTAAAAGGTGTTTGTAAAAAACCTTGTAAAGTTTTTTAAAAGGAATTCCTGGCTCTTTGCAAACCCAGTACTGCTGAATTTGCAAAGTGACACTTTTTGGAGTTGTGGAATAGAATCTGAATTAACAGTATTTAAAACCAAAGTACTCATTTAAATTTTTATGTTAATTTCAGTCTGCCACTGATGTCACACAAGTGTACAGCAGGAATCATTTTACTGAAATCACAGACACTGCTGTGTCCCTTGTGAAGTAATTTCTACCTGTGTAAAATACATATGAAATGTTACTAAATCAAGTCAGCATTTTGTACCCGCTTGACACTCATATTGCAGTGACGTAAATTACTGCAATGTGAGGCATCAGTGAATAAAATTACACTAGAATAAAAGTCTTGTGTCAGAATCTGATCCCATATAAGTGTTTTGTACTGTTGTTTTAATGGAACATTGCAAAATTGAAAAATCATTAGTAGTCCTGCCAATGCTTTAGCATTTAAAAGGTCCTATTTTCCATTTCCCCGTAGTCCCTTTATGCTACTCCATTAGTTTAAAAAGGCCATAAAGAGAGCACATTTAGCCACTTGAGAATATTTTCATTTCTGTATTGCTCTTGCCTTTGGCATAGTAGATATGTTAGGTTGTGGCTGAGGAGAAAGGGTCATGGCTGGCCCGCCTCTCTCTTCCAGCTATTCTTGGTTGCTGGAACAGCTCCTAGGGGCCCCAGGCTGCCAATTGTACTAAAATTGCTGGTAGCCTTAAGACTATTCAAGGAGTAATTAGCTACCAAATGTGGGTAATTGTGACAGAGTCTAGCTAATACTGTTTGTGTCTGAACAGACTAATTAAAGGCTGCACACATGAGAAGAGAAAAAAGCCTCTTTTAAGGAAAAGAATTAAGACAGAAAATTTGATCTAGTATTAAAAAACAAGTTCTGTTCCTTCTAGTAGGATCCTAGCAGCTTTTGATAATTAAACTTGGAAAATGAAGCACAGCTAGAGTTTTTAAATTAAATACTTTCACTGTGGTACCCTTCATACTCTGCTTTTAGTTTCATAAAAGCCATTTTGTATTTTTTACAAGAAGGTTGTTCAGAGCAAGAACATTTAAAAATTATTCTTGACTATGAAAAATCAGGAGTTCTATTTCTGCTATCAGAAATAATTCTAATTTAAATTTTTAATTTACATTTCTATTTTAAATAAGCCCAGTTGAACATATATCATCATGGGTTCGTAAGTTCTGTTTCTCCCTCTGTACGAAATCAGATGGGGAGGGAAAATAATCTTCTGCTGGTCTAACAACGCTACAGTCCTCCATGCGTCAGTATAGCTGTGTTTGGCATAATTTGTACCTGTGCTCCTCCCTTCTGCTGCTTCTACAATCAGCTGTGAGTAGTTCCATTCCATCCCATTTATGTACTGTGTGTCTTCAGTGGTACTTAGATATTTGCTAATATGATCATGAAATCTCATATCCTAGCTAAATTTTCTATGCCTCTAGCTCTGCTGCAGGAAATAGCAGATTTCTTAACTACAGGAGCCCCATATGTAGCTGGCTATATCTACTTCTTTCTCTAGTCTGAAGTAGATCACAGTTACAGAGACCAACCAGAATGAGGCCCTCACAAGAGTAGAAGATTCGGAAAAAAACAGTTCCCTTTACTTCCTCCTGCACAGCTAAAACAGATTATTTTAGAAAACACTTCCTTGTGTTCTAAGATGGTGCAGTATCACTAATACCCTCACAGCTGTTCTTAGCGTACCATAGTGCTTCCCAGCCACCAGCTAGCCACCTGGCCACCCTCAGCAGTCTCTGTTTCTTTCTCAGACCTATAAAATGCCTCACAGATAGAGCAAACAACTTGCGATGTCATGCCTTGTACTTTAGCCTTAGCCACTAAATTTGGGGTGTTCTCTGTCCATCTTTCTCCTCCAATCCTGTTGGACTGGCTGTAAACCTGAATTTAAGATGTAGTACTCTGAAATACACAAATTATCTCATTAAATACAGCAGAACTGTATCAGGCTTGGTAGCTGTTTATCGCTGTAATCAGTGACCAAATGTAGAGCCCAAAGCTGTCCATTAATGCTAAATTTGCTAAGGAGATAGGTAGAAAAGCTCTACTTATTTAAAAAGAAAGCCAGTTCCTCTTCTAACTGCAAAGGGGAACAAGCCATGCTGTCTTGATCTGTCCAGAGAGCAGAGAACTGTGGACTGACCCACATATGCAAACACTCTGTGAAGTTCAAATCTGATTGAATTCCAGACATTTTACAGCCAGGAATACAGGTGTTACGTTATGATGGCAGCTGCAATTCCTTTTTTATAGGCTGCTTCAAAGAGCAGCTAATATAGCCTAGTCTCCCTGTTTAAATGTCTTACTCTATGTTGTCAAAGTGGATGAGAAATAACATATTGCAACTGATATTCATTCTCCAAAACAAAAGGAATTGTTATTGAATGCAGTCTTTAACTAGAACAGGCAGTTTATTATTATCTTTTCAATACAAATCTGGTGGTCAGCAGAGTTTGTGGCTAATACTTGCTCTTCTCTTCTGTATCCTGTCTACTCATTTGCACTTGGGAATTCATGTAAGCTTAAACATGAAAATGGATCTCAGGATTCCAGACTCACTCACACCTCATTAATATCTAACCTAAATCCTACCTAAGACCTCTGTACAAATTGTCACTCAGTTTGAGTGTTCTCTGAGCTGGCCAGATGTAATAGCTTTGCTCAGGGAACTGAATGGCTATGTGATAGCATGGTGGTGTTTTACAGCATAGTGTCCTGGCAAGGGCAGAGCAGAAACTTACAGCCAGAGATGGAGGAGAGGACAGGACAGCTGCTTTCCAGGACTGCAGACTTTGATTGCCTTAAGCTGCTTGTGAAACCACAGTTACAGTCTTTAGGTATTTCTAGGGAGAAGCATTTTTCTATTTTTAGATTAAATAACATGGCCACTGCAGCTTATCTAAGTAGTGCTGATACAGAAAACTGCTATATTTAGAAATCACTGAGCTCCTTAATGCAAGAACAATATATTACTAAAAAGATCACAGTATGCTTCTCTGTTCTATTAGTAATATGAGTTTTGTAGCTTATGCTAAACCACTATATTCCTTTTTAATTACCACACACATGAACAGACATCTTCCCTATGTAATTGTGGCATCCATTTCCATTGATCTTTGTCTCAAGTGTACTTATAAAGACTATTCCCCTAATTTTCAGAGTCACCATTAGCTCTGAGCTCATCCAGAGGCTCTGATAAGGAATGGATAAGGAAAATGCATACTGGTACATTAAATTAGTATGCATATTGGTGCATACCAATGCATATTGGTACATGAAATTAATACCCTGCATTGTTCTACACACTCCTTTTGAAGGAATCCATTCCCTCATTAGGGTTGGATTGGGTGTCTAATGAGGGTGAATTTGTTGTATGTGATCTGCACGTTAGCAAGCGGTGTGAGACCCACACCTCCAAGTGAAAAGTACAGTGTAACACACTTTCACACCTCACTCTCATTTGCGTAAGTTTCAATAGTGAGGATCAATATTCGGCATGGATAGCTTAAAGCTATGTCTTAAAGCACTGAAGACTAGCCAAATAGGGGTAGGGTTACCTCTGGATCAGGACTTGCTTCGTTGAGCATGCCTATGAACTTAATTGGCCAGTTCTGGATACACATTTGCTAGTAGGGAGAGAAGTCTGTTGTTACCAACTTCTGGTTCTGGAATTTGATTATACATAAATAAAAGCAGGTGTTCGGCAAGATAGAAGGTTCATCAATTTTTTCATCTATTGTTCAGGAATTGCAAATTATTATTTTTCCTATCAAATTCCTTCTTCCTTCATATTTGCATGGGTATTTGCTTTCAATGAGCAAAGGCTGTGTGTGAGGTGTCAGAAATTAAACTCTGAATTGAGTAGAATTAGGTTACAGAGCACGTGGAAACATGTACTGATAGTCTTTATGCCTTTAAAAAGCTAATCTGAAATCAACACTGAAATGTCAGGAGATAAGAAATACCTATCAGCATGAGTATATGCAAGCACTTCGGATATGCAGGAAATAATTTGACATGAGGTTTAGACATTTCAAATGTCGGGGTTGAGCAATGTCAGTACTGTAATCTTGTTACTTCCTCAGAATGGCACACATGAATGCCCAAAGAGAAATCAAAGCCAATTTTCTAAATTTTAAGAATATGCTACTAAAATTTTTGTGTGTCAAAGAAAGTACATGATGTTAGTTAAGTGAGGGGAATTCATATTGAATGTCATATGTCACCCACACTTGCAGTGTTCCAAGCTGTGCTTAGCTTGTGCTGCAACATAATATACGCAGTGGCATTGCACAGAACAGGTGGGAATCCACAGGCCTCAACACAGACAAACCAGGCAGTCTTGGCAACATTTTTTCTGATATTTGTCATTTGGCTGTTATAGGACAGATTTGCTATTACACTTTCAGGTGTACAGTAACAGGAACAGATTGGTTACTAATTTGAATGATTTTAGTACTGCATCCAACGCAAATAAAGCAATTTACCAAACAATCTGTGAGTGAAAAGTTTCAGAGCTTTGCATCAGTTTTGTCGTTTGTGGATCTAGCAACTAATTGCCTGACAGAGCTTTAATTAAAAGCAGCTTTATAGGTATAGATATTTACTTCATATTTCCTAACTAGAGTAGATTGAAAAGTTTGACATAGTGGTAGAATGCTGAGATTATCCTGCAATTCTTCAGACAAATATTCTATTTGTAGGAATAAACAGTTTTGTATTCAGTGGTTCATCTAGAATAACAAATTACTTAGATTTTCTGTCTGAAGGAGGACCACTCTCAAACTGAGCATTTATCTTTAAGTAGCTTGAATTCTAACATGTACTTTGGAGGCACTTAAAAAATCTAATTCATGTGAGCCAGTCCACCATTATATATCCAGTATCATATGTGTCTGAAGCTTGGTAGACCAGAAAGGTAGATGATTCACTTGATTTGCTTACGTAGGTGGTTAGATTAGTGGTACTAGTAATTCCGTAGGCTCTGTCTACATTGCCTTCTGTAATACTAGGATGCTGCCCCACCCCGTTTACTGTCCCAGCTTGGAGCTGGCAGCTCATGGTGCCACCTACCCTGGAAGGAAGTCTGTGACCTAATCTCTGCACGGTGGAAGATTCCCAATGCAGCAGCTTAGCAAAGCCTTTCTAAATCAGCACTGGTATGAGAAGATTGCTGTTCGGTTGGTCTGGCGTGATTAAAAATGGACCAACACCTAGTTCCAGAACAAGGTCAGGAAATTAAAGGAGGTCAGAACAAGCCAAGAATAGCAAGTCATGCTCAGGGGCTTCACAGGGGGAAGCATTCTTGGCTGAAGTATGATGTTTTCTGGGAGGATTTTAGCATGGAGGCACACACCTGTGACATGGCGCTGTATGTAGTGGGGAGAACAGGGAGGGGATCTCATCGCCTAGTGAGAGGTATAGGACAACCTGATTTGTCACAGTTTTGCTTTTAGGCAACGATATATATCAGGCAGTCTCTAGAGTTGCCAGCCCCATTCCTAGTCTCTGACTCAGTCATTCAATATTCTTGTAGCCTGACTTCATTCCTGCAAGATCACTGTTTTTGTAATTGTCAGAGAGGTAGGGTGGGAAGTGGGGAAGGAGAGAGGGGAGCCTGCAGTCTGCAGTGCCAACTGCAGGGCTGTGATGCCAGATGGTATTCCCCCATCTGAGGTCAGGACAGCATATGGCATTCAGGAGCCCTGGCATGCCAGAGACACATTGCGCACATTTCATGTCCAATGATGGGCACCATGATTATTGTAATTGTAAGAGGTGTCATTCCATCCTCTTCCATGGCCTGTGTGATCATTGCAGGCAATTAGTTCATGGATATCAGCTCCTGACTTAGAATGGTGTTAAAGTGCATGCATAAATTCAAATGTGGCTGCTAAGTTTGTTTTGGCCCCTATATCGGGCTTTGCTCACTTTTCTAAAAACAACAGGAATTTACAGAAAGCAGCAAAATAATGGTGAGATCCAGAGTGATTTTTCTGCAGGTATCATTTGTTGCTGTTGTACACAGTTAAGAAGTAAATTAGGATGGGGAAGAGGTGGTAAGCTGAGAAATGTCTGTAGACTTCTTTCATGTTTTGTTCCAGAAGAGGACTGAAAGCAATAGACAGTAGCACTGAACCTGACCCAGCCTTCTTTCCCTGCTCACATGCTTTTTTTAATTGTATCTCATTCATCCTGGCTATAATAGGTACCCAGTAAGACTATCCCATGCAATTAGATAGAGTCAGAGGACATTCACTCACTACATAGACTCTGCATATGACCTTCACAGTACAAAGACAAAAGAAATTCCAACGTGCAGGGTAACTTCAGCTGTAGTTAGGTTTGGTGCCATTTCAAATTGTTTGGGACAGAATAGGGTGATGGCAGTCAGATAAAATGATAAAACCATGGGATCCACATTTGGATCCTGTAACTGGGTGTATCTGCAGAGGGGGAGTGAAGGGGCCGTGCTAGCTGCTGTCACTGGCCACAGATTTAGAACAGCAGGTATGGGGAAATTTATGCAACAGCTCTTCTTTCTCCTAGGCTCATACATGTATACTTTCTTTCCTTGACTTCATTTAGTTCTCCCTACAGCAACCCTAATTACTTGGACTTTCTTTGAGGTGAATTTACTGAGTTTTCCTGCTACAACCGATACCCACTGCTTCTCTTAGCTACACGACAGCAGAACACAGGGTATGGAATCACATACTTATTTTATCACTGCTGTATACACTGAAATGGTAACTGGTCTAGAAAAGTGCATTAAATAGATTGTACTATAGTTAAACATAATACGCTCAAAATACTCAGAAGTAATTGCAACAGCCAGCTGTAATAAGGAAATAAAATTTTTATGTTCATGGATGATCGTACCCTTAATGCAGGACTTGTTTTGCACTTACTGTGCAGAAAAAGGTAAGACAGATTAAGCAAATACTTTCCTAATTTATTCTTAAAGAATATGAGCATTTTATAGTAGCATAAGTTTTAAAAATCAAGCAGAACTTAAATAACCATGACCTGCTTCTGTTTGCAAACTGAGCTATCAAAAAAACCCTAGCTTCTTTTCAGTACAATTTTTAGTGCTTTTACCCTAAAACTTTAATGCCAAATAATCACTTTTGGAACTGACCTGTTCTGAAATGTTCTTCTACAATCTAAAGTTCTTAGCACCCTTTTTTTTTTTTTTTTGATTTCCACAGCCTAGTTTTTTGTAAACTAATTATTTTTAAAAATAAAGGTAGTTGAATACGAGTA
>JAVJGI010000001.1:7455793-7487286 GCA_035590275.1 Ibycter americanus
GACATTTAGGAAGATCTGTGATGGAACATGCCTGCCACTTTCACTGTTAATGAGAATCTATGAAGTCTCTGGCAGGATCACTTACTTTGAGGTGTGATTTCCTGCTGGAATAAGATCTGGAGGCCAAAGGGGAGGTAAGGACTTTATTAATCCTAGCTGGAAGTAGGAGAGATCACATCATAGAACATTCTGTCAATGTCAGCTATATATTCTAAGATGGGAGTAGCATTTTAAAATCTTACTGTGTCTGACAAGCTAGTCTTTCCATTTTAAAGAAAAGAAAAAAACCTTGTCAAGTATGTGGTTTTGTCAGAAATTAAAGAACTTAGTTTATTTATAAGGAATATCCACAAAACAAGCTTGAAATTAAACTATATTGGTAGATTAAGGAATCTTGGAAATGTTAGGTGAAGGGCTGTGGGTTTGTATGGGATTCGTTTTTTGGTTGGTTTTTGGGTTTTTTTTTAAATGGCAACCAGATCTAGATCCATCTATGCAAAAGACAGGTAGGAGCAAGATATGTAACGTGCCTCCCTCAAAAAAACCACAGTAGTCAGAGTTCTTGCTTAGAGCAAAGGATTTGAATTTCTTGTTCTCTAGTTTGGAGCCAGAGGGAGAGGAGAAAACACTGTTGATCATGTATCCTGAAAAGCAGGTAACTCACATCAGTCATGGAAGAACAAAAATCAAGGCTTCAGTTTATCCAGAGGAGAAATTCAAACATGTACCTTCCCCTACAAAAGCAAGTGATTTAACCATGAAGTTACTAAGTATTGCATTTTGGGAAACAGTGTGAATCCTCTGTCTTATTTTTTATGAGAAGGGACTAATGGGACATAGACACCAGCTCTAGAAGAGAGCCAGTAGCTGAGTCCCAAATGAGGATAGGCCCCTAACTGCTTATGGGTGGTAAATATTAGATCCCCTCTTTTTTGGCATCTTTTACTGGTAGCCTAGGTGTCAGTCCATTAAATTTGCTGGTTTGAATGTCTAAATGTCCTGCATTTTATGGGGAGTGTGGGCACCTTCTCTCAAGAAAGTGAATTTTATTGCAACACATACATCCATGATGGAAGTAAGCCAAGTTAATTTTTTCTACTCTAAAAACAACTGAGATTTTCCAACAACATAAAATGCCAGAGTTCTTTGGGCTCATTCAGCATGAGGCAGAAAGCAAAAACAAGGCTTTTTTAAAATTCAGATGTGAGAATTTGTGCAGAGCTCTACTAAAATGTGTAACTAAAGGAATGTGAAAAGTTTTAAGCCCTGGTGTCATGTGATATGACAGACTATAATATTTCAGAGTTTGCTGCCAAATCCTAATCTAATAAAGGCAGATACATTTCCTTTAGCAAAAGAATTTTCAGTCATGTCAGAAAAAAATTAACCAAAGCAGTGAGAGAGATTGTGATCAGCCTAGGAAAACAAAGTAATTCTTAATCTGGATAATGGGGTTTTTTTTATTGCTTTATTGCAAAAGGTTAGATTCAGACTGGATGCTGTTCTAGTAGTTGTTGATCAGTGATGCATTTATTTTGGAATGTATAGTAACTAAAAAGCTTACTAGACTGACAAAATAATGCCTATGTACACAGCCAAAGTGGGAATTCAGAAGCATGACAGGTTAGCTTTCCAATGAAAGTCTGTGATTTTAAATCGTTACAGATCAAAATTGTTTCACTTCCCTTTGGAGTGTAATAGGATCATTTGGGAATAATATGATATCACTTCATCAGAAAAAAAACAATGACACATTGTCTTTCTCAGACCACCAAATTTGTGAATTAAAACGAATATTTTTTTTGTAGCTTTTTTTGGTACCTAGCCCACAGAGATGCTTTGTTGGTAAATTAATTAATTGTTACTCCATTAAATATGAAAAATGATGCACAAATGTTAATACCCAATAGTAATTATATGGAAGGACTACCCTAAGCTCTCAGAGCTCTTTTATTTTAGGGTTTTCTTTTTTTTACTGCCTTTGTTACTTAGAGTTACTCATGATTAAACTTCAGATTTTGGGTCAAATCTTCACATTTTATTATGTTTGTGCTTTCTGGAGTGGACACACCCAGATTTCACATACATGTTGCTTAAAAAGACCATGAAGGCACTCGAGGATAAACATACGCAATGGTAATTAAGTAATCAGATACTGTAAGTTGCTTTGAATCCTCTACTACTTCAGGAACACAGCAGATGAAACGGGGTTTAGTTTCTTTTCTGAAACGACCGGTTCTCCCTCCGTCTTCCTTCCCCGCTTCCTTGCCTTCTCTGCCTTCTGCTGGAAATAGCCGGTGCCCACGAGATGGCACTATGCCACAGCAGGGTGTTGGGATACCAGGGCTGCAGCTCCCATTTTAAAGCATGGATATATCCGTTTTTAAACTCCAGAGATTTTTCAGACTGTACTTTCCCTATGCGACAAATATCCTGCCTTTCGGACTGCTGTCAGCTGGGAATTGCGGGTGATTCCTGCTAGGAGGCTTGGGGGAATGCCAGTGTAGAAAGGGATCAAGTTGCTAAAAAGTTTGGGGAACATATTTAGCCTAAGCTCCCTCCATTAAAGGAGACTGCTAGGTGAAGGATCCTCTTAGGAACTAGCAAGAGTGTCCCTGAGGAACACAGTTAATCAATTAAACAGGGCTTTAAAATATGTAATTCATATGTTCTTGGCCTATCTTCAAACTCGTATATAAAGGCAAAAGTTGTTTTTTGATTAAATAATGAAAAAAAAAAAATTTAGGAAGTGTATCCTTCGAATAATTTTTATCAAGACTAGCACACAGAGAGGAAATGCCTTATCAAACCCCAGCCACCTGAGACCCGCTGGGCTGTTCAGGCCAAGTTAATTGGTTCTGGAGCAGGGCGACAGAAGCAGCGCAGAGCGTACAAGGTCAGCACCGTCCCCTCCCCACCAAATGAGACAGAAAGAGAAAAATCCTTCCTGTCATGGAGCTGCTGTGCGGCTTTGCAGGGAGGAGAGCTCTTGCTTTCTGGAAGAGGAAGCAACCTTTGCAGCTGTGAAACCTGAGAGAACAATAGAGATTGTGTAGACCAGCAGTTACAGGGGGCTGCTTTCTGCTCTCCGGGGCTCCATGCCAGAGAGGTCCCACGGCAGCAATCTTTTCTCAGTAATAAATTTTAAACTTCTCTTGACCTTATTGCTGTACTCTGGACTGAAATGCATCTGAACAATTGATGGGAGGTACCGTATATCTTAAAAATTGTGGATGCATCCTGAATACCAACAGAACTGTCTGGACAAGACCAAAGTGTAAATGAAAGCATTTTCCTCTTGTTTCCAAACTGGATTTTAGCTAAGCTTTTCATTCCTGCCTTAGCCATGCACTGAAGGAACATGTGACACCACTCAAGTTGCTTTAGGTTAGTGTGATAGAAGTAGCTCTCGTTTTCCTGTGTTCAGCCCTGTGGTTTTGCTTTTTTGTTTTGTATTATCTAAGTCTGGTTTAACTTTTTTTTTTTTAACTGAAGGAAAAAACCCACAAACCTTGAAGCTTTTACTTAAGAAAGTCTGCTTCCTTTTTGCTCTACAGAATTATATTGTCCTTTGCCCTTCTCCACTCCCTCCAACTTGCTCTTGTAAAATAAGTTGCTCTCCAAAGTGTGATGGATCAAGTGTGGGTAGGCCTTTGCATACCCTGCACAGGCTCTTCTTTATGTAGCACTGGTATATTCCGTAGTAACTGCCTAGAGAGGGTGGTTCCACCTTGCTGAGAGCAAAACTGTTCTAATATAACTGAGCCCATTCCCTTCTGTAGAAACCTTATCTGTGATTGCTGTCGCACACTTGAAAGAGCTCTTTGTTAGGCCAGGCTGAACGTATGCACGGCTTGGCTGCAAAACACACCGGCCGTTCCATCCCAACACATCCATGTGTTGATCATGGCATTTATACAGGTAGGCAGCCATGACGTGTTTACATATATCCATAAGTTGTTGCAAACTTGTTCTGTTATGCACTAGAACTAAAAGAGAAACTAGTTTCAAAATATCTACTTATTTTCCGAGAGGTTTTACTTACCTAATAAACATACAGTGAATTTGCTGTTTTAGTTCTGCCTTTTTTAAGGCGAAAATCAACTGCAAACATAGAGAAAGTGAAACCTTAAACAATTAAATACCAGACTGAAGCAATCCTGAAGGCTGTTATTATTTATACTTCAGTATCACTTTGAAGCATCCGTTCAGTTTAAGGTCCTTGATGTTAGTCCAGGTTCTGTGGAGATGTCTAGTTGTTACAGAGCCTTCTTCTCCACTTTGTTGTAAAACTACTTCTGTCCACGTACATACTAAGGCCATAGTTCTTCCAGCTTCATGGATATGCGTAAAATCTAGTCACGTGAACATTCCCATTGTTTTTTTATATTGTGAGCAAGAACGTAGGCAGGTGTGTAACTTGCAAGAATTGGAACTGAATTATTACTTTATCCTGAAAGGATTAAAACCCTTAGAAATGTCTGCTTCTTGCCAAATGAGGCATAAGATCCAGATTGACACCATCAGTTTTCTATACATCACAAGACCAAATGTACTGAACAATACAGTAAAATAATATTGTTCCTTGTACCATGTAACAGTGAACTTTCATAGTAAGTAGCTCACAATTGTTGGATTAATATATGTTAAGAATTTGTAATTTACATTTTAAATTATGTACCAGGATGGTCTGTATATTTTTTTATACGTATATATGTATGTGTGAGTATATAGTCTTGAATTGTAGCCAAGACTATGTAAGAAATATCGCTTGTGTAGAAGCTCTGAATGGCCTCCTTCACAGTCATCATCATGCAGGCATTTTCCCCATTTAATATCTACTACCCTGCAATGCTGTTTCCTTTAGGTAACTGTATTTCTGGCTCGTGTCACAGTAGAAAATACTCCCTCCACTGCCTGTCATCTGCTAGGATTCATTTTAAATGTGGTAGTCACTATCCTTATCTAATGAATGATGGTACTTTGGCCAGTGCAGTTTAAGGATTGCGAGGATTTATAAATCAGCTCTCTGAACATAATACAAGATTTTCAGCAGTGAAATAAGCATTTGAAATTCAAATTTTATAAATGGGTTCTTTAAAACTATTTGATGTTTAATCACGCCAAAAAAGAACTTTATTACACCAGTGGCTGTAAGACTTTTGGATGCTGTCTGTATTCATACCACACCAACACAAGAGAAATTATCATTACTTACTGAATAAATAATCTCTGTTCTTTTTAGTTGGATTATATTTAAATCCTAGAAATTTTTGACAAAAGAGGAAGATGAAAGCTAAGGTCAGTGGTAGATTTAGTCTTGAAATAGTTGAAGTGTGGCTTGTGGGATAAATGCTGTTTTGTATCGACTGCATGTCAGCTTTGTGTAAGATGGGAGCATGACAATATTAGAGAAGATGACTACCACAATTCACTGGCTTTTATAAAAAACGGATGTTGCTGGGCTACCCCTGCAAGGGAGGTGTTGTTTTGTGACTTCATGTCCTTTTCACACAACTTAATTCAAGGCACTCCAAGGCAAGTGCCTGTGTTGGGTGATTAGCTTTCCTAGGATCCTCCATAATTGTTGGGAGAAAGAAATTTCTACCACTTTCATTCAATTCAGAGGAAGAATTCATCACAGGTAACTGAATTACTCTCCCATGGAGGCCCTCCCACCTTGCTGATACACAGGAAGCCAACAGCAGCTAGCTTCCTATGTTATTGTACAAACAGAAAAAAAGATAATGACAATGTCAGCAATAAAAATCAAATCAGGATAAGTATATAAGCCTGTAGTATGCCAAACGCAAAATTAAGCCCTTAAGGCCAGAATTAAAATCCTGAAAATGCCTACTTACGTGATACCCAAATTCTAGCCTTTCTAGCTTTCTCAAACTGTGCCAGGTGCCTAGTAGTGTTGGGTAGGTGATGCATGTCATGCCTCAGGGTAATCAAGGAACAGAAACTAGATGTTCTCTCCATTACAAGACACACACTTTTAGTTTCCTCTGTTTCCTTGTCAAGATTGTTATTGGTGACTTTAGTGGTTAAAACAATGGTTCAAAGGCCCATTCTCATTTAAAAGTTGATATACAAGTGGAGGACAATTTTGAACATTTATAGTGAGAAATTAACACTGTGATTGCAATAGATGCAGTAAAGTAACAGAAGGAGAAAACTAGTTCTCACCTGAGGCAATTGTACAATGTAATAAGATTCTAAACCTGTTTTAATTCAGAACAGGAGAAAAAGTTTAATCAGGCTTGAGGAACTGGGGAATTGGCAATGCCAGCATCAGGTTGATTCCATCACTGCAGCGCAGGTTTGAAGTTTCTAGTGGAACTGAGTGAAACAAAGATTATGTTATTAATTTTAAGGCTTTTTTTTTTTCTTTATTCCTAAGAGAAAATTGGAAAAAAGGAGAGACAAAGTGTTAGCAGAGTCAAGACAAATTGTATTAATCTGTGGCAGAGGAAGAGGTAGATTGAAACTGATGTCTTATCATTTAATAAATGTCCAACTTCTAAAGAAATCCAGACAGGTCTGAATGAGTGTCTGTGGATAGTATATCAAAAGATGTATATGTAACAGTGCCATTGTAAGACTGGCCAATAATCACAGCCTACATTAATTCCAGAAAGTACACACAAATAATATTTCTTGGCTCCATTTTCAAAGCAGCATTTGGAAAGTTATGTGCACTAATCCTGTAACAATAACAGGATTTGTGTTTCCAACACAAGCATAGCTTTGAAAATGTAGCCATAAGGGTCTAATGCAGCAGTCACAGTAATCCCTGACCTTTTACCCTCTGAGAAAAGAGAACAATTTTGCAAAAATGTTTGTCACTAAACTAAAAAAATGTCCTGTACCCTGGGGAATCCTCACATGAACAGTCTCTTTCTGGCCTCAGGGATTTAAGGTCATTAACTAAATGCAGGAGAAAGAGCAGATATTGAAAGAGCCCAAATTTGCTTCTTACCTGTCTGAAAATCCTCAGTTCTCTGTCCCTCAAGTGTTATCATAGAATTATAGGATGATTTGGTTTGGAAGGGACTGTGAAAGGCCATCTAGTCCAACCCCCCTGCAATGAGCAGTGGCATCTTCAACTAGATGAGGTTGCTCAAAGCCCCGTCCAACCTGACCGTGAATGTTTCTAGGGATGGGGCATCTGCCACTGCTTTGGGCAACCTGTTCCAGTGTCTCACCACCCTCATCATAAAAAATTTCTTCCTTGTATCTAGTTTGAATCTCTCCTCTTTTAGTTTAAAACCATTACCCCTTGTCCTGTTGCTACAGGCCCTACTAAAAAATGGTTATAACCCCAGAGATGAAGAGAAGTGAGCAGTCACTTTGAGTACTTTATCATTTAAACTGATAAAAGTAAATATGGTAATTTACTCTCCTGTTCCCTGAGAGTGCAAGGTGTTGTGTGTTCTCCTTCAGTTCCTGTTCTCCTTCAGTTCCTATTTCCTTCAGGCCAAGAAGTAGGACCATTGGAAATTTCCAGAATTGGCATTTTGGTCTTTTTCCTCGAAAAATAATTTTGTGTAAATTTTAGATGTGGCTAGGAAGTTAAGTGATATTCAGTAATTTGTGCAGTGAAGTAGCAAGTACAATCTGAAAAGTTTCAACCTGGGTCTTTTTATTCAGAATTCCTGTTGGCTTCAGAGGAATCCAAGATGTGGCTCTTTTGTACAACAGAAAAACAATCCCCTGCATTAAGTATCTGTGGGATTGAATGGATGTCAGCAGCTTTTTGTATTATATTGAAAGTTGTCAGTGTCTTAGGGTACTGGTTTCGTCTTGTGGTTTAGAGTAGGGTTATTGGTTATTACTATTATTATTTGTGACACCTATTTTAAAGAAGGACATATTTAATATCTCAGTCCAGGATAGCAGTATCTAAAAATTGCAGTCATGTATAGCAGCATTGTTGTGAGTCTGAATAAAACTGTAATAATATGTTTTTATGTCACATTGATCAAACACAAAGCCTTCTCAGCATTGTAAAAAAAGATGGCTTGCAAACCAGGAAAATGACCTAATAGTCAAGTGCAACAAAAGATACTAAATATCCTTCCAGTATCTCTCCATACCTCTTAGTTAAAAGGGAGAGAAAATTTCTGCGACAGAGGGACTTTATGGAAAAAGAAACAATGTTACACACTGGTTAGGTTTTAAAAAATAAGGAAAAGGGTTTTTTTTCAGAAAATGCCCAAAAGGTGGCAGTACTTCATGCATTGCTGAGCGCCTGCAGCCCTCAGAGCTATCCAGTATTCGTTCCGAAGTGCTTAACATCCACTTTTCTTCAAATATACCCAGGGAAACGATGTCCTTAAAAGAAAATAAATCCCTTTGTGGCTACATTTGGCTTTTCTAGAAGTACACAAGACTACATGAAATAAAATATTTTAATAGGTCTGAAAAATACTTGTTTGAGCAATTCCATTTTTACTTACAGACGGTCCTGCATTCTGGGCTGCTGGCTGTATCTCTTGCTGCAGTCTCACATGGCATGTTGCTATATCACAGAAGTCAGACAGTTATGCTTGTGGCTTAATTGGCATCAGTCTGGATCCTTAGCAAAATTTAACAAGACTAAGACTTTCTTGATCTTTGTACTTAACAAAAATCCAGGATACAGCTCATGTAAAATCACCTTGTATTTAGAGAAGTATCTGTAGGGTACGATTCAAACAGGTTGATTCTTTATGCCTTGAGGAGTCGCACTGTAATGGGAGTAAACCTGCAGGTGTTAAGATGGCAATAGCTGTGTTTTATTTCCTGTGGCCATTATCTTCCCACAACCTTCAGACAAAATCCAGCCAGCAATGGATCCCTTTTTCATGCTTGAAAAAAACAGCTGAAGGATCCTTGCTATTAGCAGTGGGTGGTTATGGCATATGGTGATACATGGTAACACTGCAATTCTAAATGTACATGATATGGTTATTAGTTCCTGCAGTGACAGGATTGTATCTGTGGAACTAGATTTTGCTGTGCTCTATCACAGTCTGACTCTGAGCATAACTGTGCCTCTGCCCCCGATCTATTGCCTTTTCTCTGCTGCCTTTTCTCTGTTCCCTTTTCCTTTGGCCTCCTCACAGGGTTGGGTCTGTGTCACCTCTGTGGTTGTCTTTCTTTAATGGGAATGTTCACCCTCTCTTCCCCATGGCCACAGGTGTTGCTGCTTTTTCCTGTGAAAGGACCCGAAGAGAACTGAGCCACCACACATTTGGTGAGAGTGGAGGTTTGTGTGTCCTAGAAGGCAGTTAGGGGTGATAAGCAGTTCAGTGATGGGACAGAGGGGCAGAGAGATCTCCTCCATCTGATAAAGTCCTCTGCATTGATCTTAATCCAAAAAGCACATTCTTAGCTGTATCTGCACTTACTACTAACAGTGTTATGAAAGACACAAATTATATTCCTCGCTACTACTGCTTGTCATGGTGCAGGAATATTGCTTTCATTGCCAAGAAGGTGGGCTTCTCTTACCAAGAACTGCAATTCTTCTTTGATTATACCCTTTATACCCAGAAAATATGGAAGGTGACAAGACTTTCTTTGAAAAACTGCTAAATTCAGCTGTTGGGCTAAATATTACAGCCAACAGTAACTGAGCCATTGGTTATTATATTCAGTCAGGGTGAACCTTTGTTTTTCTTGTTCTGAGGCTGAACTGGTTTAGTGGCTTGCCACTGCTGAAAGGGTCAATTCAGTTTCCCCCTTCTCCTGGCCACACATTCCTGTTGCTTCCCTGATGGTGGCTATTGTGTTTGTGCGATCCTGCCATAAGCCAGTTCCACTCACTAAACCAGAGAAAACTAATCCAGCAAAAAAGTGAATAGTTCTCTGTAATGTGTTGGGAGCTAAAGCACCACTCACAGGGCTGACATGAGTGCTGTAAGTGGTACAAGGAAGGAGGGAGTGAATGAAGGAAGGAAGATGACTGCTTCAAGTAGCAGAATGATGTTGTATTGGCTCACCCATTCTGTGAAAACTTATGGTGTAAGCAATGTTGGAAAAAGAAGAATCACTAGTAAAATTTACTTTGCAAAAATAATGAATGGGCACTGAGGTATGCCACCAGTGAAGTACCTGAACGCTGTACTGTGTGAAAATACATGGATGCTAAAGGAGCAGGCTTGCCAGACATTGGTTTTCCCAAGAAAGCCAACTTAAACTCTGTCTCCTTCCCTTGATGGCTTGTTTCCAGTCACGTGTTCAAATTGCCTGCATCCTTAGTTCTGCCAATATAATATTTTTTAGGAAGCATTGTAAACTGGATAACTGAAATGACCTGACTTAAAAATCCACTTTCTGGAGTTGTTTTTTTTTTTTTTATCCCAGATCATTTCAGTGAAGTCAGTATCTCATGAAAGTACACCCTTGGGATGAAATTAAATTATATGGCTCAATCTAAATTAGTAATCTAGTAGGACATCATTACTGAAAGACAGAAATTTCTCCCTGCTGATCCAGAAAAAATATGCAAACAGTCTTCTGTCAGATTCATGAAATTAATCAGCTCTTCTGTGTGTGTGTGTACACATGCACATGGGGATGTGAAGTGGACCTCAGTGGAAAGTGTTAGTGGTGAAGGACCTGTGGCTTGGAATGAAAGGGAGGGAAGAAAAGCAGGATTTTACCCTTTTGCTGGTATTAGGCTGTCATACTGGCTCAAGCCAAACCAAGTATTTCCACCTTCATGTCCATCTCAAAATGTTTCACTGATGAAATAGAACTAGCTACATTAATCGCTGTACTAAATCTGAAGGCCTATAATGCTATTTTTCTATGGTTTTTTTCCTATTTTCCATGTTATGCATTAACATAGTGCTTCAGTGTTATGATAACTGCATATTGATTTATTTATTTGTAACATCATGAAGTATTCTGAACTATGTTACTGATTTGCTCAGGCAGCAGCTATGCCCTTTATTTGTTAAGTACCTGCTACAGTGTCAGGCTGCAGCCCTGAGGGAGGCTGCCTCGGGTGTGTCTGCAGTATAAATACAGAGATGCTGCAGTTGTCACCAGCCATTATTGCTGACCTGACAATATATCTTTCATTTCTGGCTAACTAATATGGAAAATTCCACAAAATTATCATCTCTAAACCATATATCTAGTTTATCAGGCGTCAAGGAAAACCTTTTTTAGATCAGCAGCGGACCCAAACTAGTTAATTACCAGAGTGACTCTCTGAAGTACATTGAGCTCATGTAAATGTGGCAATTGTTTGGTTATCAACCACAGCTGATTTCCTCATTCTTGGTTGAGACCAGCTACTTCCTTCTCCTAATGCTAGAGGTAGCTAGAGGTAAGAGCTCTCAAGAGAACTTTCTCCTCCTCCCTTTTGTATGAGGGAACACTTTGGTATCTCCCTATTGTCTTCTGCATGTACTGTTTTAGTTATCCTTGCTGCAAGCTTTGGTCTTGTTTACACTCCCTTTCTTTCACTCATGTGGTTACCTTGTTCAGGTGAAAATCTTAGAGGAAGATTTGTTGTTTTATTTTAAAAGGGCCTACTGAAGTCCTGCACTGGTACAAATGGGTTTGGGTTTGGGGTTTTTTTTTGTGCTGTTACAGCATATGCATGTTTATATTTTGTGCTTGTGAAGTTACACAAAGTGCCAAACACACTCAACTGGATGAGAAATATTTTTAGTTTTTATTATGTCATTTAAACATAAAGTTCCTTCTTGAATGCCCACTGTGACGATGGGAGGTCAGTCACTTATTGTAAGCCCTAAAGAGGGTGAAAGTGTGTATTCTTAAACCTGTTGTTGAACTCCAGTAGGCATGAATCCTTCTGATAATCGAAAAAGCAAACAAAATAAAAATAGGGAGAAATATTACTTCTACTTAGTTGTCGTAACTGCAAATGTTCAATAACGATATGCTAAAAGATTCTGTAAGAGTTTCATGCTGATGTACATTTAAAACTAGTTATTTCTATAAGGCATTTTGAAATTAATATAACTTAAATAAGATTAGGCTTATCAATAACACATTAGTCATACAATCATAGAATGGTTTGGGCTGGAAGGGACCTTAAAGATTGTCTAGTTCCAACACCCTGCCATGAGCAGAGACATCTTCCACTAGCCCAGGTTGCTTCAAGCTCCATCCAGCCTGGCCCTGAACACTTCCAGGGATGGGGCATCCACAGCTTCTCTGGGCAACCTGTACCAGTGCCTCACCACCCTCACAGTAAAGAATTTCTTCCTAATATCTAATCTCAATCTACCCTCTTTTAATTTAAAACTGTTACCCCTTCTCCCATCGCTACAGGCCCTACTAAGAGGTCTGTCCCCATCTTTCTTGTAAGCCCCGTTTAGGTACTGGAAAGCCACTATAAGGTCTCCCCAGAGCCTTCTCTTCTGCAGGTTGAACAACCCCACCTCTCAGCCTGTGTTCATCAAAGAGGTGCTCCAGCCCTCTGATCATCTTTGTGGCCTCCTCTGGACTCGCTCCAACAGGTCTGTGTTCTCCTTATGTTGGGCGCCCCAGAGCTGGACATAGTACTCCAGGTGGGGTGTCACAAGAGCAGAGTAGAGGGGGAGAATCACCTCTTTTGACCTGCTGGCCAAGCTGCTTTTGATGCAGCCCAGGATATGGTTGGCTTTAACACTTACATTTGAATATATTTTTTCTATCTTAATGCAATATTTCGAAGTGTTACAACTATGCATTTTCTTAAAAGTCTGCCATTCTCTGTCAACAGTGAACAGTCAGGATTATTATCAACTACTTAACAAAACATGGAGAATAAAAGGTAAAATCTATATGGACAGCAGTGATTAATACTGAAGATGGTCCTAGTTTGATCTTCTTATGTGACAGTGTAGAATTTGCTATATTTTTCTGCACAAACAGACAGAAATGCTCATCTGCTTTTCTGAATTAGTTTAGGGAAGCATCTCAAAAGGTGTACTGTGATATTAAAGGCCATTTTTTATGCTTGGTGGAGTTTTCCCTTGCGTGTGCTTGGAGGCACAAAGATAGTTGGGAAATCACTCTGTGATGATTCTTCTGAATTATGTGTAGCCAAAATCGGATGCAGAGCTGATGAAAGAGTACAGGATATGTTAGCAGTCCTGCTTCAAGCCATGCTTATAAGTAAATAATATTAATCCCTTCAGAGCAATGTAAAACCAAATTATTAAAGCTGGTTCCTGAAGAAACTTAGACCATGGTGGTTAATAAAAATGTCATGTTCCTTGAGTTATTAGTTCCTCCCTCACTATTGAGAATAGTTTTGAGCTTCTCCTACTTTATCCCAGAATTTGTATCTTGTGAGGAAAATGCAGCCACAGTACAATCCAGACGTTAACAGTTACTTCAGCTGGAGAGGAACGGAAACTAAGCTGTGACAACAAAGGTTGTAGGAAACACTTCAGTATATGAAGGAGATTTCTGAACGGCTAAGGTGAAAGGGGAATTTATGTTGAAAGGGCTGTCTATTACAATGTCCACATCTAGTGAGTTAACTCAAAGTCTGAAGTCTTAATTATTTTTGTGCCTGATTTTGCAGTTTAGTTTAAAAACACAAGCATGTTATAATGCAATGTTAATAATCTCTAAGTCTCATATCTGTATTTTTAAATTGCCTCCATCTGGTTATTGAAACAAAACAAACCCGAAAGAACAAGGCTAGCTGCTCAGCTGGCAAAAAACATACTTCAGTTGAAATTAGTGGAACTATACCAATTTGTATCAGCAGAGAAACTAGCCTACAGGTGTTAACGGCAAGTACAATGAAATTAATCTATCCACATATATTTTCTACAGTGATTTTCCATTTTTCTATGTAGCTAATATGAGAAGTGCAAAAGTAGTAATTAAATTATATTTGTAGATATACATATATCATTTTTAGGTGCAAACAAACATGTTATTCAAAGATAATTAAGAGACAGTAAATGCAGATTCAGTGAAATGCTTCAGGCAGACCGTTTGTACAGATTTTCATTTTAATGGTGCTCCCTGCAATAATTACCAAATTGTTTATGTAGGTTATTGTTATGTGTGATTGGTCAGCAATTTATGTTAGGTAGTTTTGCTTTCATTAATACATACTCTTTGAGTCACTAAATTTTTACATTCTCCTCCAGAGATTAATATTTCATTATTTTTAATTGAAAGATGATAATTTCCTGGTATTTCCTGTCTAGAATTTTAACACATATGTTTTGCTCTTGAAACATCTTCTGCTTCAATTAATATTTCTGTGGTAGTCAGGAGAAATTAATTTAGAATATAGCTTGACAGGACAGTATTTCATATATCTGTCATACTTAAAGCGGGGCAAATATGTTTGTATGTCTGTACGTATTTACCTATCTATCTATCTATCTACCTACCTATCTATCCAAGCATATCCCACATACAGAAAAGTTTAAAGAATCTGTTCAGGTAAAGTTCTTACTAGTGATATGCTGAAATAAAAACCATCTTCAATAAGCTAAAATATCTAGGCCTATATTCAACAGAGCCCTAAAGTACACACCTGAATGTAAGCACGTGTATAAATTTATGCCACTGTGCAAAACTCATATTTGATTTTGAGCATGCACTTCAGGGCTTTGTGGAATTAGAGCTTTGGCATTGTGTATTCCCATGGAAATCTCACCATTAAAGGTCATCCTAACTTTGACAAAAGCTACAGGTACACTCTCAGATACGATCTCAGAATCTGTTTGCTCGCCTATATGTATGACTTGTACATCATGAGAATAAACCAGGACTTATTCCAAATGTTAAGGCTTTTCGCTTTTACAGGTCTGACATGATTTTGCCACTAGTATAAGTAATTGTAAATTTAGAGATGACATGTCTTATTTCAATAAAAATATCAGATATCAATTTCTAAGGGATACAGTTTCATACACTTCTTTGTTACAGCTAATTTTACCACACAGTGCTTGGTGTTGTCTCTCTTAACCACAAATACTTGACAACTGAGGAAGCTATGTGCTTTCATGTTGTGATTGCTCTTCTGTGAAAAATTTTATGATGTATCCTGGACATTTCTTCTAGTAATATTTCACAGGAGGCAGTGAAGAGCTGCACTCCCTTGCAAAGGAAATCTCTGTACCAAAGAGATTGTGCCTAATACATCTGTAGAAGTGTCTGCACTTCTCTGAGGCATACTCTATTGTATAGTAAGGATGTAGTAGGATTCTTCTTCTATTCTTCAACCTTGCTTTGAAGGCAAAGACTGACTGAATTATGATCATGTCACCTTCTGCTTCCTTTTTCTGCTGACTTGCAGTTTGTGGCCAAGTCTCTGCACTCTGAGGTTGCAGGGATCATGCCTGTCGCAAGCACTTCCACACTGTGAAAAGGTAAATTTCTTGTGCATCTCCCAGTTTATTAATTATGTGGGATCATCGCAATATGGTTCTACAAGTCTGTAATGCTAAAAGCATTACTAAAAGTCTTACTCCTTTTGTAAAAAACAGCCTTTTCAGCTATTTCAACACTACCATCTCCTGCCTGTGTTCATCAGGAATTTCTGTGGGTTCAAGGTGCTTTATGTCAATAAACAATGTTTAAACAGCCTTTGCATAGTGCTGCATGAGTTTCTCAAAGGGGTAGTAGGTATTAGAAGGTTGAAGCAGAGCACTTAAATGAAGGAAGCTGAGAGTTCTGCAATGGCTGGAAATAGACGTGAACAGCAATTTGATAAAACAGCTTAAAACTGAATCAGTTTTCCTACCATGCCCTCAAAAACCACATCTCAATGACTGATTGGAGGTACAGAGTCCACTACTGAGGGCCTTGATCACTAGTGGGTCTTCCACATTCTGCATATGTCAACCTGAGAGCACCCAGGAAAAAGCAATGGATTTACAGCTCCTTTGGTGTGTGAAAAACTTTCTGTCTCTGACAGACAGTTTGTGAGAGAATCATGGATGGGGTTTGTGAATGTTTTCCCCCAGTTTCCCCCTCCTCAACCTTGGAGTGTTACCGTGTTTGTGGTTAATTGAATCCAGTGTCAACATTTTCTGGTGAGATACTTGGAACTCTGCATTGCTGGAGTTACATTTGCTCATAAAACAGTAGTCTTCCTCTCATATGTTTGCGCAGACTTACATAGAATTAGCATTTATAACATCCTGTTTAGTGTGGGGCATCTAAATGTAAGGATCTATCCAGTGGGTGTTTCAGACACCTTACTGTTTGGTAAATGAGATGGGATTTTTTAAAGATTCAGGAGAAGCTTTTTCTATTAAAATGTCTTCAATTTTTCCTCAACAGTCTGAACTCTGGGATGCTTAGTTAATTATAAGTCTGTTATTTTCACTGTCAGATAATAGCTGTCAACATCTTTAATGGACTGCCTGAAACAAGCAGCATTTTAGACATGTTGGTGATTTTCAGCATTAAATTAAATTTTGTATGATTCTAACAGCAGAAGCTGAGCTTCCTGAATTATGCCAAGAAGGAGGAATCTGCTACTTATTTTGTAACCCATATAAAAGACTTATAATTAAGAAGATAAACTGTAGAAGATGAGTAGGATCCCTATCTTTTTTGTACACTAAGTAGTCAGGAAAATACTAACTTCTTAGATTAATGTTGTGCCTTCCAAATGTAGCTTAAACAGCATTCTGCCCTGTGGTCCTGTACAGACTCATGGTTCATATAGCTCTTGCCTATAGACCTTGTTAAGTCATTCATGCATAGAAGTTTCTAATTCATGCCAGCACTGGCTGGTGTGCTGGGTACTTCTACAAGTGGTGAAGCCATACCCTCTTCCCATTGATTACAGCAAGACGACTTCTAACTTTTGTGAGAGTTTTGCCCCTCAGGTAGCTACTTAAGATTATAATGAAGTTACTCACAATCTAAGATAAGTGTACTGACCTCATGGAATAATTCTCTTCTCTAATAGGTAGATAGGAAATTTTATAATTAAACAAAAATAGAATCTGGAGAAAAAAATTTTCACTGCTTCCAAAAGACCAACAATGAATCCTTCCCAGCAATCTATTCAGTAACATACACAATTTTAGTAGAAATAGATTTTCTTTAAAAGGTGTAGCAGCTAATTTTCTGTTCCTTTTGGTTGTGAGAGTCTTTTTGTATCAATCATAACTTTTAGAAATGGATGTTCTACATTGGGATTCTTTTCTTGGTGACTAACCTATTTTCTTGCATTAGCTCAGAATAGTACAACTAAGCATATGGAACTTGGGAGATAGTTAAAGTCAAGCATTTCCAGTTATGAAATATAGACAGATTCTGAAATGCACAGATATGCCAAAGGCCATATTTTCTTTTGGCCGAAGTGCTTAAACACAGGATAGGCTTAGATTTATAACTTAGATTTACAGGTAGCATACAATACTATTTTGTTTTGTGAAACTAATTCACTAAAAAATTTGTTTTGCAGCAAGTGGGTGTTTGCTTGCTTAACAGTGAAAAGATCATGAAGAAACCATTTATTCTTTTTTCTTTCAAAATTAATCAAAAAGTTGAAGTATTAGTTGGGGCTATGCTGGTTCATAAAACTGCCTTACTGGACAAGATGTGTGGCTGAGATAATTAGGCATCAGGTTTTGGAAAAAAGTGCAATAACCTTACAGCATACCTACTGTAATTGTAAATATAGATGTCAGATGAAAAATAGTTTATCCAAGAACAGAATTTTAATACATTTAATTGGGCTGTCAATCATTTCTTTGTAAGATGTAAGATCTAAGATGAAATCTAGACATTGTCCCCCCTCTGTAGAAGTATGGGGCTTGGCAGTCTTAATTTCTGCCACCTTCCAATTGATATGCGTAGTCAAATAAATGTTTAAAACTCTATAGAAAACAGCAAGTCACTTAACATGGAATAATGAGAATGGCATTCTTTTGCATGTAAAGTAACTGATGGATGATGAGAGTTTACAGATTTTGATTTTCAAAACATGTAAGTAAGCCCAGGTTTAGTTTATTTACATCAGGAGAATCCTGATTCAACAAGACAAGTAGTGTGTGCCTATCTTTTACCGCAAAGGTAAACTCATTAATTTAAAGAGGATTGCTTACATGCCTAGTGATAGCTGCCTATACTAGGTATGTTGAATTCCCTTGACTAGGCTCCAATGACTATTTTCCTGGAGCTGCTAGCAAAACAATGAAAATTTCTGGGGAAAGTAAAAGGAATGCCTTGTAATCACCGAGGAGTTATCTATGTAATTATCTCAAAATAAATAGCTAGATTAAGAAATATATAATCTCTTATAAAAAGAAAAATGGTGAATCAGTGCAGAGGGCCACCAAGTTCCAAAGAAGTAATATCAGACAATTTGTGATCCAGTGACTGACAGCTGCTGCATGTCCTTGTGACTTGATCAGGATATGCAAGAAACTTTTAATGTTTCAAATGTTGAGTACTGTGTGTTTGTAGCATCTGTCTGCTAACCATCTATGTCACTTGTAAATGAATTCATAAATCCAAACTTCTTACAATTTTCTTATAGGCATTATTGGAGCTCTATTTATGTTGACCTCTTGATGATAGTTATGTTGACCTATGTTGATTACTTTCACACATTAATCAGCATCAGTAAGTGCTGTTAAAGGCCATGTGTATCATATTTCTGAAGGTCTCTCTCTCACCTTTTATAAGCAAATTACTAATCTACGTTGATTCAAATTATTCCTTAAAGCACTGTTTCTGCCAAGCTTACCATTGCTAGTACATCCAACTTACCATACTGTTGCACACTTTAAAAAATCCCCAAACCATCCTGTAATCTTTTCTTTTCTATTCATTTTGTTTTGTACAGCGCTGAACCACTGACAATCTTCAACAGAAAAACAAAATATTGTTTTCTGTCTATCCATCTGACAATCCTTCTATCCATCATCTGTCCATCCTGTTGCTGTTTATATATCAAATTTTTACTATCATTTTCCATGGATTGGTAGTAAAAATCCAAGCTTTCACAGTTTTTCATTGCAGTTCAACACTTTGGATTTGCATATGTAAACCTTATACTAAATAATACTTAGTGTAGTACAGAGCAGTATGTGCTTTGTGTGGGTATGAATTTTCAATTTGAAGCCATGAGAAATTTTATTTCTTTATATCCCATACAATGGGAATGAGTTTAAAATCACAAACAGATTATTATAATTCAAATATTTAGCAGGTACCAAAACCAGGTAAACTCTTCTAAGAGTAAGGTTTTATTTTCTTACAACTATAAGGTTTAGTCAAAAGATGAAAGAAGAATGCTTATTTCCTCAGTAAATAGTTTTCCTTTTATTTTTTCTTGAAACATTCATTTTTCTCTATGCTGAAAAAGTGGCCAGAAAATATACTGTTATTTTGCCCTTTGCACTGTGTCATGGATGAAGAAGCGCTATGATTTTTTCAAGGTCTTAGCTTTAACTACTAGGCCATAGCATCAGAGATTGGTTGTTGCTATTGTGTGCCATATAAGGGATATTGTATATTCACAGGTCTGAATCGTTACTGCTTTTTCTCTGTGTTGTAGTACCCCACAAACTCTTTAGTTATTTCTTTTCAGTAAAACATGGATAAGCTTTGGTTTTCCTTTTTTCCTTGTCCTAGGAATCCTTGTATGATTTGTACATCTTTCCTACCTAGACTAAGAGAATGTAGTTTTACAAGCATGTGTAAATTATCTATTATCCACAGAACCAAATCAGGCTACATACACATGTGATTATGACTTTATGCCAATTTATGATGAATTTAAATTATTGATAGAAATGCTATTTACTGACAATGACAAGCATAATAGAAATAATTCTGATAACATCAACTGATATTTGCAGAGTTACAAACATTTTCTGTGATAGGCAAGAACCTTAGCAATGATCATACATGACCTGATCCATAGAAATGACAGCTTGGTTTGATTTCTTCCAAGATTATAAGAACTTCCATGAAAAAATGTTTACAGATGACAAACTGACAATGCTGAAGACTGTTTTTGTTAATTACATTGTAGTTACCTCACTATCAGCAGCAACAAGAGCTTTCCCATTGTCTTACTCAAGTACCTCACTAGGGAGCTAGAATGACCATTCTTAGTTATTTGGGAATGTTCCAGTCTCTAACCCACTTCTGTCCCTGGTATATATGGTGTATATGATTTATGCTAGCACATAAATATAGTGATATCTGTTGCAAATAAATTTTAAAGTGCGTAACTGAGCAAATAGTTAACTTTGTCCATAGCAGGTAAACCTTATAGCAATTATTATGGTCAAACTGGATTGAAATAAATTTAAATATTACTTTTTCTCAACTACTCTTTATATATAGTTTATTCAACAAGTTTTATTAAGCTCACTGGGATGAGAAAGGAGCTGCAAGCCCTCACAGAATCAACTAGGCGTGTTAGTAAACTTACCTTTCCCTGTTTTTAACTTCATGTTGAACGAACTTACTGGCTTTGGTTTCTACTGCTGGTTTGTCTGCACTGCAAAAAAAAATTTCAAAATGAAAGCACTAGCAGTGCTACCTTGGGATGATTTTGTAGCAATAGTTTATGACACAAACGTTTTTCATAAGTTAAACTACGAACAGCTCCTGGTATGCAGGCAATGACAATACTACAGCCATATAGATTTTTATGGCTTTTTACAGAAATAGGCATTCAAGTACCCTGTGGTGGTTGAAACCTCCTTACTTGATGATGAGCAGTTTTATGGTGCTATAGTGGAACCGGTAGCTGGAGTAGGGAAGGGAGAGAAAAGGGAGGGGGAAAAACAGGGTGTTTTCAGCAGACAACTTGAAGTATCTAATTCAGGAACTTGCTTCCCCATATTGTAGAGAGTAGTCCACTGTGACTGGGGACTGTATTTGTTGTACATGATTTTTAATCATCAAAAATATGACCAGTTTTCCATTATCTGGGGCAACAGAAAATGGAATAGGACACCCTGATAACAGAAGAGCTTCCATAAAAAGATAATAGTGCAAGTATAGGTACAGAAGCACAGAATCAGGTTGTGTCCTCAGCCCTCTTATTTCAGCTCAGAAAGAGCTGGAGTACCTCCAGACCGTGCTCCCTATGAGGACTGGAACAAAGTTACAATGGATGTTTTGATTTGCCATATGAAATATCTCTGCTGTCACCTAGTCCTTTACCTCCAAAATAGTCTCTCCAACCTACCATAGGTATGCCCTGCTCCCCAGCAGAAACACCTTTCTAGTCATCACTTCTAAATCTAGCACATGGACCTTCAGCTCCTGTGAATTGATGGTATATCCCACTTTGAAACACCCCTTACCACGTCATGTCCTTTCCTGTAACCCAGCAAAACTCCCTCTAAGCTGTGGGCCCACAGAGACCAGGGTCACCAAAAGCTTATACTCCTAGAGCAAGCTCATAACCCAGCTCAAACCTCCTGTCACGGAGCCCTATCCCACACTTAAGAGGACTTGTCCCCTTCCAATCTAACTAATCCAAGGAGCCTGTTCCCCAAACCACAACCTGATCTCAGCCAAACAGAACAACCTTATTTTGTGATACCTTATCTAGAAGCTATTTCTAACCCATCCTAGACTTTTCCTTAAACCTACAGCCTTTCTCAGAGAGTGCTCCCAGCTCAACACAGGTGAGAAAGATCTAAACCTTAATGGCCCAGCTGCTGCTGCGTCCATGTGTTACTGGCTGGCTTCAGAGGCAGCTTGGATAGCTCTCCTTCCTTTTCTCTCTGCATCATTAGTGTATTGGGTAGCGGTAGCTTTGTTTAATGTTTTCTAGAGGATAGGCTTAGTCTTTGGTTGCTTTTTCAGAATCCCTGATCTACTCAATGGGATCTCCAAAGGCTGGATTACAGAAACAAAGAGTCTTCCCTGAACAACCAGTGTAGGTTAGTTTGATACAAAACTGTGCAATGTGAGGTCTAAATTTTCTTCAGAAGGCAATGAATTATATTGTGTGTGAAAGGAAAATTCTTCTTGCTGTGACAGCAATGTGTTATGTGACTGACCTCTTTAAAAAGAAGAACTAAACTAGTATCACCTAGCTGTTACTGTGCTTCTTGTTAGATCTCAGCATCGTTAGTCTGATGGTGAAATGTAGGCAAAATGATCAAAATTGTTCTCCGAGAGGTTTAGTTTGTAAGTATATTACAAGAAGTTGTTCTCTAATGGCTGGTATCCACAGAAGATAAAAGGTGGATTTTAGTATTACTTACACATGCTTTGTAAAGCTATTCAAAAGTCCCTTGCTGAAGTTAATTTCGATTTTGCATGTAAATATTCAACTACTTTTTTGTAATATTCTTCTTATAGAATAGAACATAGAACATATTCTTCCTAAGTTTACAGTACTTTATTTTATGGTTTTCTTAATTTACAACTAAATTAATGTTTTATTAACAATATTTCCTTCAGGAATGTGATCCCTTTACTTTTTTGTTTCAAATGATTCGAATATTAGGACTATTCAAAATTCCTTTGTAGTTAAATTTCAAAGTATAAAACTTTAATAGTTGCATTTTAATAATTTTTGAGATTTGCTGGCTATTTTGTCCTACTGTCTTTCATAAGTAAAAATATCTTCCTCAGTGATACTGAGTACTGATCAAGCTGTATCAGTCCTGGAAGAAAACAGGCCTCTCTGGGCATATCTTTTCTGTTCCTCTGCTGTGAATTCCTACAAGTTTTCCTCTAAACAGTAGTAAAAACACAACCATATAGTCTGCTCTAAAAGCAGCACAATTGATACTCTAACAGCTCTTTGCCAGGGAGCGCTAGCAGAGTCTGAAGTCCAAAGCAGGGTTACAGTTATAGAATTTCAAAACATTTTACAAGAATGTATTCATTGGAACTTGGCTTGTATGTTAGCTGTAACAGGAGTATTGTATGCAATTTGGCAGAGTATAAATCTTATGGAGTCCAGTTTTGGCATGATCTAATTCAAATTGAGCCTTGTTTTGTAACATAACAGCTACTAAAAATGCGTGTGCTGTTTAGTTGTGTGACAAGAGATGCAAGGATTGCTACCTACAAGTAAATCTTAGGCATGTCTACTATATTCCCTGGAGAAAGTTTAACTGTACACTAACTTTTGAAAAGAATTTGATTGTTTTTCTGATATGTGGTAGAAATTCTGGTCTGCTTATGAAATAATTTCAGTCTTTACCTTTCAACTTCAGTATCTGAATGAATTCTGGGATGTGAAAGTACTTGGAGATGTTAAAAAAGGCCAATGCACAATACTCGCCTACCTCACATGGTAAAGAATGAAGAAAATTATATTAAACTATGTTATAGGTGGGACAAGTAAAGGGACTGACTGCGATGTTTTATAAAAGCTCAGTCACAAAGCCTAGTAATTTGTCATGAAATTTCCATTTATCTATTTAGCCATGGAAGCCTGCAGTTAGTGCTGTTGAGATGCTAATGAAATTGATGGGAAGGAACCCTTTAAAAGTAGATTCAGATAGGATAAAAACCCGCTTTCATTTGTAACAAGTGAAATGCACAGGGCCTGAAAATAAGAGTTATATTGCTAATTTAGAATCAGTTTTTCCTCTTCTAAAAATGTCAACATTTTAGTCTTAACTTTTAGTGACGACTGCCCCTACCATATGAACAAATTTAACCTAGGATTGCATTTGTACTTGCAGTGTCATTCTTCCTTATTCAGTTGTAATCTAGAATATTATTAATCTACTGCTAGTAGCGTGCTTTGGGGTGATTCACTCTCCTCAGCTTCCAGGGAACATACACCTTGGAGTCAGATGTAGAAGAGCTGTGCATCTGCACAGACAGGGCAGACCAAAAGATGTCTTCTGGGTGTGGTGTGTCCTGAGATAATAAAGTTTATATATAATCAGAAAAAATAATGTGACAATCCTTACCAATTTGGTAGCCAAAGCAAAAACCCTAATGTACCCAGTTATGTAGCTATGGAAAATAAGAATCACTGCTTGCAAGGTCATGTCTTCCATGAGAGCATTACAGTGTTTCTAGTGTGTTTCCAGTTTTCCAGACTTTATTTTAAGTCTGACATTTGTGAGGCAATACACATTTGAATGCAGATGGGCCTTCTTTAAGTTCAGTAATGAATAGATCTTTTGTTTACCATCTTGTATAAAGGTGCAAAGTCCAGATGCGGACATAACTGCTACTAAAATTCTGGAGGGATGAGTTGTTGGTTTTTTTGGTTTTTCTTAAATTAAACGTAGAATTGGCAGTGGTGTTAGAAATTATTTGGCAATTCACATGTAGAGTTGCCTAAGTGATGATTGCCTTTTACACTGATGTTCTGTAAGAAAGATAGCTCTTGGGTTTTAGGTAAAAGGAGGTTTGGAGATGAGTAACTGAAAGCTGAAAGACAGTGAAGGATAGCTGAGAGTGTTGGCTAGCATAATCATAGTGAAGTATACAACTGGACTAATTTATTTAAAGTGTTTATATTAATGAAACCCTGGTAAAATCACCTTAATCTTGTAATCCAGTGTTGCTTGCTCTGCATAGTATTTAGTCCACTTTTAAAAGGCTGTGTATATCTCATATGCTAGTGATAACATAATAGGAGCACATGGAAATCCTATAAAGACTGGAGAAAAAAAACTCTCATGAGAAGCAAAACAGATGCAAAGCTATAACCTTGCACCTGGAAATCTTTCACACGGCAGTTCTGTGCATTCCCAGCCACCCCATAAGGACAGAAACAACACAAGCAGCTGATAATGTGATTGTGAGGAATGTGTTGACCATGATGATGACAGGGTGATACATTTACCCTAGAGAGCACGAGTGCACCTGTGAAATATTAGACTGTGCTTTTTTACTAGGACATCATTTTAGAAATATTTAAGAGTAAGCTGCAAGATGGAAGGAGAGGGCAGTTAGAAGAGGCTGGGAAGAGGTAAACGATAGACATTTGGGGAAAAGCAGTGTGCTTTCAGAACAGTCTGTTGCGGAACTTTAGAAGCTTATTCCATTCTCATTAAGAATAGATCCTATGCAGGCAAACCTCTATCAATGCAACCAATTAAATACATCGGAATTAGTAAGCAAGGGGAGAAAACTCCTAGTTTATATTAAAGATACATAATTTAACATGTAATTAGTGATGTATACTTGAGAAAGTAAAAGGGAATTTTTAAGAAAGCTGATTTGGTTGCACTGACTGTGTATTTCTAATCTATGTTTTGTGTTAACACACCAAGTGGTACAGAAAGCATTATATGCATGAAATGCATCAAAATTGAAATTACTGTTTGTTTGGTATCATCTGGGTTTCCGGAATTCTTAGAATGTTATCTCCAGTACTCACAAATAAGTAATGTTTGTGATAATATTTAAAGAAAACTCTGCATGCTATTATTACTGTTTCCAAATGATCCCTTTCCATTTTGGCGTTCCCCTGTGGGATGAAAGAAATAAGATGTGCTTGTGGGTTGGTTTGTTGTTTGGGATTTAGTGTGGGTTTGGTTTTGGGTTTGGTTGGGGTTTTTTTTGGGGGGTGGGGTGGGGGGGTGGGGGAGCGGGGGTGCTGTTTCATGTAGCCTTATGGAAAACTTGGCAAACCTTAAACTGGCTTGTAAGGGACATGTGTGGATCAGGGTGTTTTGTAGGCAAGGTTCTTCCCAGTTAGCTGCTGTTGTGTCTGGGAGATGCTGAAATACATTGGTCAGTTTACCTCCTCCAGCATTTTGTTGAAACTTGATGAAAATGCAGAATCTTGTACAAAGACTGATAAAAAGAATATAATACCATCTGTATAAAATAGGGAGTATGTTTTGTGCAGGCTTATGAACAGATGCTAGCTGACATGTTTTAGCCAGAAACTATGAAATTAATGATAAGGTTTCCTGGGAAAAGCACTCTGTAAGTATTTGAGGAAAGCAGTTCCGAGCTTAAAATGTCCTCGCAGTCAGTTGGATAAGGACTGATTTGGCTTGCCACCAAGGAGAAGTAGATTCTTCACTGGCAACACCTGAAAGGAAAGGCAAATGCTGAATAGAGAGTTTAATGCTGAAGCAAATAGCTGTAGGGAGCTCAGAGCCAGGTTTTCTAGTGTGAAGAAAGTGACAGAGGATACCAGGAGGCAGAAACAGTAGAACACCTGGATGTCGGATACATTTTTAGAGATGATAGATTAAATTTTCTTAATCTTTCTGTTGGAATCAACCTTAGGAAGAAAAAAATGCCTGGAAAATGAGTTAATATTTTGGCAGTCTGTCCAGCATTACTTTGCTAGTGAAGTGGAGGAAATCAATATTAAATATATTTAGGAGTACATTATGCTGAGTTATGCTGACCTCATTAAATATATCACTCACAAATGGCTACAGTACAATCAGTAGCAGGACAAAATTTAAATCGTAGTCTGCTGAAGCTGCCTTTTATGGCAAAGACATGAAGTAGGTTCTTCAGGACAGGGCTGGGTGAAGTTTATCTGAGATTCTGAAGCTGGTTAGCCAGAAGATTAGCTGCTGGGAAATAAATCTAATTGAAATCTGAGTGCACCAGGAGCATAGTAAATGTCAGACTTCCCAAGCAGCCCTCAGAAATGTGCTAAAATAGGTCTGGTCACACACTTCAAAATGGTGGAAGGGAAACTCAGTGAAAAGGGTCTCTGAGACTTACCTGCCTTGTGCTTCAGAGTAGGGGACGTTCTGGCTCCGGGTGATGCCTGGGGACACTGGACACTGCTGCCAGCAAGCTTTACAGCTTTCTGCAGAACTGAAAGCTGCCTTGCTGCTTGCCGAGAAGGCAGCCTTGTGTGGCTCTGAGTAATACCATGAATGTGTTTAAAAGGAGGAAAACAAGAAGAAAGAGGTAAGGGACTAGTACAACTAAGAGTCCTAAATGGAATGAAAAAGAATGTTTTTCAGACTCGGTACTTGATTTTTGTGCTTAATTGAAAACTGCACGAAGTGGATGTGGATGGTCTTTAGAAATGGAATACTACTACTGGTACAGGAATGTCATGGTTCCAAGTACAACATGCCAGAGGAATCTGGGTTTAGGATAGAAAGAAATGCTTACTGGTGCATCCAAATTCTAAAGAAGGGAGACTGAGACCAGAAACTTCAGAGAAGGGTATTTTACTATCTGTAAGAATAACTATGTTCCACACTTGAGAAAGATCTTTTAAGTCGTATGTCACCACTGTCTACCTTCTACCATTCTTTCTGCAGCAGCACCCAGTTATAGTGAGTCTATTTAAGTCAATTTACTTAGGTTAATTAGGCATACACTGCTTTCATACTAGTAACATTTTCACACAACTTGTGGTTTTCTTTATTATTTAGTGTTTTTTTAAACAGTGTCTGAAGTTGAGGCATCTGAAAAAGCCAGTTTGCCTGCCTGGAGTAAGATTTGCCGTAGGATAACAACCAAGTGGTAATCTATGAAGTTTCTGTCAGCTGAGGGCGGAACTGCGAGTATTTGCAGGATAGTCAGTCTGCAGTGTTTTGAGTAATCTCATTGAGGGGAATTAAATCCCTTAGAGTATGGAATTGAACAGTTGGCTGGTTTTGCTAAATAGGGCCTGGTAAGATATCTTGAGTTACTAGGTCAGATTCATTTGACAAGGTTCTAAGTTTCTCCTAAACATTTTGAAAAATGTTGCAGTGTGATGTTATAATCATC
Source organism: Ibycter americanus (assembly GCA_035590275.1). Taxonomy (NCBI): domain Eukaryota; kingdom Metazoa; phylum Chordata; class Aves; order Falconiformes; family Falconidae; genus Ibycter; species Ibycter americanus. The sequence goes on from JAVJGI010000001.1 coordinate 7,483,406, forward strand.
TAACAGATTAAACCTATTTGAAAGGTGTGTATGTGGTAATAAACTAAACATTGCAAGTCTTGTTTCTTTAGGAAATGAGACTAAGTGTGCAGTCTCTTGGTGTTTGTCCCTCCCCTAACAACTTTTGAAGACATTGATTAATTTCAACCAAAGCTGACAATGCAGATCAATCTTCAAGCTACTCCGCTCGATTTCTATGAGCTTCATGAAAACACAATCCATCTCTCCTACCCAGCTGTCTATCAGTTCTCTCATTAGGAAAGTGTGGTAGTGTCAGTTCAACCCTCATCAGTTATCAGATAGATAATCTGTAGGTGGCAGCAGTGGTATGAATGCCCTGATTACTTCTGTCAGATTAGTGATTTTGTAGGCATGGGAGAATCCAGTTGTGAGTGCTAAAGCTGTAGGAAATCAGTCTTTCCTAATTCTGCTGTTCATATTTCAAATCAGTTTTACTTGAGGCACTGGTATGAAGAAACCATAAAAGTGATTAATATTTTCTAATGAAGCTATTGGCACCTAATAAGCTATTCACTTCTACAGACTCCTTACTAAAAATATTTAAGAACTTGAAGGTAAATGTGAAATTCAATTTCGAATACATACATTTGGATACTACATCCTTTGTCTATATGAAATCATTAGCACTGATTGATCAATTGCCTTCCAAAAAGATAATCAAGGGGTAATCTCGTTAAAGATAAATGGACTACTTAGCATGACTCAAAATGTCAAAGGGCCAAATCTTGATCTGAGGGTGGAGAATAACCTTGCGGTTACATTGGGACTGTTAAAATGAGGAAGGCAAGAGGGACTCATTCCAAAAGGAAGTGAGTTTTTGCTAGGTCTCTAAGTCAGAGGAGCCTGCAGCTGGCTGATCCAGCAGCTTTGCTTTTAATAGACAGTACAGAAGGGAGAATGTGCAGATGGGGAGAATCAGGCCCATTTTGGTATCATGCAGCAATGAAAGATCAGGTCACTTGAGCTAAAGCTTATAATTTATTCCTGATGTTTTTAGTTTTCAAAATGGACACATAAAGTTTTTTGGCAAGTGTTGGAATGAATAATATGGATAATTCCTAATAATGACCATTAATCAGCTTTCAAGAGAGTATTGCAAACTTTAATGTGTTTGAGTATTTCCTAATGGTCAGCTAAAAGGTGATGATACGAAGATGTAAACAGCATTTGGAAAATGTGCTGCTTCTCATTATACTGACACTTTAAAAAAAAATTAGGTCTGAATACTAGCTGTATGTTTACTTCATTTCTCTTCTGGAGTATCTTAATAAGCTTGAACATGTATCTGTAAGCATTGGGGACCAGATCTTCAAAGGTTCTTTTTATTTCACAATTTTTACTATTATAAATGGTAATAAACATTCTTAACATATCATTAATTTATTTAAAATTCAGATAGTAATTATGATACAGTCAGGTATTCAGAAAACAATGGAAAGAATGCTTTGTGAAACATTGGCACTCTTGGTTCTCTCTTAAGTACTCTTCCAGTCTCTGAAGTTACATTGTACCATTTGGTAACAACAGTATTTTGAACAATGGTCTGAAACTACTGGACTTACTATATGGCCAGCTGCTAAGGAGAGCAGGCTCTGAAATGGAAGCCCCTGGATCCTGAGAACATTTGACTCTGTCATTAAGAGTGACCTGGAACCTCTCTGTGAATACAAAGGACTCAAAAATATCCTTTTAGTCCTCCTGGTAATGGAGATGGAGTTTGTCTGCACGTGACTTCTGCAGACAGATTGTTTGCTTACAGCTCACTTTGTGTTTTCTGTTGCTCACTTTGTCAGGGGTAGAATATAGACAAGAATTCATACAAAAAACATCTACAGCTATATTGCTGAGTGCCCAGGATTTTATTCTCTACAAACCTTAAAATATTACTTCAGAACTAGAACAGCAGAATAAATAGCTTTTCAACTTGCATACAGTGGCAGCTGAAGCTGGCTAAGTTTCTGTTTTACTCCTAACTTTGTTTGCCTTGCGCTGAGTAAATCTACTGATGTCAGACTGATCTGTTTTACAGGGACAGACTGCGAACAGTTCTGCTAAAACAAGAATCTCTCCCAAATGGATGAGAAAACAACTTTAAAATTTTCATTTGAGTTATAAAAACCTAAGGTGCTTTATGGCAATTTTATTTCAAGCTGACTTGCAATTTTTTTGGCGTCATTTATTCAAAATTTAAAAATTAATCTAACTTCCACATTTTTCAAGGTTTCACATTTGTTGAACTCTTTGGACTGTGGCTTAATGGTACATAATTTTGTATTTTTGAAGAAAGGTCTGTGACAAACCAGCTGGGGCTTACAGATTCATTCTTTAGTTAGTCATCCTGATTGGAAATTTCTGCATATGTTCTGATGCTACAGTTAATTTCCTCCTTACCCTGATATTCCAAGCTTTGGTTTTGAGCCAAGGCAACTCATTGTACAATAATCTGTGAGGATTTCCAAGCAATAAGGGAGACTAAAACACCCTACATTTCAAATTATTTTGTAATACACTTGCACATGAAAAAAAGTAAGATGGCATAAAAGTATTGCAAGACTTTTTTAAAAACTGCAAGTGCCTTTAGGAATATGCAGATGAGTTCTTTTTCGTGGACTGCTATTCATCAAGCTTTCATTTCTGTGGTCCAGTTCCTACTTTTTAGGTTGTAACTTTCAGGAAGCTGTATAACATGTTTACCTAGGAATGTGGCATGAAGCGTTTCACCTGCTTCACTTCTAAACCTCTGTTGTACTAGGAGGGAGCTCAGGATTGCTTGTCTGTCATATGCTGTCACTTGAAGCATCAAAATTTATGTGGCTGAGGAACTGGTCTGAGCAGGCACAATTCATATAGACTGCAGCTCTGGTTATCCCTGCACAAGGGGTTGGCATAAAGTTAAGTTTTCTCCTTTGACAGGATCTGCAGTGAGCACCAAGTCTGTACTGGAGCAAGAGATTTTGTATAAATACTGTAGAAATGTTGGGCTCTGGCTCAGGCCTGTGTTTCAAAGACAAGTTAAATACATCTAAAGTGTCCCCTTTCTTGCGGTGTCCATGCTGAGGGTTCCCTAATGGTGAACCTGTTGTTTGTTCTTTGTGTCTGGACAAATCTTTAGGATGAGCATGGCAACAGCAGCAACAGAAGTCCAGGGCCCTGGGCTTCAGATCTTGGGCAGAGAAAGGTTTTGAGCCTGTATGACTGTCTAAATTACTGAACTATTGAGAAAACAGCTATTTCTCCTGATACTGTTTTGTTAACTTAATTTTTTCTTGCAAGGAAAGCTCAAGTGCTGTGTTTTGCTCTGTAGTGCTATTTATTTTTCATCCCAAATGTAATTAAAAACAAAACCACTTCTCATGGTCGAGTTAAATCACTTTCTTTTTCTGTTTTTTTCACACTGGTAGGCTGTGCAGAAAATCACTTCTTCCAGCGAATGCCCCATGATTTAAAAACAGACCCCTGGTAACTATTCAGGCTTATTAGTTGGTGATCTGCATCAGCTACCTCTGCATTAAATGGAAGTGGTTTGCACAAGCACTTCTGATAATCGAACCATTTAAAGTGTCTACCTGGAGGTGCACATGTTGGGTGTCTTGTAAACCAAACCATTTCTTTAGACATTTATGTCTGTATTTTGGCATCTAAGTGTAGGCTTAGGCACTGAAGGTTGAATTGCCACCTTTACTTTTGAAATCTGACCCATAATCACTCCTAAAGCTAGCTGCATTGCGGCCAGCATTTTAAGGTGGGGCTTCTGTCAGCAACATACACAACACTGCTTGGGATACTCTCTACATTTGGAGAAAACCAAAAAGAACTCAACGACGGGGGGGGGGGGGGGGGGGGGGGGGGGGGGGGGGGGG
>JAVJGI010000001.1:7493633-7544804 GCA_035590275.1 Ibycter americanus
AGCTGCAGCCACGGGGAGGGGGCACGTCGGAGCGGCTCCCGGGGAACTGTCTGCCGTGGGGGGGAGATTTAAGAGGATTTTAAGAGTTGATGGACGCCCTTCAGAATAGGAAGCAAACCAGAAAACTTCTAACTGCTCTTAAAGGAGGGGGAAAGACTGATGGCCAATTAATGGTTTTCTTCAGCCTTCACTTACATTACTATATTAGTCAAAACAAAAATTACCCTTCTTCCGGGTAACAGGGATGCGCAGTGCTTCTGTAAGCGTCCCATACCCCCAGTATGCTTTCACTCTTCCCTGCTAAGTAGTCTTCTGGCAAAACTGACTCAGTTTTGTGTAGTGGTTTTATTTATCTTGTGACAGAAAATGGCTTTGCTGGGGTGTGCGTATGTGGGGGGGGGGGGGGGGCTGTATGTGGGGTGGTGTTGTGCCATTTTGTTTCCCCACACCACCGTCCAGGTCTAGTAAGAACTGTTTCTGATTTTGGCCAAGAACTTCACAGCTGCTGCTCTTCTTCCTAGTGTGTTCAAAATTGTGAAGGGTTTTAACTTAATGCAATTAAGGAAGAGCCCCTAAGCTCTAGAGGTAAAAAAAAAAAAAAAAAAAAGAGAGAGAAGGTTTTGATACTGTCAGTCTAAATGAATGAATGAATTTGTGCTTGTGCTTTTCATTAAAATAAATCTCAAAGCCCTAAAAAAGGGACAATTCAAAATTTATTTGTTTAAATTCCTGACTTCCAAAGAGGAATTTATGTGTTTTATAAATAAGGCTTTGTTACAGAACAGCTGAACTGTCCTTGTGAACTGTTTCTGGCATCCTTTAGAATTTTATTCTAAATTGTGAGCTTTTTTTCTCTAGGGTTTGAACAAGAAAGAAAATGGTATATGAGCAAACCAGCAGCACATCTAGGATGAATCCATAGAGAGTAGTAGGCCTAGAGTTAATGGCTTGCAGTTCTTCCAAATACAGTACTCCCAGTATGAACTACATTTAAAAAACACAATCTGATTTTAGTAAATGCTGTAGCACTGTATGTAGCTGGAAAGGTTGTGTTGTGCTATGGGATTAAAATTTAGGATTTTCTTGGATTTTGATGTTTTGCAAAGCTACTTAATTGCCTTCATTAACTCTTTCTCTCTTCAGTTACTGATTGCTTCCATGGCAGCAGGAGCAACATGACAGAGACTCTGTCCTTTTTGCTGCTGCAAGTAGTAGCCTGATTCCGTCCTTAATCATTAAGATGCTTTATTGTTGCAGTTCATGTGTTTTAATAAAAATCTCTTATAGTAAGCAATACACTGTCTCAGATTCTGACTTTCTTTTCTTGTCAGTCCCTTCCTGGGCACAGGGGGGAGGTCGAGGAAGAAGGGTTTAAGTATACATGCAGTCTCATGCAGCAGCATATAAAATGCTGCCAGCTGCAACAGATGTGTCTTACACCTGCTAAGCCCTTGCTAGCAAGCTGGCGTGGCACCCTCTGGCTGTAAAGCAGGCAGGAATACAGTTTGATCACATTCTAATTTCATTTTTAGATATCTCAGGTTTTATGGGAGATGTTTACTAAGTGAATCTCCTGATCAAACTGAGCGTTCTGTCATCTTTGCAGAATGAAAGTCTCTGGTATCCAGGCTTGTGACATGAAAGACAAAAACCGTATCAATGTAAATGCTTCAGATACTCTACATTTGGAAGCTATGGGGATTCTATATGTACATCTTCATACATATGTATGTACGTGCCCACCTCTCTCTTCCCAGAAGAGTAAGAAGTGTTCTGCTTCATAACTTTTTTTTTTTTTGTTAGATTTCAAAGTGTTTGTTTGAAAAAGAGTGGTAGAAGTTGAATAGAAAACACCTTCTTCAGTTGTATTCAGAAGTGCAGTATCGTCACTAGATCACTTACATACTGGAAGGAGAGAGGAAAATGGATGAGATTAAGTATGGATAGGTCTGAGAGAGTAATGTGGAAAGGTGGAGGGAAGCACTTGCATGTGAAATGATCTGACTAGATATCTTTGGATCATCTCATTTTGCAGAAAACGTTTTTTCATAGTTTCACACTTCTGGCATTTTCCTTTATCTTTCAAACTGTTCTTCATTCCTCTCCACAAAAGTGAAGTTTCTTATTAGATGGAGTGACTTTTAATTAATGCTTGTCTTTTGTGAAAGCAACCTGAGGTGTACTGCAAAAACTTACCAGGCTCATTGGATTCAGCAGACCTACCGTGTGACCAGCTGCCAAAATTTTGACTATGGAGTCAAAGTGAAAGGCTTATAATCAATTTAGAAAAGTATATAGCTGGGCAGAGAGAAAAGTGCTTCAATTTTAATTTTTAGGTACTGATTTGAAGGACACAGAGAAGATTCACGTGAAGGGAATTGATTTTGTTTCCCTCTTCTAAACCTAAGGGAGCTGAGTTTAACACTGTTGAAGGATTTTCGGCGAGATGTTCACGCAGCTCTGGTGGTGACAGTATCTTGGCTTCAGTTCTGAATTTTGTTCTAAATTTAGGATTCCTCTTTGCCTCTCTCTTGGAAATGTAGTTGTTCCCTTCCCTGCTTGGTATCAATAACAGTCTGCCTCCCTTTTAGCATTATTTCTGCACTCAATACTTGCACAGTGTGTGAATCTCTTTATATCTTCTGTGACTATCACCATGTTGCGGACATACATTATTTTTGCTTTCACAGAAGCAATTTACAATAGATGAATAGATGTTGACAGTTCTGGGCAGCCAGAGAAAAGTTGTATCACAACAGACTTAGTTCTGAATCAAAGAAATGTTGTCCTTACTGCCTCCTACATTTCCAAAACTGTTTTGTTTGAGTCATCCGTGTTTCCTATCTTTTCTTGGCAAAAAGTAAATAAAAATCAAACAGAAACCTATCAGGAGGTCATGCCTGAAGGACAGATTATTATTATTTTTTAATTTCTTTTTTAATCAGGTCTCTTGTTAACATGTTGCTACAGATTTCTATGTAGCTGCATCAGCACTACTAGCAGTCCTGTTGTGTGAAATGGCTCATCTGCCATCAAAAGTTATGAAGAGACAGCAGGCAGCAAGACAATAGATCAGCCAGAGTGTCTACAGATGTTTTTAATCTGATCCTCTGTTATTTATACCGTGTCATAGGTATGCATGTTGTTTTATAGATATATAAAACATGAGAGTTTCCTGTCCTGAGGGGCTTACAACATGCAAGATTGTAAATTAAATCCTGTAAGATTTCTGGTCATACTCTTCAGTGCTCAGTGTGTATAGTTTACAGCAAGTGCAATATGGAATATACCCGCTTCTTGCTAGCTGCATATGTAAGGGGGAGAAACGTGTTTAAGTGATGTGCAGTCAATAGTGAGAGAGAGAGAACTGGTGATGGATCTTCAGGGCCTTTAATGCTGATTTAAACCTCCCTCAGGTCAGCAAGGCCAGTGCTCTTATCTAGGCCTGAACCATACTTTGTTAAACAAGAGGACTTTCAGAGGTCCAAAGCATGCGTAGTCCCCAGTGAAGACAGGGTATGTGTGTTAGTAAATTGTGTGCTGCAGAGTGGTCCAAAGGCAGCAGTCCCTGCTTATTTCACTCCACTGTACAAGAAATAATTTCTTACAGTCTTGGCCAGTCTAGAGGAACATAGATCTAGGTAACAGGCACCGAGAGGAGCTGGATGCATTTTTGCTACAGCCAAAACATCAATATTCACAAATACTTAAGGAGTTTTTAATCTGACTCATTCAGCTCAAAATCATATAGATAATGTCATCATAAAAGTCCAAAACCAGTATGATGTCGTATTGGTCAACTTCCTCCATGTCTGAAAGCATTTGAATGTTTCTGACTTAACAAGATCCTGTTTAGCTTTGTAAATTGATCACATGTTCTTTTCTGCATATGACCCAAACATGCATAGCTAATATAAGTTTTTACAGACTTACAGATTGAATTTAGAGAATTTTTTCAGAGAATTCCAATATATGAACAGAGTTGGGTTTTGGTTTTGCAAAGTCGGTTGCTGTAGCAGAGCTCACAAACATGCTTAGCTTTTCTGTTTTAGCTCTGTATGCATGTGTCTTCATGTTGAGCAGTGCAGGGTGAATTTACAAACTGTGGAGGAGAAGAGAGAAAATGAAATAATTTCCTTACTAATGAAATAAGATGGCCATTTCAGAAGCCTTTTTGGAAGTCTGTTTTAAGGTTGCAAAGTTATAAAACAATAACACAATTTTGCTAGCATGTTACAGCTACTGTTCTGGTAGAATCCTTACCTTTGGAATGTGTCTGATGAAAATTTGTGAACTTTGCACTCTAGTCTTCCCACTTTGCGTCATTAAATATTGACTGGAAAATTTGACTGTGAAATTTATTCTTCCTTTAATATAAAGAAAGTTGTATGCTAGGAGTACAATCTGAGAAGCAATTTTATGGCCTCTAATACTTGGTTAAGAAGTTCTTCACTTCCAACAGATAAGAATAATTTATTTTTCTAGTCCTGAATTCTGAACCTAGGAAGTGATAGTATTGACCTCATTAGCGTACTTCAAGCACAATTCCCATATTTGCATACTACTTAGGAGTGATTTATGTTCTTCAAAATGTCTCTATATGATATAGACCTTGAATTTTTTTCAGTTATTTTTGATTTGTGGGGTCATAAAAATTGTTGCCTGGTATCTTTGACTATATAAATACCTCCCCCCACTCCCCCCTAGTTCTGTTTTCCCTCTCCCGTGTTATTCCTCATTTGTAAGATTTGAAAACAACTTTAGGACAAAGGGAAAGACGTTCCAAGGGGAAGAAATCTGGAAGTTTGAGGCTCAGAAAAGAGTTAAGTGCGGGTTTTCCTTGCTATAAAATTATTGGGCAGAAGCCAAGCGCAAGAGAGCTAGAGAAGAGGAATTGCAGAAGTTGTTTCTGTGTGTTGCAGTCTGGGGGAGGAAAGACGAGTGGAGCTAAAACAGGGCACGACTCCAGGGAGGGAGCCTTTTATGACAGCTTTCTGGGAGAGTGAAAACTAGGAGAAAAGATGGCCAAAAGAATGTGCATGAAACATGTTTGTTTTACTTAGCTCACACTGCTGCTTAAAAAATTTAAACTAGGTTAATTAGCACTTGCAAAATGCTGTTTTAATATGCTGAATTGCTTCCTGTCTTTGGGCTAGTTCATTTGGAATTAGCCAGTTCCAGGCTGATATTGCCAAGTTTCTAGCCTCAACCAAGAAACTGCATTAATAGGCTCATACCCATTTAAAACACCCCTGTGCCCCATATCCAAAACTCAATGTGCACTTCCAATTTTCACTTCCTTATTTCACATTACAACAGGCACAGTGAAAAGTGACAAGATTACCTGGAGATGTGGAATGACTTCCACTCAAAGCCCAGCTGATTAACCTGGCCTCCTTGGGGCTCTGAAAAGTATGATTGTGAAGAGGACATGACAGAGGACTGTAAAATCCTGGTTGGCATGGAAAAGGTGACTAGGGAACAGGTAACCACGCATTCTCATAATGCAACAATTGGAGCAGCCTCAAATGATACTGATCAGGTAGTAGAATGGAAACATACAAGAAAGAAAATAGTTCTGGGAAACTTGTTGCTGTGTGGTAATACGAATGCCTTTAGGTATGCTTGGGTTCAGAAATGATGAGACAAATAAAAGCCCATGAGTGCCTTCTGAAGGCAAAGATGTCCTCTGGGGCTCAGAATGTTCCTGAAAAACAGAGGAATATGCTGGTGTACTATGACTTCATGCTTGCCCTGCCCTTGCGCTCTTTCTCCACACATCTGCTACTGGCTGTTGTCGCAGAAACTGGCTCAGTGTGGCCGTTTATATGGAACAGCAGGTCATATGCAGTAAATATATGAAATAATCACTTTGGGACAGTATAGATTTACTTTTGGAATCTCTTAAAGTTTGTAAATACTTTGGATGCTATTTGAAGTCAGTTGAATAACGAAGTGGTTTTGCCTCTTTTTCTCATAGCTGTCCTCCTTCTAAGCTGTAAGAGTAATTACTAAAATCTAAGGCTATTCAGACAAAATATCATTGCTGAAAAGACGGTTATGCATGAAAATCTGCGTGGCACACATGTTTGATTTGATGTCTAAGTAAGTTTCAAATATGTATCCAAATGTTAAGATGCTGGCAGAGATTCAAACAAGCTAATATCAAACTTCAGCTGTTGCTTCAACACACTGGATATCTGTTTTGCCTAATTCATGTTTAGTTCTAAAGCTGTGTTGCCCTGAAGTCTAACTGCAGAGTACTTGCAGGAAAAGCTGTAGTCTTTTTGTTCTAGAGTCTCCCTTACAGCTGTTTTGTTTTCAAGAAAACAGCACAGTTACTTTTTCCGTAGAAAGTTCAATTTCTTCTTTTTCTTTTTAAAATCTTGGGGTTTGGATTTATATCCATAAGTTTTGAACATAAAATAGGGCCATTGAGTATGTTTTCACCTCTGGACCTGATTTTTTGTTGACATAGACAGTTTACTATACGCTGAAGCACTTGTCTGTGCCCATGTTTATATTCTGAGATTGGTCTCAGATAACAGTTATTTCTGCAAATGTAAATGATGATGGGCACACCATGTAACGTTAGCCACTTAATTTCAGGGGTTACCTTCCTCTTTAGGCTGGTGGAGAGAGAGACTCCTGCAGAACTTTGTGCCGTGAACCATCTTTCAGAGGAGATTCTTTGGAGTAGGATTGTACTCTTAAGAAGTGTCTCACTTACTATAACTTTCAGCACTTGATTTTAATAGCCTCCCTTCCCTGCTTCCTCCAGCTCTTCCTTCCCTTGCGGAGTGAATATAACCAGGAGAAAGAAAATTTGCCCCGAGGGATCTTGACCCTCTGTTTTTCCTTTCTCGCTGCAGCGCTGGCACAGAGTTAATTCTGTGATCAGCAGGAAGACCTACTCTTGGCAATAGTTTATAGTGGTTAGGTCCTCTGCCATTTGACAAGGTGTGAACTCTGTTCGAAGCTTCTCTTGGGATGGTGTTATTCATAGCCTGCCCTATCAGTGGCTTCCCTCTGATAATGGACAAGTTTGACCAAAATTGCTCAAGGGCTACAGAAGTTATTTGGACTCCTGCTATATGTCTATGTGCGCTTCTGCAGGAATATTACAAAATCTTTCTTTCCTTAAAAATTAAAGTTAAAATCCCAACTAGTAGGAATGTGTATGGCAATTGGACATTTTTAATAATAATCTTACTACTATATAAAGTAAAAAATACACCGTTGTAGCAGATTGCAATTCTGTACAATAGTTCATCTAACATTAGCATATAGTGCACAGAATTGGAAATGTGTGTGATACAAGTGTTTCTTGTTTTTCTTAGTGGGAGGAGAGGAGAAAAACACCCTAAACCATTTATTAAGTGCAGTAATCTTAAATGATCTGAATTTAAAATTAAAACTCTGCAAGCCAGAAGGAGGGCAGAGAGAATATGAAAGACACAGAACAACATTTGAAGCATTAGGCATCAGAATGGTGGCACTTGGACATGTCCATGGTGTATAAATATTTGCAGACATGTTTCCCCTTCTGGAACTGCAGAGGATGCCTTGACTGAAGGCAACAGTAAGGACAAATGTAGCTTCAGAAGACATGTAATTTACCACCTACCATGGGAAAGCTTGGGATCAGTAGAGAAAGATAGATATTTCAATTGTATTTTGGAATAGGACATCCTGTTCTGTGTTAGAGTGCAGTTCAGCGCACTGTGAAATCACAGTATCGTGATAATCCAGGCTGGTGTTTTGGCTCTACTCTGGTGCAGACTCCTCTGTCTGTGAGATAGCTGAAGAATTCAAAACAAGTAGCTCCTATAATTTTTTTGTGTGTAAGTGTTTAAACAAAACAAGCAATGCTTGCCTTGTGGTTGGTGGCTGTAAAGGAAAAACATGCAGAATGAATCCTTGGAAACCCAGGGTTTATGAAATGTCTGCAGTGTTAAATATTCAAACCTATTATCTTAATGCCCATGCCGTTAGCAGCCACAGGAATTTCAGGTAGATGCTGAAGAGGAACATATGTTGTTTGTTTGTTTGTCTGCCTTTAAATGTCAAAATTAAAGAGGAAGAACGTGAACGATTCTAAGAAACGAGAGCACATACATCTGTTACATAGGATGACTTGTGGGTCAGATCCATGTGTGTTCTGAGAGTGACCACTGGTAGATCTGAGGAATGGAGTATAAACCCCAGTACATGTGTGAGGGTTGGGGTTGGGGGGTGGGGTGAGGGGGTGGTGTAGGGGGAGAGGGACAATAGTGAAGGAGCAATGAGAGAGATGTTCTGTTAAATGTGTGTTGTTATATACATGTATCATGGGAGTCAGGTGTAACCTGCTGTGGGCATATCTTCGTTTTAATAGTATTTGAGGCAGAAGTGGAATTGGGGCTTGTGGGAGGGGCACTTACGCTTCTTACTTCCATATGTTTTCCAAGCACTTTAGAGTCACTTCTAGATAGTAGGTGTTTCCTGCAATTCAATTAATGTTTATTGCATTTTCCTCCCCATTACATATAGTCAGGTTAATTCTGAGGTGATTGCTACCTACAGTTGCTTAGCCTGTCACAATGGAAATGCAATAGTAGTAAGCAGAAAAAGAGAAAAAGAATTTAATCAATTTACAAGGCAAATGCATCTTCCATTAGTTGAAACTATGGGAGCTGTTAAATGCCCACATGTCCTTAGCCAGTGCAGAGTATTCTGTGTCTTTCCAGCTTTTCCCTTTGAAAATATAAAAAATTATACTGGACTCTGTCAATTAATATCTTTCTAGTGAGCATGACAGTTAGAATTGTTGTTTCAAGAGACAATATCTCATAGCTGTACGCTGTTAATTCTCCTACCCCAAATGACCTCCCAAAAGGGACTTGAAGTTGTAGGTGCACATCCATGATTAGAGGATAGACTCTTTTAAGAATATTTTTTTTTTATAAAGTAAGACATGAGAAATCTGTAAGACATAGCAATCAGGTTGCTTATTTGAGGCAACTGTGTTTTCCAAAGTTTCCACAAAAACTTTGATGTTATTTAGTATGTCTGCTAGCACAGACAGGATTGCAAAATTAAATGCTTGAAGGTTAAAAAGTGACCAGCTGACCTTAAAATGTGATCAGTGTTTGTGTTCTTTTCACAAATTCTGATAAATTGTACTTCTGAACTTTACCTACAGATATTGTATACTTTAGGTATGCAGTAGATGAATGCTTTCTCCTTGTCAAGTCTGGTAGGGCAGCTTTAATTTGTACCCTAATTTTAAGATAAACTTTCTCAAAAATACACATAAATAAGGAAAAACCACCAAGAGTGGGCTGCTTCTGCAGCATGATTGTAGCTGTAATTAAGTAGTAAATCACAAGAAAACCTTTTTTTGGTGTTTGATATGAGAGGTGACACTTAGCAGACTGACTATTTTAATGTATTGCTGTTTTCTAATACTATGTTCAATTTTTAGTTCAATGAAGCTGGGTAAGACTCTGTGATGCTAATTTGAGCTGAATATTACTTGAATCATCAAAGCTGTTCTAAAACCAAACCAGGCTCAACAAATGGCTTACTCTTGCACATATATGGGGCTGGGAGGGAGAGGTGAGAGAAAAACTATTCACTTAATTATGAATTGATTGTTGTTCTTTTGCACAATTGCATATCAGGATTGAAAGCTTTAATTCATTTGCTAAACTATACTCTCAGTTATGAGGGAAAATAGGCTGCATGCAATTCCCTTAAAGCAGTATGTAGTATGAATTATTTACCCAAAGAATAACTCTGGGTCTACATTCCACACACTGACAAAATTCCCGGTGCTGGGTAAGGGGTATGGAATCACACTGTCTTTCATGCAGCATCTTGGGTTCTTTTGTCCAGCTCTGCTGTTAAACTTAGTTCTCAAACAAGACAATAAAAAATTTCTCAGACAACTACTTCTCTGGTTACCAAAACTAGAACAGTGTGGTTGACTAGCAAATACTTTGGCTATTGTAAGTTTTTCTTTCCGTTCTAAAAATGTTTCATGTTTGTTTAGTTCTACCAACATTAGTAACGAAATAACAGATGAAGGAAAAAATTACTGTGACTACTGAATGTACTTAAGAGTTTTGCATACCTTTTACCACTCAAATCTGCTAGCTGAGACATCTGGCAGAAGATAACCTGAAGGGAGACATCTGTGTCACCTTATGCACTGTTATCATAATTGTCATGTGCTTAAATTACATGGTAATTTTTTTTCAATAAACTTTTATGTTACAATGCATGGATGGTTTTGAGGAAGGTTTCATAAGTTTCCATAGGAGGAACTGTTCTTGTCCCAGTTGTCTTGCAGATGTGATGAATGCTGCCTATGCCTTCAAAGCACGGATAAATGCTGCAGTAGGGAAAGATGAGGAATAAAAGGAATTTAGATTAACTAAATCAGATGATTAGACCAGCTAATCAGGTATGTTAAGTTAATTGAACTGCCTTTATAAAAATTGAGAAAGCAGTTCTCAATCAAGTCACTCTACCAGCAGCAGAACAAATAAACACAGGTTTCTTACAGATTTGCCTGAGTAGCTGGAGTTTTTGGTGTCTAGGAAAATGTGAGATCCAGCTGAAGCTTTTTTCCAGATAGAACAATTTCAACGCCTCTGCTATGCATGCATTTTCTGGTGTCTAGTGAAGGTGGAACACAGCCTTTCTCTCTGTTGAGGTGTTGATACTCTCCCTCCTCAGCTTACCTACCTAAAATCATAATGTTTGATGAAAATCACTGTCTTTGAGGAAATTAGCTTATTGATTCAGAAATTACTGGCATGAGAGAGGGAGCATGTAAGGATTATTTCTTTGGGAAACCTTGGCATAAAAAGTTACAAGGCAGTGAAGATCAGTATCAAGATGAAAATTTTGTGTGTGGTCTTATATAATAATTCTGTTTTTTCTTCTTTCCTTTATAATGTAAGGAAGACCAAAATGATTAAGGCTGTTTTGGGCTTACTTTTTTTTTTTTTTTCCCTAGGTTTCTGTTCTGGTCTTATTCTTTGTAAATTGCTGTTGAAATACATTGCATACACTGGAAGCAGTAACATACATCAGGATGTGCTTATAGTGTGAAAATTGTATGCTGCTATTCTTTTCATAAGGTTCAGCTCTATAGTTGAGGCTCAGGCCTGTGCAGCCTCTGCTGGATGTTTCAGCCAGCACATATTCTTCTTAGGAGACAGAGAATACAGGATGGAGACATGTATCTATCTATATATATAAAGGTAAACTGAAAATTAAGCCCATAGAAGAGGTAGGAAGCAAAACTACATGAGAAAATGAGTCCCTATGGAATAAAGTTACATACGGCAATCTCTGAAGAGTGGGCAAAAGAAGGGAGGTACACCATATAATTGTGGTATTCAGATCCCAGAAAAATTTGCATTTTAAGGCATCCATGCTTTTCTATTTATTTAGTGTAGCATTCCCTCAGTTGTGTTTAAAAAAAAAAAAAAAGTATAAAATTGCCAAAGGTAAAGCTCCAGAAACTGGAAATAGAAGGCTGTTCTACCTTTATGGAGTGAGGAACTGTGAAACCTAAAATGGCTTTTCTTTTTGTAAATGTGACGTGCATTTCTCCTTGCCTGTTGCTTTGGAGAGCTTTTTCCTTACCACTCTTGAGCATTTTCCACTTTTTTAGTAAATACTCAAAGAATCATAATTGAAGTGTGCTGCTGAATCAGTCCCAAATCACAACAAAACATACTAAGTCTCTAAGCCAAATCATACCTTCCCTTCCAAATGTTTCCCAAAGCACATAGCTCTGAATTAAAATCTGTGCAAACAAACATACAACAAGGAGAGGAAAGGCTGTTGGAAATACCATCTCCTGATTTGTTTAAAGTAAATTAATTAGCATAATATGTAAGATAAGAAGGAATGGCAAGTTCTTCTCTTTTACACTGGAAACAGAATAGAAACTTCCTAAGGAGGAACTTTGTTTCAATTCATGCTGGTAATTAACACTCAAATTTTTCTGGTTTTTAGAAATTTATCTCCTCCAGAGTTGCGTTAATCTTTCACTGAAATGTTGCTTCAATGAGTCCTTTAAGAAGAAGAGGAAGGAGAGAATAGAAGACACTTCTTTTTTTTTTAGTTATAATGTATCTGGAACAGCAACAATTATGCCACAAAAAACCCCCAAAACTTCAATATCAATAATATGAATAACTGAATAAAGGCATTCTTAACACTGCTAAAGTTAATTGTCATATAAGAGCCTAATGTTAGCCAATTCCAATTTCTCCATCAAGCAGAAACGAAATATGCAGCTTTCTGTGGAAAGAGTATATCAAAACAGCCTAATTTATCTTGCAGTAGAAAAACCTGACTAGATGTTGATTATCTCAGTCGATGCTAATGTTGCTACTTCTGAAGACTAACTGTGAGCAAAAAATGATAGGGCAGGACCTTATTCAAAATCCAGTTTCCCTTTGTTCTCCCTTCAGTTGTAGGAAGGGATGCTGTGCTGCTGACATATACTAAATTTACTTCAACAGTTGGAAGCATTGATTCATATTAACTGAATTTGGAACTTTGAGGTTTGTACTAATGAAGAATCTGACTTTTTGGGTCACAGTCTCAACTTCCTTTCTCTTACAGCACTGGAGCTGAGAGTTGGAACTCACAATTTACTTAGGTTGGGGGTGTTTTTGTTAAGAAAATTCTCCAGCTTTTTAGATTTTGTTTAGGGAAGACAGAAAGAGTGGTGAAGTTACTTTTGTATTTTGTTTCCATGAAGATAAGGAATGTATATGTGTCTTCAGATATAAAAGTGTTTCTGAATCAATAATCCAAGAAAGGTCCCCTTATTTAAATAGCAAAACAACAGAACAGCTCGCTTCTTGGTTTCTTGGTTGATTAATATTAGAAAGGTTTGTAAGCCTTGAGTAGTCAGCATAACTTGGTCCGTAACCTCCGTTACAGTAAACAGAAACTCATTGGGCTGACTTGGAGAAGAATCAACTTTGATCCCACGGAATTATGAAGCTGCATAACACTTTCAGTAACCCTTTTTCAGACCTTCTTACCTGTGCCCATGCATATGTTTTTCCCACTTCAGAGAGAGAGCAAACAGAGGAGTCTAATCAAGACTGTGGACGAGTTCAGCATCTTGCAGATTATGCTGTGTGGGATTCATATATGCATGGCGCTCATTGGCATAAGCTGTGGGGAAAAACCCAACAGAATATCCAAAGGATGAATCCAGATGCAGAGATTCTTTCTGTGCTTAAAATAGCCTTATACACACGCACACAAGTGTCATGCATGTATATGTTAAACATGGGTTACGGATCCAGTCAAGAGTCCCACTTACCTTTTTGAAGTTATCTGATCAGGACTTAGGTAAGGCCAGCGTACCTCAGCGTATTTGTTGATGACTTTTCATTGTAGTACAAACCACCACTTTGCCAACTTGAATGTCAATGGCAAATGACCACAACAACACCTAGAGGTAGGGATAGATTCACTCTTCCAGTGCTGACTTGAGAGCACCTGATTGACAAGCTGTGCTCTTTTTCTTCCTCCCTTTGGCAGTCAATCCAAGACAGCCTGGCCTTTTTCTGAGCATTCAGACTCTTGTGGTTCTAGTGGCTTTGCTCCCTGTGGGCCACAACTGTCATTGTAAGCATCTTGATGTTGCTGTGCTGTAGAGAAAGAATTAATACCTCCCTAAGGGTATGGTGAGTTTTTCTTCAAAAGCTAACATTATCAGGATTAGATATTATCATAGGCTTCAGTCTTCACCTTTCCTAAGTGTGTCTCTTGGTGATGTGGAGCTACAAACAGATTAATAGGTAGCAGGCTCTGGTATTTTTATCTGTAGCTCCAGTGTTTTCATCCATACATGATTCGTAGGATTATATCCATTCTGGCTTCGTGATAGCATGTGACATATAAGGAGCACTCCTCTGAGAAATACAACTGCTGGAGAGTAGTATGAGCTTTTTCCAGCCAGTGCTACTTTCTGGCTGTCAGCAATTCATTCCTTTTGTCTCTAAAACCAAAGTTTTCTGGCTTCTCTGAAGTGATGAGTGCCTTCAAGAGACAGTTTCTTTAGGTGAGGATTCTAGTGATAATTTCTAGTGACTTGTCTTGATTGGATGGAGTTGGGAGAAATAATGGTCTTATCATTTACTTCACTATTTCAACTCTTAGCAAGGGAATTTTAAAGATGGTGTGCACTGGATCAGTATTTTAGGTAGACCTAAGCCATATGCTGTTTGGTGCACGTTAATATAATTACATAAGATGTAACATGTTTCCACAACATAGAAGTAGGTAAGTGGGCAGTCTTGCTCACTTTCCTGACAGGATACAAAATCAATAAAGGTGTCTGAGAATCAAAACTAGATTTTTGTATCTATATATATACACATGAAGGGCTTTCTTCAGACCCCAGTGAAGTATGTGGGAGCCTAGACTTATTTTGTTTCTGCAGTATGTCTGTTCTGTGTCTATATGATGTCTATACCTTGTCCTCCAGACCTGTCAGTTTGTTTCTTCTCATAAAATTGACTCTGAATTCCTTGATAGGTGTATTAGCAAATATGCATGTCTGTGGAATTGTACATTACAGATGAGTGCAGATAGCTTTTTAGACTACTTTTTATTCAAGAATTAAATTTTGAAACAAAGTTCATGTCTCTCTCATTGCTTATTATAATGATCAGTCCATGAATGATAGTGTAAAATATTTTTACATCACAAAACCTAATGTGCCACGTTTCATATTTTTCACTTGGTGTCAGAGAGTATTTTTTAGGTTGCCATATTTTCTACATATTCTTCATGTTGGCCTAATCCTATTAATATCATGTTACAGATGTGAACATCTTGAATCAATATAAACTGATTTTTGTACAAATCAAACTATCCATGCGAAATGAAAATCAGGAGACTGAAAATAAAAGCAGTGTGGGGTTGTTGACAGACAAATAAAAGAAAACATTTCTAGTTGATCCATTTTGTACCATAAGAGGTGAAAACTTGCCGTGCAATGAGATACAAGCTATTATCTGATTTCTTTTCCTGCAAAAGAAATGGCCTGCTCTAAAAGATTACAAACTCATGCCTCACAATTAAAAGAAAATAATCTACTTTCATCCTCAGATAATTTTGTCTTGGATGCTAGTCATGTTTCTAATGTACTTCGGTAGAATCCTCAGTTTTGTCAGCTTTCAAAACCTTTTAATGTAGTATAACAACAGCTGACTGTTTCTGGCACTAGGTTGCAGAGTATTCAACCTATAGTATCCTTACTCTACCCTTTGCATTTAAAATACTGATTTTCATTCAGTTGTGAGGAACTCCAGATGCAGAGCTTTGATATGGTGAATGTCTTTAAAGAAAGAATTTCTCTGAGTTCAGGGTTTGTTTCTTACTTCCATCTAACAAAGCAGGGCAAGACTTTCTTGCAGATCCTCATATAATTGTTTTTCAGGCATGCATCAACTACTTTCTACAACTGAGGGGAGCAGAGTGAATTCTTCACTGGAATTACTTTTAACCAAAATGCCCTAATTTGGGCTAACAGAACCATTTCATAACTTTGTGTCTGGCACATTGAGATGTATCAGTGTGCAGAAAGAAACTTGAGAAAATTCTGAAAAAGACTGTTTCATCTAGGAGATACTTTTTTTTAGATATTAGTTTTCTCTTAAAGGAACTAAATTCTTGCAGTTGAAAACAATGTATTAATTTTGTCTCCTCCTGCCTCCCCTCACTCCAGGTCACCATGGAGGAAAAAAAAGTCAGTTTTCTTACAGCATTTCTAATGACTCTAGGTGGACTTGGATGGTCTTGTATAGATAGATGCCTGTTCCTGTCTGATGATGCAGGATGCAGCCAGGCAGGGCAGCTTAGTGGATCTTTAACACTGAGCTGCTACAAAAAGGAGTGGCCCCACTTCCACTCCTCCTTATTAATTTCTACATTCTTTTGCATCTAATTATTCCTGCAGTAATCATGTCACGCCTGTTTCTTCATAGAAGGATCTTGGAAATTTTTCTTGAAGGAGGAAAAGTGTAGAATTTCTTCATAGGGGATTCAAAATAGAGATTTTCATTTAAGCAAAACTCATTGTCTGAAGTGTAATTGTGGGAGGAAGCAAGAAAACTTGGCAAAGTCACTTATCTGAAGCTGCCCATTGTGACAAGTTTGTTCTCAGCCTTGCAATATGTGTAAAGCAAACAAATAACATGGTATATTGTTCAGCTTGTATAGTTTGAAGCTGTTACAGACGTATGCTTGAGTGAGATCTTAAGAATACAAAGGACAGCAGGGGATCTTCTCCTAGACTCTTTTATTTTTTCCCACAACACCTGCTGCTAGCACAAGAGTTCATTCACGAGCAAAATGTTGTATGTTGTGGAAGAGGCAGTCTTTAGCAAGCATGTTTTTAGCAGGATCCTGGAAGCTCAAGCTGTCTTGGCAAAAAATAAGCCAGGTGTAGATGAGATGGCTCAGAAATAAGGTGGTTAGGTGTCTAAGCACTAGACAGTGTGTTTGGAGGAGTTAGCAATATAAAATAGGAAGAAAATGAGAGTTGAAAACCTTGTTTAAAGATGACGCGTGATTTTTAAAGTTTTTCAAATGTGTTTTAGTTGAATCTCATACTCGCTGACAGACACAGGAATCTTATGGCGTATTTATATATAGACCTGCAGTTCTGGTTTTGTGTTATCACCAGAGAGAAATTTGCTGCAAACAGTGTTGGGGAAGAAGAGGGTTGTAAAGGGAGAAGGTTTCTTTTCAGCCACTTAACCAAAATTAAGTAAAACTGAGCAAATCTAATGAAGAGAACTCCTCAGACTTGTTAAATTTTTGTAGGATTTCTCGGAATTATGTTAGCAGGAAAGCTATCTGTGCTCTTTCTAGAGCCTTCTATGTTTTTTTTTTGTTGTCTTCTGTGCAACTCATCACTACTAAAGCTTTGCTAAAGAACTTATTTAAAAGTAGTTCTAATTTAAAGAACAGACAAAGCTCAGACCCTTTAAAAAACATTTAATGCTTAACAAATCATATTGAGTATATACCTTATATGCGGATTATAATTTGTAATTTATTTGCGCATACAGTATACAGGTTTTTTTGTGAATTTGTCCCTCTAGTGAAGATGTACATCATCATACACATAGGTTCTATGTGTGGCTGATAGCACTGCTTTATTGTAGAGATCATGATGCTTACTTACTCCATAGTAAAAATCCATGGTTTTTTCGGCACTGGATATGTAAAGGTATTCCTTTTTTGGTTTGTCTTGTTTTGGTGTTTTTTTGGATTGTGGAAACTCACCTTTTATATACCTTAGTTTATCTCTGTCTGAACTGCATCTTCTTCAGCTTCGTATCCTGACTCCCACTGTATCAAATTAGTGTTTCTTTTGTAAGGCCCTGAACAATTCTATCATTTTCTGGTTTACTGCTGGTCTCTTTTTACTGCATAACTCTTCTGCTGAGAGATGTAAAAGAAATCAGCCAGCTGCCATGACTGGGCTGACAAAGCCCTTTTAAGCAAATCTACTCACTACAGGGTCTGCATTGATCACCTGAATAACTTAATATAGTGTGTTCATTTACAGCTGTCATCTTCTTTCATTGCCTTTCCCACAAGCAGGAGTGGAGTGCCTTGCTGGGCATATACTGTCTTAGTTTGTTGCTGTTAGGTCCCTGGACTTGTCATAGGCTTTGGTACCCATGAGAAGCTATTTCCACAGACTTGGCTAGCTCTTGTGTCTCTCCATCTTCTGCGCAAATGAATTGCTTTTGGGAAGTTCTTTTGCTTCATAGTCTCCAGTGCATCACTTATTTGTATGTGCTGGGCGTAGATCGTTGGTTGTTCCTGAGGACTGAGGCTTTGACTTTGGTTTGCTATGCTACGGAAAGCTAGCATCCATAGTGGGGGCCTCGCATACACCTCTGCTGTTTGGGAGATGAACAGCAGCATTTGTTTGTATCTGTTGTTTCTTAAGGGCTTTATATTCAGGCACAAAACGTTCAGTCACACCTTGGTTCCTCTTGAGTTTACTATGGAAATAATTGTAAGAAAGGGGCTTATAGTTGATAAGAAGTCTACTCTTCCAAGAGGTTAATCATGAAAATGAATTCAAGATGAACAACAGTAAATCTACCATAGTTCTGAATGAAAGTACCCACACAAGGATTTAATGGCTTAAGAATTCCATTAGATGAATTTGGGTTTCTGAGTGTACTTAGGTAATCAAGCCTTCCAGCATATGCTCTGAAATAATTTCCTACAGACTTTAGTACTGTGGAGGATTGTAACTTGAAGATGTTTATACTTCTTGCTTCTTCTGCCTCTTAACTGCCCTACCAAGCACACTCTGATACTGTTGTTACTCCTCTGCTCGCTCCTGTGTGATAAGTCTTTGCAGCTGTATTTTAGGTGGCTAGAGATATGAATAAGTTCCAGCAATTTTGGTGGCCTCAAAACTCTTGTCTTACTGCTCCAAGTTTCTCTGAAGCTTACGCTACTTTATCAGGATGCCGTTAGTTTGCCACTCTAAGAACTTGGTTGTGGTATAAATGCTTCGGCTGCACCAAAAAGTTACTTTTATAAAACTTCTCTGTCTTCCGATGTTGTTACCTAATGGACAGTACCTTGGATCATTTGTTGAACTGATACAGTCCCCTATTTTTGGTAGTTGTTTTCAATTGATGTTGACAGGGGCACAGAGGCTGAAAAGACATGAAAAAAGAGATCTGTTGTTGTGCTTCTAGAATCCAGTGCCCAAGGTAATGATCTGTAGGTTTCTAAGGTTTTAGCCAACTGTTTGGCTGTGATTCAAGGACTTCAGCTATGTGTTTTGGAAACACAGTTCTGTAGCAAGCATGTGGCAAAACCAACCTGTTTTCCAGTGCTGGTGCAGGGAAAGGAAACGAGTGACAGTGGCTTATTCTACATGACATATTTACCTGTAAGTTCTACCATACTAGTTCATATGAAGTACTATTCACAGAGGCGTCTTTTGGCTTCTTTTTAAAAATCAACATGATTTCCTGAAGAATAGGACTGTTTTGTTTATTTTTGCCCTGGAGTGCTTGTATGTGCTTATGAAGGACCAATGTGCATGTTCTATTTCCTGACAACCAAGGAAAGTTCTCCCCAAAGAGGCAAACAGCTGAGCTAAAGATTGTAGCTGACATGGGAGAGTCGCTGATGTGACAGTACTGTGGCTGTTAATGACAGGTTTACTGCTGTTCTTGCTGCCCTGAAGGATTTTTTGCTGAAGGTAGGAATACAGTGCAGGCAGTGAGAATTAGAGGGCTGCTGGTTCAGATTGCTGGCTTTGCTTGTAATACTGCTTGGCATAGCTTGTAAGGAGATCTTTTGTATAACCTGAAGTTTGTCACTGTCAGCTTAGCTGCAGGCAACTCCCTTGTCTCTGATAGCAGTTCTTTATTTGCTATATGAAAAGCATAGATTTGCGTTGTGGGGGAGGGGTTGGGGGATGTGGGGCTTGGGGCAGGGGGAGGGAACTTCACTGTGCCAGCAGCAAGGAATTGTTATCCAGGCTTAATAATCTGAAACATCAGATAAATGTTCACTGCATCTTGTTGTTCTCTAGAAAGAAAAAAGATTTGGTTGAGACATTTTGGAGCCATCAGAGGTATATTCAAAGTGCCTTTTAAAACTTTGGCTCCAATGCTGCTCATCTACAGAATCTGAAATGCAGCTCTGTGTGTGTATGTGTGGAGGGGGCTGCGGGTGGGTGGGGACACTGGTTTGACTCACAGAAGTAAATGTTTATCTGTAAGCAGTGCTTTTTTTGGGAGCTATAATTTTTGAAAATTAATCCTTGAGGGACTGCCAGTGGCCCATTTGTTCAAAAACCTTGAGCAAAAGCTTTACATGCATTGCAAAAAGAAGGAAGCCTTTTGATACTGAAAGAAGTTTGTCCTCATACTGTCAGTGTGTCAGGATGTGTGCCCCTTCCCCTCACCCTGACTTTTGCTGAATGTCCTGTTGCTTGATCTTGTGAAATAAAGCCAGGCTGTGCCTAGGACTGGAATAAACTTGGTCCTTCCTCAATTCTTTCCCTTTACATCTTGGGGTAAAAAGACATGTTCACAGAAAAACAAAGGAGGAAACCTAAAAAAAAAAAATAATTTGCTACAAACCTTTAAGAGCTGATGCTAAGCTTTGGATAGCAGTTTTTGTGAAAGAAAAGTGGTTAAAGGAATAACCACGAATAAACTCTTTTTGTCAACCATGGTGAGAGGTGTCAAGAGGAAGCTGGAGCGGAGAGATGCTTGATGTTGAGCAGGTGAAGGAAGAATGTGTATAAAACTTACGTTATATTTCTGTCAGGTTAAAACACGTTCAACACTGAATGCAACTTGTAAATTTAAAGGTTGTAACAGACCAAACAACAAAGCTACACTTGGGAAAAACCGTACAAAATGACCTTTGCAAGCAGTGTCATTTAAGCTTGCAATGTTTATACTGGTACACGCGGTTATCCGAGCATGTCAGTATGGGCTGCATGTTCATAAGCAAGCGGTTAAGTCCCTTTTCATGCCCTTTTCCCCCCTGTTCTGGTGGTAGTGTCACCTGATAAAGCCTTTAGTCCTGCAGTGATCTCTTCTTCTGACAGGCTTTGCCCATAGCATGGTACCAATGCTTCTATTAAAATGGCCAGACCTCATAGATGGGAACCAGGTCCTGTTGCTTTTGGTGGAGTCAGTCCCTATGCATTTTAGTCCTTGGGCTTTGCTAAACTGTGGCATCTAGGTTTGTTACATACTAGTGTTAATTCCATAGTTCTTCTTTTCCTCTGTAAAACTGCAGGTTACTTATGTGTTGAAGGAGACTGAATAGACAGACACACATGTACATTTTCTGCTTTGCACATAAGTACTATTTTGTTGGTATAGATCGCTCCCTTACCCCTATTTCTCATTCCCTGCTTCTTCTCAAAATGGCCATGAGCGACACATTCAGGAGTGTTATGGACTGAAAAACTATTGTTACCAGAATATGAAGATCTATTTATAAAAGAATTAAAGAGAGCTGGGTGCCCAAAACATTTGAATTTCAATTGGAAATATTGAGCCTTGTTAACCGAATGTATTATTTTGCCAGCTTTTTTTTTTAATGACATCGTGATAAAAGAACTCAACTTGTTTTCAAATGGCTGTATGTTAATAGCTTCTAGCAGGTGCTCCAGAAATCAAGGGAATCTATGAAATTTCAGATTCTGCCTCCCCCTAAAGTAAGCTTATTTCTAAAAAGCGCATGTGTTTTTAGTCTGGTTTATCAAATGTGTGAGACTATGATCTGTTTGTACTTCTTCTGTTTTGAGATTGGTATTTTTGTAAGGATTCAAATTGCATCTGTCTTAAGAGGAGTTTCCACACAAGCTTAGCTATGTTGATGTCAAGGCAACTCTTAAAACGTATCATTTCAGGGTCCTAAAAGTGCAAAAATCGCTGGTATAAAGCTTCCAGGAAAAAGAACCACCCCACAACCAAATAACGACAAAAAAGCATCCTAAACTCTCTAAAATGTCTTTTGTCACCGGCCTGCAGTTGCTCCAAGAAGCTGGCACAGAAAACTACAGAACTGCATTTCATCTGCAGTTACAGACTGATAGATATTCTTTGTAGCTGACAGTAGGCAGTGAGGCGTAATTCTTTTTGTTCCTTTGGTTGTTTAGCACAGTAAGTAAATTTAGGTCAAACTTTCAATCATTTGATCGCATGCCTGGAGATGTAATACATTTTGTCTAATAGCCAGGGGAAACAGTCATTTAACCAAGTAACTGTTTCATTTCTTTAAGTGACTAATTTGACAGACAAGGCACAGTTCATAAGAAAACAATGGATCCTACAACGGGATGTTCTCAGCCTGACCTTTGTGCCCAGCTGGATACCAGTGGGGCCTGTTAATATGGACATGTTTGCCAGATTGAGAGGAGTATAAAACATCATACATATAATACAGTTTAAGTTACATCATGCAGCGCATTGCATCATGTGTCTACTACAAATAATTTGCCTCTCTCTTTTCTTGCCAGAGGGTTTCTGAAGTAGGGCGTGAAGTAAGAGCATTTAGTTAAAAGAAAAGCAAACAGCTTGCTTTACCTTTAATTTCAGAACAGCGGGGGCTTGTGTATTTTTCACCCTTCTTTATCCTGAAGACCCAATTCAGCACTTCATTGCACATTGGCTATCACACTAGAAGCAGCTAAAACAGCAGGTGGATTTAAAATGAAGGGACAGCTGTACGGATGAGCTGCTGTATAAGCAGATTATAAAATATGCGGTTTGGAGAGGTGGAACTTATCTACCCTCAGTAAGGAACTCTTTGCTGGTCATTACTTAATAAGTTCAGCCATCATCTCTTGAAGGTAAATTTTGCTATTGCCATTGTGGCTCTGACTAATTCCATATCGGCCTCTCATTGTCATGCAGTCATGGTTTTGACTCTTTGGAAAGGTTTAGTTTTTAATGGAAATATATTTTGCTGGTCTACTTTAATAATGAAAAAAACCTATACATGTAGTTTAGCGCTGTCAACTGAGCATTTGTAATTATTCAGTATGTCATGTTCTTCTCCAATGGTACAGTGGCTTTCTGTTTGGTAATGACCCAGGAGAGAGCATCTGTGTTCATACCTAAACAGAAAACCACTAGAGGAACTGTATTGTTAAATGACATGTTTTTATATTCTGATTTAACTGGAAAAGGACTTTTGCTGCAATTTTTAATTTAAATGTGGAAAAGAAAGCTGTACAACTGGCTTTGCAAATTGTTTTAGCCATTTTTTCAGGCAGAACAAGTGTCCGTCTTTGCTGTCTTACTACCACACCTTTTATCCTAGGATCTCATTGATGTGCCTCCTTGAGGGAAGGTCTTTATTGTACCTTCATCTGTGATGAAAGTTTGCAGCAATTACCTCTATTCTCTTCTTTCTCTAGAGCATAATATGTGCATAATTTTTTCAACTACATCCCAGCTAATAAGCATATTTAAAATAATGGGTCCCAAGGACTGTGGAAAAAAAATATTAATGTATACAATTTAGCTTCTGAAAGTCTTTGTTTTCAAAACCAAAATTTGTTTCACTGTTTATCATATTCCTTTCTTTCATACACGTTCCTTCCTCAATGCTGTTGCTTTTTAATTCTTATTTTATGCTTCTTTTTTTAATTCAGAAAGGTGTAGTGATCTTGTGTGTTAATTTGCCCATGGTTCCAAGCCATGTGTTTGATTGCTTGCCACGATGCCTCTGGTAGCTCCTCCCTTCCAGTGGTAACTGCTGAAATCCCTCTGCTCTGTCACTACCTGGGTTTTAGGTACTCCTTCAGTAATGGTACAGTTACTAATTCGTCCCATTCCACACTTGTTTCTCACCAAAATTATTAGGGTTCTGCCCACTTATGGCTGGAATGTCAGCAAGAGTTTTCACTGATTGGATACATCATTCAGAATTTCTGACATTCAGATAGCTACACAGAGAAATGCTTTTAAATAGAATGTCTTGCTTCATCTTCCTCCCTCCCCCACTCACAGTTAATTTCATCCATGGTCAGCTCATAGTGGAGAAAAAATGTCTAATTTGACTTAAATAATGAAACTAAGTCATGTTGCCACATTTAAAACCTCATACGGCTGAAGGAGTGTACCAGTTATGAGAGAGACTGGAACACGGGAAAACTTTCTGTGCAGACCTATGGTACTCTTAAATTGAGCACATGTACTAATTAGTTAAATGGTTGGTATCATTTTGTCTTCCTGCCTGGTCAAATCCAAAAAGCTGAGCAAAATGTTATGTTGTGTACAAATGACTGCGGAGTGAGTGTGATTTTTGTATGTGCTATGCACCTCTGAAAATAAGAGAACTTTTTTTAGGCACCAACATGGCTTTTTTTTCTTTCTAACTAAATGTTTAGAAATTAAGTGTCTGGCTTTGTTTCTGACACACTTTGGGAATAGTTTTACATGCAGACTTCTCTGGAGACTCCTCTCCTTCAGTTTTCCTGCTATTAACATACAAATCACTACTGTTGTAAGTGAGAATGGAACCAATTTTATGATCTCTCACCAGGGTCCTCCCAGTCTTCTTGCAGCTAGGGAAAACAAATGGGCCTTTTAGTGTGCCCTGAAAGTCAATAAACTAGAAGTAGTTTGTAGGTGGTGGGGGTGCAAGTTCCCAAACTGGGGGCCAACAGCAGAGAGTGCACATCTGCCTTCTTTTAGTGGCATTCCTGCCCTAGTGCTCAACTGCTGGCAGTCTGGTACAAAGAAGTTGTTGTTTGTTGGATTGGATTTTATAGATGCATGCTTTTCCCAAATACTTTAAGGCATATTTCCCAAATGCTTTAATAATTTAATCGGTTAAAAACAAGCTCTGTAAATGCCAGAGCCAGAAGAGGTCAAAAAAAGGATCAGAGATGTATTTGATAAGAAATGGGATGCTGATGCTATCTCACTTTTTTAGGTGGCCTTTGAACTGGACACATAGTAGTTCATCTGGAAAGGAGAAGCTGTAGCTGAGGGCTGCAAGATGTAGCTGAGGGCTGCAAGATGTAGCCTCTGGTAATCTAATGGCAGAGAAAAAGGCTGATTAGGTTGTAGCTGTTAACCTCTTTCTGGTTTGGGGCAGAAATCCGTTGGCTGCTTCTTTTCTATCCTGCAGATGCAAGTTTAAAATTCAATAGAACATCACAGGTTTTTAGATAAAGTAATTTATTAAATTTCTGTGTACAAAGTTGTGAGGATTAAAGAGAAAAGGAAATAAATTTACAAAGATTTACTGTGTGGCTGTCACTGGACAGGAATGAAGGAAAAGGGGGAAAAAGAAATTGTTTTGATTTTTGGCTTTGTTTAGTCTTTTTCTCCCACCTTTCCCAGGAGAAGGTTTCCCACAGTGTGAAAATAAAGCAATGTTCTTATATCCTTAAAAAAGAAAGGGGGAGAGAGATAGAGAGGCACTAAAGCAGCTTAACAATAAAGACCATGTCTAATGCAAATGTATTTACTCTTAACAGTCAAGATTGACTAAGCAACAGTAAGTTACTTTATTGCTTTACAAGTAAACAATGATAAGAACATACATCTGCTTGATGTCTTTTCTAGTACGGAGACAGATTTCCTCTGGGCTCTAGTAGTTATCAGATCTGGCCTTGAGGATGCTGCTAGCTGCAGGTTACACTGTGAGCATGAGAACACGTTGGGGCAGGACAGGCTTGTCTTAGTCAAACAGATGTCAACTCCCTTTGCAAAACAAGGCAGCTCCATTTTGTGTCTGGCTAAGGGTTCTGAAGAGGTTCTGTCTCATTTGTGGTTTTTTGTTTCTTTGGTGAATAGTTTTGAGGTGGTGTGTTTGGTTTTTTTGGGTGGGTTTTTTTATCCTTTTAAAAAATACTCGTCTTCTATGCTTGCTTTCCAATAAAGAAGTGTTAAGTTTATGAGCGGTGGGGTTTTGGGGCTTTTACATTCGCTTTAGATTTGAGTAACAAAGATGTTACACCCATACCACATAGAAAAAGGTATTTGCATATATATATAGATATATATATGGGTTTTTTTTATAGTTTTATAAATATATAAATTTTTTTATTTTTTTTTATAATAGTTTTAGATGCATATAGTTTTATATGCATATAGTTTTAGATGCCTTCTTGAGAGCTAAGACAAAAGGCCTTGGTTGAATCACACATTTTTATGCTGAAGTGCATATGCACTGAGATGTCCTTTTCCTTCTATACAGGGTCTATATTTTCTCCAGAAAATTTCATTAGAAATGACAAGTTACCAAGTACTGGGCTTTGCCTTTGCAGAAAAATAAAATAAAGGAAAACCCAGTTCTAACACAGCAATATTGTGATTTCAGGCTTTGTCTACCTGTGGTAGATGAACTACCTACTGTGAAATCTCAAGGGAGGCAGGCTGTTTCTGTGGGTATTTAAGGACAGGGTTCACTGTACTCATTTGCTCATGGCTGCCTATCTGGTTTGTTTTGTGATAAGACTAAAGACTCTCTGTAGACTAGAAACTGTCTCTACTAGTGAATAAACAAAAGAAACCCATTTCTGGCAGTCAGGACAGAGCCATTATGTTCCAGATGGCTCACAGTATTTGAAGTAGCTCTAATATTAAATAGATACAGTGTTTGAAAAGCTAGGAGTGCCTTGTAGGGGTTTTTCTTTTCTTCTCTCTCTCACCCCCCACCCCCCACCCCCCACCCCAATTTCAAGATTATTTGACAAAGCCTATTGTTGAAGAAAAAGAAAGAATTGCAAGAAGTGTGGCGCTTTGCACCAAAACTTTGGGAGGCTGCAGAATAAACCAGACCTTATCTTTAAGTAGTGCTCTTGTGGTAAACTCATCACAGGAAGAAACCCCACAGTTCTGATGTTTGTAAATGATACAGGCTTAATGTGTATCTGTGTAGTATCTTTTATATTTTTTTATATCTTTTCCTATGTGGTGACCTAAACATTTTTACAGAGGGGACTTAATAAGACTGCAGCTGTCTTAAGATATAAACTGCATTCTGCCAGATAGAGTCTTCATAAGTATCAATCGCACATCTAAACTTTCCTTTTAAAGGAGTTACTCAACAAGAAAGACAGATTAGGAATGTGATGCAGATGAATGGGCAAGTACAATAGCAATAGTAAAGTCCCAAGCAGTGCTGGAAGCAATGTATTTGAAAAGATATGTAGAGATCTTAAGTAAGAAGTAGGAGTGGGTAAGCAGATGGAGAGTCCAGGAGGGCCAAGAGGTTAATTTAATTGATTCTTTAATCTTCCTTCAAGATTTCTGGGACTTGCTTAGATCAATTAGAGCAGATGCATTATTCAAAGTGAGCTATTGAAAAAAAAAGGTAGTAGAACTATGGTCAATATCTCCTTGGCTTCCAACGAAACTTTGAAAATACTGGTTTGAATGTAGCTAGAGTAGATACTATCAAAAATTAAGTTACCGGATTTGAGTGAATATGTGCCTAAATCCTGGACAAAATAATTAGACAAGACTCACTTAGCATGTTTTGGCCTGTTATGTGCTGGTTATCTAAATTATAGTAGATCCCAATATTATGATGAGACCAGGCTACCAGGCCACAGTTCCTTCTGGCTGACCACATGAATACCATGATTTATTGACATAAAAAGTAGGGATGACTACAGCCTAGTGAACAGTAGCTAAAGAAATTCCCTGTGGGACCAACATCAGTTGGAAATGACCTTGGGCGCAGTGATAATATCTCAAGGATGCTGAAATTTATGTGCGCTTTTCAGCTCTATTCAGAGAAAGAAGTTTTGTGTGTTCTTATTAGCTGCTGAATTGCAACTTGCCATTTTCATTTTCCAGAGGCTCCTAAATCCACAGGAAGATCAGTAGTGCTTTGCAATTAAAGGTCTTCTCAGCTGAACTATGCACAAGAGCTGTGGCCAGTAACGTGATTTTGGGGAAGATTTGTACTTGGCAGGGGAATTCTTTGGGGATACCCCCTCTTTGCTCTTTTTCTAGAACCCTGTGCCCTTGGAAAGCTTTGGAGCACTTACATAAATGCATATGCAGTGTGATTATGTAGGTCAGATATTGCATGTGACCCTTCCTAGTTTAACACCACAAAACTGAGGATGTAGGTTATACTTCACAGTCCTTAGGATTTACAGTGATTGATTTTTATTTTTTGTAATGAAACTTGAAAACACTTTTTTTTCTTCCCCCAAAAGGTGAAGTAGTCTCAATTTGTGTCTAAAATATGTATAGCACACACAATGATTTTAAAAGTTTAATTACACTGCCTATTAGGTATTCTTCAACTTTTGACTCTAAGAGCAAGGTGAAAAACTAACACACTCCACCCAGCTCTCCCAAACAATTCACTGCTATGATCCAAAACCCTGCAATTTTTACTGGCATTTTTTTATTCTGAAAACATGGGAACTCAATGGAGTGGATACCATATTTATCCAGTGACCAGTACAAAGGGAGTGTAATCCCTAATTTTAGTCTTTAGATGCTTTTCAATAGAAACCATAATTTTTATGTCAGATTCTGTGTCTATGTAATCCTTAGACTGTGAGGTTAACCTGGTATTTGGAGGCCTGTGGTGGTGGGAGAGGAGGGATGTTTGTTAGTTAGGCAATGGATGCAGTTCAATTAGTGGTGAACAAGAATGTCTGTAAATGTCAAATACCAGGTTCTCCAGATATAAGTATAAGAAAATAATTACCAGTTTGTAAGTAAAAAGAGGAGAGAAAATACCTGGCCAAGGTTTAGAGCAGTAATGGGAAGACTAAAGCTGTGTCTATATTAGCAGCTGGATTTTAAATAAGAGTGTGGTTTTGAAGTAAAACCCATGATTGTCCCCATTTACTGCATAGTGATTCAGCTCTCAAAGCTGTCTAGGATCAACTAGGTCCCTCTAGGAGACAACAAAACTGGAAGTTTGGGTCCTAATACACTCCAGTGTTTGCTGGAGTTCATTAGGCTCTATCCCCCAGTTTGGGTTTTGCCACCATGAGGTCATCTGGGAAGACCCAATACACAAAGCTCAAGATAAGGATCTCACAGCACCCTGAATTAGTTCTGGCACTCTATAAGGGGCTAAATGCCATGGACGCTTCCCTATTTGATGCTGACTGCCAGCCTTCTGCTCTTTCTTGCAACTTTGGTGCTCCTTCCTCATTCATCTGTACCTATTTGGATTTGAAATCCTTTTCATCCTGTAACGGCTCATCTTTCTCTTGCCATCTTCCCTTGCTGAATTCCTGTTTCTTTTTGCTTCCTTTTTCTAGAATGCCTTTCTACTTTGTTCGCCACCTTCTGCCAAGTTTAGTTCCCTGTTTTACCTCATGAAATTCAGAGACCTGCAGCCTGGGGCCCCAAGGAACTGATAGTCTCTGAGTTGTCCAAGGGTTGGGATTTTAGTGCCATCAAATAATCCTGCTGCCTTTCTGGAAGTCATTAATCTCATGATAGCTGCTGATAGAGGAGACTGGCAAACGATGAGGAATTGAACCACATAAAAAAGGTGGAGTCCTTGAAGGTCAGGAACAACATCCATGCTTGGGAACACCAGAGTAGATGTGCACTTTAAGTGGGGCTTGAAAAGATCTTTGCTTGGGAGCGTGCCAGCAAGCTGGTGTCATGTCATGGAGTCCAGACTCCAGCACCCCTAGGACAGAAACACCATGTAGGAGAATCCAGAGGAGAGCACCAGTTCTGGTGTTTGCTCCAGAGTGCCTGTTCCCCATAAAAGGCTCCTTCAGGGGCAGGCCAAGAAATACCTTCTTCTGTGTTTCTAGCCAGTCCTGGCATCAACAATCCCTTGTGCCAATTCTCCGGGTTCCAGCCCCACAGAGTGTGCTGCTTGTAATGTATCTTGCTCTGGGGCAGGGGGAATCGGTGCCTGACCTTTCTGGTAGGCTTACAGCATCAGGCTCAGAGCCACAGTGGAACTGTGCACACTGCTGGTCTGGCTGAGGCCATTATACCTTTAAAACACTTCCTCCAGAGCCATTAGCTGTGGAAAAATTCTTCCATGGGATGGCTGTCTACCTCAGAAATTACCTCTCCAGTCCCAACCCTGCCTGAGTGCCTAGCTCAGCCTCAGTATTGGGGAGCTCTCCTAGGCTTCTCTGCTAAGAACCTATGACGCAGCCCCTCTCTCACACTAACTGCCGTGGGTTAGCCTGCTCACCGGACAATAACTTTGTGGAGCCTGTCCCTGACCCACAAACACAAAAGTGCTTTTCAGAGGTTTCTGTTTATCTGAAATACAAAGCAGTTACTGGATGAGGTGCTGGTTGATTGCAGTAACCCCTTTCTCCCCTGCACATCTCAACCAACAGAAGTTGCTGCGTCACCCCCCTTCAGTCAGCCCCTGAAGGGGATCCACGTGGATGCAATCCTGCTGCTGTGACTTTCTGTAGCTGTGTGAGTCCCTCTGCAGAAATGCTGTGCAGCACAGAGTCATCCCTCTCATTTTAGGAGGCTGGGAGCTGCGTTGGTTCCTAGTTTCAGCAAACAGCTTGTGGACAGGATCAGTTATAGGTCTCTTGGGGCAGGAAAGAGAAAAAGGGCTATTGTTGGTTCTTGTGTGCCGTCATGCTGTTATTCCAAACAGGATGCTGAGTTCATGTAGTACCCTACGTTAACCAGTATGGGATGGAGATATAGGCAGACTTGTGCATCAGCAGGAAGGCCAGAGAGGGCAGCCCACAGTGTTCTTCACAGCCCCTAGCATGTGAGTCTGCAGGGAACTGAGTAGATTCCCAGCAAATGCTGGTAAGAGGTCCCTGCTGTCCTGAGATCACTTATGCATTACTCCTGGGCAACAGGAGATTTTCTACATCCTTCCTCTGTGGCACAGGCTACAAAAAGGGGGGTGGCAGGATGGGACAGCAGTTCATGTCTCAGTAACGGGGAAGAAGGTTTTCTTGCTGAGAGGGTGTCATCCCTCCCACCCAAGCTGGGTCTGCCATCTGGTTCCCTAAGTGTTATTAAAATCTCCCTCTGCTGTACTAAGGCTGCTGCTTTAACAGCTTTTATCAAGCTTTCCTTCACCTGTCCTTTCTCTTAGTAGCTTGGTGGTAGAGGGGTACAGCTTTATGACTGTTGTGGGTTGACCCCAGTCAGCAACTAAGCACCCACACAGTAGCTCACCTAGTCTCCTGCCCCTCAGTTGGGGTGAGGGGGAGAATAGGAAGATCAAAAGCAAAAAAAAACATGGGTCAAGATAAAGACAGTCTCATAAGTGATGGAAAGGCAGGGGGGAACTCAAGTGATGCATGGGCAATCATTCACCTCTTCCGCTCACCACACCAATGCCTAGCTAGCCTCTGAGCAGTGGCTACCTTGGAAGATAAAACCTCCCAGTTTTTATTGCTGAGCATGAAATTATATGGGATGGGGTAGGATATCCCTTTGGCCTGTTCGGGTCACCTGTCCTGGCTGTGCCCCTTCCCAATTTCTTGCCCAATCCCAGCCTACTTTCCAGCGCAGAGCGAGGGAAAAAAGGTGGCCTTGACACTGCACAAGCACTGTTCAGCCATAGCCAAAACATTGTTGTCTTATCAACACTGTTTTAGTCACAAAACTGAAACACAGCACCATATGTGCTGCTACAAAGAAAGTTAACTCCATCCCAGACAGACCCAATACAAGAGTCCAGTGTCACAGTGGTTCTGCAGCATGTCCCATGCTGTAAATGTGCACCCAGATGCTGCAAGTGATCCTCTCTCTTCTCTGTTACTTGCTGCATTTATAAGTGATGTTAATGTGGTGCTAAAATATTTTTAAGAAATGAGAAGACAGTGCAGTGCTTCTTGGAGACACCTGTAGTTTAGGTCATGAAGCCCTGGAGAGTAAGTTCCCTTCAGAAAGTTTTGAACAGTTTTGTGAAGATGTTTTGGCCCTAGGCCAGGCTCTGATCCAAAGTAACCCTCCTAAACCAAATATGATGGAGATAGGAGGCGTTTCAGCACCAGCGTCATAGATCTGCTGAACAGCTTGCTTTGGGCTGAGTTCCTGGTGTGAAATAACCTAAAAGCTAAGGTGCTTACCTTCAGTCCTTTTAGCCATTTAATCTTTAACTCTAATTCATTTTGTTTGCAAAGTGCATCGCCCTGTTTCTGCAGCTAAATACTCATAAAGGGATCTGTTATAACTTGTGAAAACGATGTCAGTTTTTATTAAAAACTTCTGTCACACTTCATGACTCTCTTCTTAATGAAGCAACTGCACAGATGTTCAGATACCATTTATATTGGTATACATTACTTAAGGGTGGCGACCAGTCTTATTTTTCATTCTCAGGTTCGGTGTGGCAGGTGTTGCTATAGTGTATTATATCCATCCTGATTTACCTGATTCAGTATTGGCCATCAGCCATGCTCCTTAAGGTTGGGATCTTTGTGTTTTTCAGGTAACGGGATTTGGGCAGAGTCACTATTTGCATGGGAAATGCCCTTGCAAAAGACCAAGAGCGCTGAAGGAAGGTTGTCTGAATTGCTAGAGAGTGGTTTTTTCCTTGCTACTCAGTACTTCATAAGTGGTGTAGTTGGGAGGCGATTTCTAAGTTGGTATCTTGTAAATGTCAGACTTTCTCAAACTAGTTGTGGTAATGCGATACCATGGTGACATTTACCATCAGCAAGAAGCATTTGTCTGGGGATCCTAGCCTTCTCCAGGAGGCAAGAGGTGAACTTTGAAAACTCGCCTCTTCGGGAGGTGCCAGTGACACCACATATGCTGATACTCTGGTTGCAACACTGATCTGTATTAGGATAACATGAGCAAGCGGTATCTTTTGTAGCTATCAGCTTTCCTTTAGTCACATAAACAAATTTAAACCCAAAATCCAAAGTTGACAAAATATTGAAAATGAGAAACAATGCCAGTAAATCCAACTGTCTTGCCATGTGGCACTGTAGCTTCTTAGGCAGCGCTACTGTGGGAGTGGGAATGTGTCTGTCTCGCCCTGCTGGGCTTGGAGGTATGTGTGTGGGACTGAGAAATGATGTTTGCCGCTGAAAGTAAAAAAGCTGATATGGCTGTCTGTGTTGTCAGCCTTCAGAAATAAAACTATGGGCATGTCAGAGGACCCAGTACTGTAGGGAGAAATCTAAACAGTACTAGTAACTCTGCAAAATCTGGAAGAAGCAAGTGCATCTCTGGAAGCTGAAACTGAACTATCTGGAGAGATGCTTACGGGAAACTTAGCTATTTTAAAGAGAACTGACTTCCAAGAAAACCAAATGAATTTGAGCAATATGTAAGTACACAGAATTCCTGGAAATAATGAAATAACAAGCCTATTATTTTTTTTGGTCCTCTGTCTAAATATCAAGAACCAGTTATTAACAAATAACCCCTGCATCTGTGCCTGTGATTTTTGCATGCTCACTGACCCTTACAATGCAGCATTTTGTACGCCTGACTGTGAATGTAAAATATCTTATAGGATAACATACTATTTGTTCAATATTTTGCCCCAGGAGGTACAGCAGAAGTGAACAAGCTCCATACCAAACAACACCACCTATAACCCATATACCATAACTTCACATGGTTCTTTGGCCGGTAGTGTGTAAGCATCCATATGAATTGATGCCTATTAATATAGCCAGGTATTGAAATTGATTGATATTGATAGGTATAAAAATAAATTGGTATCAAAATTCATTGGTATCAATGCCTATCAATTGGTATTGAGGTCTGCTGATGACTACCATAATATCTATGTCTATAGAAAGGTATCAATATTGATAGGTATTGCTAAGTATCAATGGTTATTTAGATCAGTCTATCCATTCCTATCAATACCTACCTATCAATAGGTATTAAAAATGGTATTGAGGACTATAGCTATTGAAAGGTATCAGTATCAATAGGTGTAGATGCCTATTGATATTAAAATCAGCATCAAAATCAATAGGTATAGGTGACTATTGAAATCAGTAGCTCTTGACATCAATATTGATGCCTATCGATATCTATTGATGCCTATTGATTTCAAAATCAGTATAGAAATTGATAGGTATCAATGTCTACCTTTTGATACCTATTGATATTAGTAAGTATCAAAGCCTAATGATATCAAAATCAATATTGAAATTGATAGCTATCGATGCCTACTGATACCAAGATTGGTATTGACAGACAGTGGTATTAAAAGGTTGATTCCTTTCAATAGGTACCATACCCTTTGAATGCCTATTGTTATCAAAATTGGTATTGAAATGGATTTTGATGCATACTAATATTGAAACTTGGTTTCAAAATCAAGAGGTATTGAGAACTATACTTATTGGTAGGTATCAATGCTTTTTTGATAGATATTGATATCAGTATTAAAAATTATAGGTATTGGTACCTATCAGTATTGAAAGGTGTTGATATTGATAGGTATTGATGCCTGTTGGTGTCTATTGATATCAAAAGGTAATGATGTGTATAGGTATCAATGCCTGTCAATATCAATTTTGAATCAATATCAGTTTTGAAATTGATGGGCATCAATGGGTAGTGGTGCCAGTGGATACTGAAATCAATAAGTAGTAATGCCCATTGGTATCAAAATAGGTATCAAAATTGATAGTATCGATATCTTTGCTATGCCTAGAGGCTTGCAAGTGGAAGTATACACAACCAATGTGTACCCAGTAATTATTTATTGGCTAGCACATCGGTAGGAACAACATCCTATTAGGCCAACCAGAAATGTGTGCACCACCCCTAATGCAAACATCTGATGAGTCTCTGCTGGTCAGCCAGGTGGAGAAGCAGTGGCCTCTGGTGCTTCTTGGAACAAACTGTTTCTTGGTCTTGCTGACTTGACTATTACTTCTTTGGGGGTTTATACCTTTTCATGGGAGTATTTGTCTCTTGAGTCCTTGAGTTACAGCTTCCAACTAAAAAATTTCACTTTAGTCTTTGTTTTTACTTATTTTACTTCTTACTGCTTTTGCTTCTTCTCTTGCATTGTGTTAGCTTGCATATGCTCTTATAGCTCAACAATAATTTTTCCATAAAGCTGATCCAAGGTCATGCGTCTGTGCTTTGCAGAACTCAGCCTCAGATCACAGAAATTTGAACTCCTGGGCCGCAGGTCTGGGTTCAATTTACAGAGAAGAGATGGCAATGGCTCAATATGCCAGAATTCCCATTTAATTACACTGACTTGTTATATCCTTTAAGTTTAGTGGGGATAAATATTGAATGGTCAGACTTCCCAGGAGATGTCCTGCTCTCAGACATAATGATGAATGAATTTGTAACTTGGAGAAGCCCTTGGTGCTTCAGTGATGGTGCACACGTGAAATGAAGAGCAGAATCTGATCCTTAGTCTTCTTGAGACAATCTAGACCCATATACAGATACGAAGTTCACTTAGTCGCCAGCATCTGTATTTTATTTCTGTATCTGAAAAACATCTGTGTCTATATTGCTACAGACAATTGTTTTGTTTTCAAAGAAAAAAAATGTCTGGGAAGTGCAACTTCTTCTAATTTTACTTTTCGTAGCACAGCCCCATTTAAGTTTCCTTAAAGCACTTTAATACTAAACAGACATCTTGCCTGTAACCTTTTTGCCCTCTCTAAATGGTTACTCCAAAGTTAGCAGGCTTTGTAACGTTACTGAAAAGATACCGGGTTGTTAAATCAGGGAAAGCTTTTGAGAATAGAACCCTCATGGAAAAAGTACTGTTTCTCTGTCCTGTTCTTCCATACTAAATGGTTTCTGCCTCCAGTATTTTTGCGGATCGTCACAGGGTGCATATATGTTAATGTGGTAGTTCAGAGAGGGGATGTCCTGGTGACATGAATCTTTCCATCCTCCTTCCTTGCATTGATTTGTGTTGTCAAATTGTCTTGGAGAACACAAATGGACTTCCTTTTAGATTAAACTGAAACAAAAGGCAGGCTACAGGAGCATATTTAAAGTGCTTTAACTGGGAATGGTCATTCAGTGCAGGAGACTGGTGTAGAGCTAGTATAAAGCATTTCCCCTTCCCTCCAGAAACACCTGGAGCATGGGTTTTTGGATTCCAGCAACACCTATTTTGCTCTTCAGACTTGGTCTGATTGTGCTGTGCAACTTGCTAATGATAGTGTAGCCACAGTTATGCTGTATTCTCCTCAACCTCAAAAAAAGTTACTTAAAGTGAGGGGTGAGTCCTAAAACTAGGCTTTAATATTAGCATTTTGGTGCTGTTTTCAACAGAACAGCATTTTAATAAATGATAGCCTACCAGCTCAGTTTAGACCTTACCGTCATTAATAATGCCTCCTGAAAAATACAGGTTGTCAGCACAGTAGTTTGGTGTCTTAGTCTTTAAGGCAGATGCTTAATATTTATCATCTCTTTAATTCTGATGTTATCAGATGTATGTGACAGAAGTTTAGTAGGGAATTCTATTGATGGTTACCAGAATGAAATAGAATTCACTTCTTTCACAGATATTCTTTGCTGAATTACAAGAGTAGTAAATCTTATTTTCACCACTAAAATAAATGCAAAGGACTCTTATCTGTATTGAGGGAACATGACTCTGAAGCGCAGGAAAGCTGTTTATTAATGATAGTGATTTTAATGGAACTGTACTTGCAGACCTGAATCTCACTCATTGGCATTGTAGAACTCCAGAGAAGAGCTTTCCTGTTTAAAATCTTGGGCTGTTTGTTTTTACATGATGGCTTTCCTTCTAAACTGCAAGAACATAGACAGCATAGCTGCTGCCACAGCTCAGATGATGGCATGGATGCTTTAAAAAAAAAATTGCCATTGTGATTTTGCTCTGAATGTTTGTTACTAAAGCAAATCAAACTAAACAAAAATGATTCCTGCTGCTTTTTATCTGATTCTGCAGACAGCCTTTACTCTGAAGGTAGTCCTAAAGCATAAACCTCAATATTTTCTGATAAATTAGTAAACTCCACTTACTTTCTGAATTCTGTTAAATCCTTACAAAGCGTACAATAATTGAGAAAATCAGTCAGAGAAACATCAGCTTTATGATGCAAAGAATAAATCCACTTCTGCATTATTTCTATGAAGTGTTCCACAAGTGTTATGCAACTTGTTTTTTTCTGTGTAGCTTTGTTGCTTGAGATCAGTGTACGGCCTTTCCTACAGAAATGATTCCTGAGAGTGGAAGAAGAAAAGATGCAGCTGTCTCTGCATTGACTACTATGTATTAGGCACCTGGACTATTGTAACTCCATGACATTTGAATTAGGAGTACAATTTAACAAACATGCTAGAAGTAGTGGTCAGAAAAAAGCCCTAACCATTCTGCCAGCTAAGCAACTAAAGGCTCACCTGGCAGAAGAAGGAACTTTATAGCTTATCTGTGTAATGACATGAAAAGAAATCTGGATTTACAGGTCTTCTGCTAGCCACACTTGGAATGGAGAAAACAAGTACACTAACTGAGAAGCGAGGAAAAGCTAATCTTTGGTGGGCCTTCCGTTTCAGAGGAGCAGCTCTGTGTAGAAAAGGGGTAATTGTACACTTATTAGAAGACTTTAATCTTAGTCTTGGACAACCTTTTAGACTATTGAGAGAATCAGGTAGGTGTGTACACGGGTGTATTTAGTATATAAGACATTTTTAAAAGCTAAATGTACAAACTGCTTGTGCTTTCTGAAATGGAGATTTGAGGGTATTATGTTGCACACAGAGTAAGGATCAGTGTGCTTCAGTAGCCACGTACACCCTGAAAAAATGAGCTGAAAATCAGAATGTCCTGAGGCACAAATGTAGAAAAGGGCATATTTGGCGGAAGGTTAGCATTGGTTGATTCAGAACAGCAGTTGGACTTGGAAGCCTCATGAAAGAGTGACTGATAGAGAGCTAGTGAGTGTTCTGGAAACGTACCAAAGAAAGAGAGGATACTTAAGCTTGTTCGATCCAAGCAAGCCTAGACACATGAAGACTAAATATGGAGGGCTGAAGCTGTAGAACTTGATGAATGTCTAGAGAGCAGTTTCAGATTGTGACGTGTTTATAACACTGAGCTGGCTGGAGAAGTCCAAATCTCATGCAATCACAGGGATACTCACCCGCTGTGAAAACCAGCAAGGCCTCCTGGCACAGAAATTGCTTCAGAAAGAAGGTGCTTTTGCTCAACTAACCATGCTGCATTTGGTAACCAGGGGACCACCAGCGTGATGCTCTTCCGTGGCCAGCAGAGTCCAAATGACTCCTGTCTCTTGCTGCTGTTGCAGCTGCTGGGAGGAACAGCTGCCAAGAATGGAAACAACATAAAGAATATCCCTGAGGAACAGGAGAAGAGGAAATAAGAAGCATCAAAATGAAAGAAAAGACACAAGACAGGTTCTCCTCAATCAAGGGAAGAATTTTGATGAGGAAACTTTGTATTGGTTGAAGCTGAGTAACCTTTGAGGGAACATATAATTCGTGTTTTGGCAGCCAGATCTAGCCTGTGATTTCTGGTGAAGAGATACTTTGAAAAGTGCTATTTACTTTGACCATGTAAATTATAAATACATTAGTAAAATGCTGTTATGCTTTAGTTACCTATTCATAGGAAGGGATGGCTCATCAGATTTTTGTGTTCAAACTAGTGCATTTTCCAGGAAAATGTGTACAGCCAGCTCCTGCTTTTAAGCAAGAAACCAAAGCGCAGATTGTTTTCTTAGACAGAGCTTGGTATATCTAACAAGCACTTTTCTCCTGAAAATGTTATTGCTGTGGTCTTTATCAATGAAATTCTTTAGTTCATCTACAGTTTTTGCTGTTTATCAGAGAACCTCTTATTCATTCAAGAAAGGTTTAGTGTAATCACGGCATAGATTTGGTCATTAAAGTAAAACCACTACAAGGGTCTGGAGGACGTGGAGTGAGAGACTTCAAATGTTCTGCTGTTCTGGTCATCACCTTCTGTTTTCCTTTTAATTGTGTAGGATTTGTTTGATTCATTTGACCTTTAATTCAAAGTATGAAGGCTGGTATCAACGAGTATGGAAGAAGTGCTTTGACCTTGTAACATGGGGCAATTTTAACGTTTCACAGAATATTCCAAGAAGATTCTAAAAATTATGTCCCAAAATTGGGGTAAAAAAGATGGGGAGAGGCATTAACTCTCAACATTTATGTCTTTTTACTTTCAGAACTGCTACTGTAATACTAGAACAGAAGAATTAGTTATTCGTAAGTCTGGCACCTAAAACAGTGAAGAATAAGGTTACCTCTCCCTGTGAAATGTACCACTCAGCAATTCTTACATAGATGGAAAGAGGGAACAGTGTCAGGAAATAACAACATGCCAAACTCTGGATCATACATTCTGTACATCCACTAAGGGACACTTTGTGGTTTATCATTTACCACCAAACAGCTGTGGAATTGTCCCTTATGTATGTTTCCTTCTAGTTTGGGTGAGGGTTTTTTGTTGTTTTGGTTTTATTTTTTTTTCGGTTTTGGTTTGGGTGGTGGGGTTTTTTTGTGTATGAGACAGGAAGACATGATGCTCAAATGTCCTGTACTCTTATAGTGTAGGAAAAATGAATGCCAATAATCCTTTTTTATTGAAAATCCAAGCAGAGCTCCACAAATATCAGAAATTATTTTAATAAGATGATATCAGATTATCAGAAAAAATCTGTATTTTTTTTTTAATTAACAGAAATGGCTATACATTTTAAATACACTGATTGTGGTGATATTTCATGTGTAGGTTATGTTGTCTGTGTGACCAAAAATATATATGTATACACAATAGGGATAACATCGTACA
Source organism: Ibycter americanus (assembly GCA_035590275.1). Lineage (NCBI taxonomy): Eukaryota > Metazoa > Chordata > Aves > Falconiformes > Falconidae > Ibycter > Ibycter americanus. The sequence continues at coordinate 7,532,916 of JAVJGI010000001.1, forward strand.
AGGACTGAACATGTGTTAAGGAATAATATCAAAAGGAGAACTACCTCCTAAACATTTAAATCAAAATAATCAGTATATTGCTTTCTTTTCAAAAAAAGTAAACTGTTAATTGCCTGGGGCACATTAGCACCCAGTCTGACCAAAACTTATTAGGTTGCCTAATTTTAGGTATGATAATAGTCCAGTTGATGCCTCTGGACCTAAATGTGTGTAAAACAGTGTTTGTGGAGGTACTGGGTCTGCCTGGCAGGCAGTTAACTTTCTCCATAGCAGCCTATGTGGTATTGAAAATACCGGACAAAAATGTTGTCGTCATTTTTGCTTTGTTTCAAGAAAACGAACATTCTATTTTTTGAGATCTGAGTGTTGATTTTTCTTTTGCATTATTTTCTACAAGAAAAGAGGAAAATGAATTAGCAGAACAGCTTTATCCAAAACGTTATTAACTACGAGCTTACAATTGCCTCTTACAATATTTTATATAAAGATAAAAAATCAGTAAATATTATAGTCATTAGCATTAATCTGCTATATCAAAACAATTATTTAAATGTCAGTTTTTATAAATCATACTTTTCTAGAAGACTCCACATAAGAAGTTTAGAATGAATTTGCAAATACTTCTGTGCTTTATCACTGTCTGTGGGCTGCTTCTGGTTTTATCATAATGAAAAGCTGGACTAGGATGTTCTGATTGTGATCTGAAGATTCCCCAAATTTTCAGCTGCTTGTTTACTCTTGCACATGTTTATGAAGGTCTTCTCTTGGAGTTATCTCACTAATCTCAATGCAGTAGAAGTCTCTCTTGATTTTTGATGTGACAGTGAGATTACAGCTTTCATTCTTTTATGATCCTCTTTGCCACTAACAGAAAAATAAAATTGGGAGGACTTCTCTGAATGGAAAAGCAGCAAACTGCTGGTGACATAGCCATTGGTTGCCCTGGGAGTACTCGCTGCATCCTTCAGTTTAATTTGCGTAATATATGTAATTAATTAAGCAACTACAAAGTGATAGAAATGTATTTGTGGATTCAGCCTGTAAATTAGTGATAAACAATTTGATACTGCGGGATGTTAGTGCTTTCTCTGTGGGACTAATGATCTCTAATGCCTCAGCAGTCGTTCGTGGAGCTCATCATGTTTGCCTATTAAAATGAACTCATTACATTTTGCTGTAGAAATCTTAGAATGCTCTTGGTACTACCTGTATTTGGCTGTGAATTTCTGATCATGAACAGGACCTGAATGTTTAGCTGAATCCTGGTGGACAGGATGCTGTGTTATGGGTAGATAATCTTTTAGCTTTAAAGGGTATTTGTAGAGACATGGGAGGATTCAGGTGAAATAACAGCTGTTAATTCAGTGGTGCAGGGCATTCTGCAACCTGAAATGTAACAGAATTACCCTTCCTTCTTTTTTTTTTTTTTTAAGCCTCACCTACCTGATATTTCTCAAGTCTTCTACATAGCAAATACATGAGAATTTTTTAAGTGTGATGCATTTTGTGGGAGTCAAGGGATTGAGGTGTCCTCTTCAGAACTTGACTTACGAACATTTGGCTATGTACGCCTCTGGGTAATGTCACTGGAAAACATAATGTTATTCGTGAGGACCAGTGACTTCAGGGTTAAAATAAGTATCTTAACACAAATGACCAGTGGTCTCCTAAAGGGTGGAGATCATTTAAAATGCTTGGGCTGAACAGCTAGAACTTCTCTAGCGACAGTTTGAGTGCGCACAGCTGCTGTGCCCACATGGTGTGCAGATTGGGTAGCTACATATGCAGTTACTGAATCTGCATGCACAAATAATAAATTTTTATATATGAAAACCTGTAGAACAAAATTCAGAGGCTAAACTGAAAGAATTTTCAAAATTAGGCTCAAGACCAAGCCTTCCTATACCTACTTCTCTATACAGCATTCTTGCTGTTTTTCTTCCCTCAAACTATTTAAAGGAAACTGATAATTTAGTTGGAGTCCAGGCACATGGTTATTAGTGTCATCTGTACTCAAGAGATAAGTGACGTAACCTTAGTGCAAAGAAAAAAAAAATTGCAACTTCACGTGTTTCTTGCAAAAGTGAGTGGGTGGTTTTTTTCTTGAGGAAGTTCATGTGGTTTGTTGTCACTGTCAAGCAGTGCAACATACTTAGGAAATTAATATCTTAGAAAATGTATTATTTGTTTATTTTTGCAAGCTGTGGCCTATGTATACAGACTTTCCTGTATGTGGAACAAAATGATTTCTCAAGAGGGAAATGTAAGCTGATTGTACTGGTATTATTAATAGAGGTTAAAAATGCAAATATTAGTTGGTGTCCTACATCTGTAGCATATCTAGAAAAAGTCTTACACATGTCTCAGACCTAAAATATTAGTGTTGTTTTAAAAAAAGAGTCAAGCATTAGGAGTTTTTTCCCGCAGTTTTTAGAAAGTAGTGTAGTCAGAATAAAATTAGTAAATACAAAGATATGAGATAAAATGATTAGCCCAAAACTTGGGCTGAGAGGTGTGTTCTCCATCGTTTTTATCAAAGTTGAGGCATTGTGCAACAGAGCGCATACGAGTCATGAGAACAAGCAGGCCCTTTGGCTCTGCAGCAGTGTTGCGAAACTTAGCTTGGAGAAAGTGGAAGCATCTAATAGGTAGCCCTAGACCATCGCATCTGGCTTCATTGGGCTGAGACTGAAGCCATGACCTCGTTATGCAAACTGAAGCAGTTCAGATCGTGCCAAAAAAGTAAGAGCTGCAGATCTTCAAGGAATGTTGCAATCATGCAGGGAGGTACTAAGTAGGTTTAGACTATTCCAGAGCCAGACAAATGAGCAAGAATTTGCTGAACTACTTTTTCAGCCTTGGATATCAAAATCTTTTGAATCTAAGTCTCAGTAACCTAGCATATTTTTTGCTTTCCCTGCGCTTAATGCTGTCGGACCTGGCTTAAATTTTCACAGGGTTAAATGCGCCTATTTTTGAGCTATGAAGTATAAATGGGATTAGTGTAGCAAACATCTTGCTAAGTACGATTTCATTTGGTGCATATGCTGGAAATGACATGCAGCTTTTAAACCCTCTGTCAATTAATTCTGTGCTTGATGTTCAGGTTGAGATGGTGGTCTTCAATCAGAGTACAATGTGTTGTGTTTGATACGTCAGTTTATTAAAAAATATCATACAGTTTGAATGGCAATGGCTATACAGAATTCTCTGTAATTATATAACGTAGGCTCAGGAAAAATCCTAGCTCTGTGGAAGTTAATGGCATAAACACTCATTCCCAGTGAAAAGAGAATGTCAGCTCATGCTTTTGGTTTCAGCTGTTGCTTGCTTTAAAAATTCCTTCCACTTATCTAAAGTTTGTAAGACAAGTATCGGTGTCTTCCTCACTTAGCTGGGCTTGGAGATTTCCTGACTTTGAGATAGTTAGGAAAACAAAGTATGCCTGTGTGTATGTAGTAAGTAGAAAAGGATTTTGTGTGTATGTTGTAGCTTGATTTTCTGCACTGCTATTTCTTCATGAAAAAATACAAAATTCAGGGTAATAGTGTGTCTTCGGCAACTTTAAAAGGATTTAAAACATTTAACCAGCTGATGTTAATTGTATTCTGAAGGGTGACCAGCTTACTCAGTTAATGGGGCTCCCTCGCTGGGGACAGTATGTGACAGATGTACACATTTTCAATACTTATTCATCCTGTTCACACAAAACGACAGGGCTTACACAATCTGTGATCTTGGCCTCTCATTACATTTCCCCAGGTTTGGGACCTTTTTGCTGTCACCGATTTCCTTCATTGAAATTGAACTCCTTCAAACAAGCTAACTAGGATTCTGAGGCGTGTCAGGCACTACTGGGTGCACAATACTTGCAACATTTTATGAAGGCCATCATGAAAGATGCTTAATTTCCTTAAAAATGGGGGGACCTCAAAGAACCCATAGGAGATGCTGTTTGAAAAGCATGAAATAAACATGTAAAGGCAGAGCCAAATCATTGCTCTAGGCTCCGGCTCCAGCACCAGCATGTCGGGAGCGGAAAAATCCCTTTGCTCCCTCTGTGCATCTGTCCAGCTTATCAGTCAATACGTGCTTTATTACAGATGTTATTGATCCAAAGCACTACACCAGAGCGCCAGTACAAGTTGTACTCTGGCATGGGACTGTCTGCTGTGAGGCTGGCGCTCTTTCAGGCTTTCCTGAACTTACCTCCTGCAAAACTTTTTTCTCCCTTTGCTGTGGCTGAAGCCTCTGCCTGGCTCCTTTAAGTAGTTGGGTCCTTTTCCAGAAGAGATCTGAGACACTGTGGGCTCACCTTTAGCTTTGGCCAAGGGCAGAGATGCTGCTATGGTCAGCTGAATGTTTAAGAAGCCGAGTAGTCTGGAACTGTGGTTTTGGCAGTTACATAAGGATACGTGTGCTCACTGCAGGATGTGCCCGTTCCTCCTTTAGAGATACCAGATTACAGGCAGTTGGCACATTTACTTTGCCCCAATACTCACACTTCTGTGTGAAGAAAGTAACCTGCCTCAGACTGTCAACGAAACAGAAATGCGCAATGGTTTAAAAGCATGTCCTGGATAAAAGAGAGAGATTCTTTTCTGACTTATGCAATTTGAGGAGCAAACATAGATGTTTACCCTGTGCCAAAATCTGCCCACATAAGCAGATCAGGCTTTTTTTTTTTTTTTTTAAATATTGTTCTGGAAGGTCAGAGACTATGTTGTTTGCAGGTTTTTTTGCTTAGTGAAGCAAAGTTCACAGGAGCCAGGGTAATGATACGATTTCCAAGTTTTCTTCGTTCTTCACTATGTGCTTAGTTAAATATATCTGTGGCAGTCTCAGCTTTGAGCAGTAGCAAAGAAGCTGAATTTCTAAATAAGTAATAAACTCCTTTGTCCATTTAAAAGAAAAAATAAAGTAACTTCAGAATTACTGTTATAAATAGCATGAAATGACTCAAGGGCTGTTTGCGTTGCAAGTGCTGGCATTCTGTGCGCTGAAAATTTACCATGCAGCTGTTTGAGGTTCTGCCTTCTGAACACCTTCATGTGCAAAGACTTTGCTGTCTTGGCTAACTCTCACTGCTCTCATAGAGGCTGAAGCAGAAATTTGGGGTTAGACACATCCAGTGTGCAAATGCAGTGTTAAGGACAGTTGACCTTTTGTATTGCGTATGTTTCAAACAGCACTGGAGGATTATGCTATTGTAACATGTTAGGGCTGAATCATGAGATTGAGTCTCTTTGCTTTGCCAGGGGCAGTTTTTATTTGTATCTCTCTACCATTATGCCTCAATGTCTTATTTGCAAAATTGATATTAATTCTCTACCTGATAAGGGTACTGTGGCTTTTCTTTTGTTTGTGAATTTTTTACTGGGTGTGTATTTCTGATAAGCTCTTAGCAAAGCGGAAGCGTAACAGTGTGAACTGTGTTGTTTTGGGTATGTATTAATGCTGGCCAGATACAGAGACAGCCAGCTAGGGCCATTTGCTGCAAGGTTATGTGGCCCATTGATATATGGGATAAACTGCCCTCTTTATCCCAATACACTGCCCCTTTTTTGGGGAGTGAGAGAGGGAGGGAGGTTAGAGAAGGGCTCAGCTTCCCCTGTTGTGTAAAGGTTCTTTTGTGCTGGATATTCTGAGCCTCTTGTTCCGAGTCCTGTTTGGTAGTGTTGAACCTCTGAATATATCTAACAGTGAAATGGAAGTACATGAGGCAGTTTTTATTACATTTATGCTGATTAAAACTTTATAAACTGCTTTTTGTGGATACTTATGCAGTGAAACATGTAGAAATGCATGGCAATCAATGTTGCCACAAGAAAAAGACATTTTATTTACTTTTTTCAATAATTTTTCCTATGTGTTAAATACTGAATAACTTAATTTCTAAAATATATAATTGGTAAAGTAAAATAGCTGAAGTAAACAACCACTGCCTATTTGTTTGACTAGCATTTTCTTTATTTAGAAGAGATGGCTTCTTTACACCCTTGTTGCCTTACATCTGTGTACTATTGAGCTAAAGTTACTAATATTTGAAGTAGGTTTCAGGACAACTGTGTGTGACATCAGTGGACCCCTTACTATTTAGGGAGAAAATTTGCTCTTTGTCAAAATGATGATTGACATGTCCCCCAGGGCAGATTTGAAGCACGGGAACTGATAAGCTGGTAAACTGAAGAGAGGGAGCTATCGTTACTGAGAATAAACAGAGTATCTCCTCTGCATTGTACCATACGTCTAATTGTCCTAGGTCTGTTTTCTAACATGGAGGGTGTATGATCTCTTGGTCCTTGTGGCAGACCTCAGTTTCATGGTCTGGAAACAGCTTTAAATTCAATGAACTGTGAGTCATTGCATTTGGAAGAGGCTGTCCCAGGAGAAACCGCAAATAGAAGTAACTCTGGGGCAATTCTGTAAAGTACTGAGTGGAACCCAAAAAGGGCCGCATGGGAAGTTACTTCCAAGGTTTCTGCTCTTTCCAGAAACGTTACCACAAACTGCTCAGAGTGATTTCAACAGCTGATCTTTTTTTACGTTTAATCTTTTTCTGACTGCAAAAGATCCAGAGTTGAAGTTGCCACCCCCACCCCCACCCCCACCCCCGCTTATTTTTTTTAAAGTAATTTTGGCACTAGGTTGTTACTGAAAAAAGAAATTGATTTTTGTTGTGCTTCCCCAGTAAACTGGTACCACTACCCTACTTTTAGCAACCAGTTATCAGGACGCACTCTGCAATCAGAAAATCTGTAATCAGATTCTTTTGAACTCTTCTCCAAGTCTTGTCACAACACCTTTCTTTCACTACATGATTTCTGCCTGCACAAACACAATTTAATATTGAAGTTCATTTAGATTAGCCAGTGTAATGTTGCTTGATGAGCTGCAGATAGGCACGTGGGTATACTTGACTGAGATTTGATCTGTTGCTACTAAACTCTCACTTGCCTGAGGTTTTCACAATCCATTCTTCCTGTACTTAGGGCATTACCTTGGCTGCTAATTCCCTCATCGTGTACAAAATTGTGTTGTTTACCTTAAAGGTGATGCATCAGCTTCATCCCGATTAACTTGCAGACCTGCAAGTTAACTGCCTGCCTCTAGTTGTTCCCTTGAGGTTCTTGTTCTGCTGGTTTCCTGTCAGCTTCTGCTTTTCAATTAGAGTAATTTGGAAACACTTGATTTCAGTAGCTGTACTTTTAGATCTTGGAATTTAGTAAGTTTTACCTATTGGGCATACCTATTCTCACTTCATTTCCAGATGAACATACAATGTCAGCGATTGCACATCCATACAATGACTGTGTTTGACTTGCAAAAAAATTTTAAGATTATCTATGTGCAAAATGCCATGGAGGTATACTTTGTACTGTGCTATGTGCTATAGACCAGGCCAAAGGAGAGGATATAGTTTAATCATTAGAAACCTTGGACTGGGGCATGACTTTAGGTTTCTATTCTTGGTTTTAATGCTGACTTAACATGTGACTTGTGCAAGTGATTTAACCTTTGTATGGCCCTGCCTACCCACACATAAAGTGAATATTATAATCTCTACTTCTCAAGTTTTGTCATTAAAAGACTAATCTAGTCTCTCTTTTGCAAGTACCCTGTTTGATACCATGTTAAATATAAAGTTCAGCTGTAAAAGTCATTTTCATCCCTTTCTATCTTTATCCCTCAATGGCACAGCTTCTGCTTGCTGGGGTACTGGCTCATACACCCAGTTAGTGACCTCTCACAACAACTACATTTCAATAAAACAAAGGAACTGTAAACCAGAGGAATGAGGCTTGTGAGCACAGGACAAAACACATCTTTGGAGTGCGGCCTGTGAATCTGCAAATCACTCCCACAAGCAATGCTGGTAGCTGTAAATCGCAGTTTCAGAGTAAAAGGAAGTAACACACTACCTGAGCTGAGTCTTTTTGATCTCCCCAATGCAGACAACCCCAAATTCAGTGCTTGTAGATAAGGAGAAGGAAGAAAAAGCCAGAGCAGCAATTAATTTTTTGTGTGCATAATTTTCTGAAGTGGTCAGGTACCATGTTGCCATAAATGATTTATTTGGACTAGACAAAGCTGTGGTAGCTGAGTCCCTCTCTGGTCCATACATAAGCCGTGTGAGCAAGTTTTATTTCTGCAGGAGTTAAAAATATTGCTCTTATGCAATTTGTAAGTAGTATAGATTTACATATGCATGAGTCAAAATCTTTTTTTTTCCCCTTGCTCATGGGAGCAGACCAACCTGACACAAAATGGACCTCAACAGGATTGGGCCCAACTGTGCATCTGTCTTACCTCTCTGCAATGCATACACCTCTCACAGGAGATGTGAAACCTCACTGGAAGATTAAGTACAAGCTAAAGTCTTGACAGTGCTAGTTTGGATCCGTACTGTGCTGTTCCCCTCAAGTTTCTAATCTTCAAAATAAAGAAAGGAGAAAATCGAAGTGGAAGCTCCTAAAAACTGGAGCCAAAAGAGGAGAACAACAGTTTTGAGTTCTGAGTGATACTTGGGCTAAGTTTAGCAGTGGGGAGAAACTGAACTTCATTAGCTCCACCTTCATGTGCAGAGACTCTGCAAGAATTAGTGGAAACGATTCCAAGTGTAAAAGGAGTACTATCAGATTAAAGAAAGAAAAGGGGTGGAGGGGGGGAGAAAAAAAGAAGTAAAAATACTGTATCGGACACTGCTGCAGCAACAGATTTCCATGGAAGGCTGGGAAAAAAGTGCTGAAAAGCCACATATTCTTTCCTTGGCTTTGTGCATCTGCTCAGAAATCACAGTAAAAAGGGAGACATTAAGAACCTATATAAATGATAAAAAAATTGCAATAAAATTCAATATATGAGTGACTATACCTGATGAAACAACTTGGAGAAGGGACCAGAAGTTCTGTATGTTAGCAAAAAGCCTAACTCCAAGCCTCATACATATTCTCAGAGTGCTCCTGGAATGAGCGTTTATACTAATACAAAGATGACTGAGCGGGACACAGAGTCTAGTGACATTATTTATTATAAGAAAATGCCTGATTTGCTAAGGGGGTACATAGCTGTTAGAGATGAAGGCTGAAATTCGGGCCCCACTGATGTCCATTGCAAAACCTCTGCTAAGTTTACTTCCAGCAGAATTTTACCCATCACCTTGAAATTTAGCCAGTGGAGGTAGCAGAACACTACTGTGAGGCTGTCCCTCACCATTTTGGTTCTGAATCTTTAGAGTCAGACTGTGCTCAGATGTTTAATGCAGGATTAAGTTTTCTTTCTTCGACCTGCATGACTTGCTATTACCATCCTCCTCTGTTTCATTGTAGGCAGCCTGCCTCCTTTGGCAAGTTGAGCTGAGCAGTGAGTTCATAGAGAAGCCGGTGAGGATCACTCCTACAGCCCATTGTGTGGTGTTCGTGGCTGGTGTTCTCAGGCAGGAGTTGTAATGGTGTCTTAAGCTGCTAAAGCTGATTCTGCAGTGAACAACTCATTGCTTTGGTTAGATCATATGTAGATCCTTTTTTTAGCGTTGTTTTGTATTAATGATGCCAGTGGCTTACTTGGGTGTGCTCTACTATGTTCTTCCCGGTTTGACCGTAGCTATATTAGTATACAATTTTATACCTGTGGCGTTGAAGTAACACAGGATGTAACCTTTTCTTTATGTTTTCCAATAATTTCCAAAATTCTTCTTCCAACTACCAGCCCTTCAATTTTTCAGTATTCCTTTTAAAACACAGGAGTACACTATTCCAGAACAGTCTCAGTGATACACTGCACGCAGAGCCATAACAGCAGCTTTGTTTCTGTTGCGCTACCTTCCTCATAAAAGACTGAAGTAGCTGCTGCTACAGTGCAGAGGGCTCACATTTGGTGAATTTTCTGCAGTAATCGAGACAGCATTTTTAGTCGTTACTTTCTAAAACAGCCCACCATTCTGCAAACATTAATGTTGTGTTCTTACTTGTAGGCCTTGCATGGCTTCCAAGAGAAATGTTTCCTAAAACACAAGATGTAACTTAAACTTGGCTGTATATGCAAAGGAAAACTAATGGCAGAAAAACAAAAATATTGCCTCAAATCCAAGGGGTTTGAGACAGGAAAGTTTCTATCATCCTCTTTAGAAATTGGAGCACGTTCACATCTAAGGTTTTCTCAGAAGCCAGTTCTGAACTTTCTTGGGAAAAAAACTAGAAAAGTGGGACAAACAGCACTTCCTGTGATTCTTCAGCCTTTTACAATGGACAGTATTAAAAAAAAAAATATTAAAAATCATATTCATCCAGTAGAGGTGCATACCTCCATTTAGTAAATATCAACTGACAGTAGCTTTGCTGGTCTTAATTACTTTTTATGGACTTTAAAGAAGCAGTCCCTGAGCTCCCAAGGAACCTGCAGACCACTGAGTGAAAAAACTCTGACCTGATCTACTGTGGGGTTCATACCATAGCCCAGCAGTGGGCACATACTGTTCAGATAATACAGATCAACAAAGTCTCCAGTCGCTGACTTCTTTGGCAGTATCAAAAATCAGTGCATGGGGTAGGTTCCTGGAAGCTCAGGGGTAAAATGATGGGTGTATAAATGTAATTCTAGGGATAAGTGGACTATTTATCAGATAATATGATCTGGTGCATCACACAGATGGGTTGCAGGTGCCCGATGGCTGCCCCGTGAATGGCAAAAAGCTACGGCCCGGATCCTGCGAAGATGAATGGCATCAGTGGAGCTACTTCTGAGGAGACATGATTTGTGCAAAGCTGCTCCATTCGGTACCATCACAGGTCTGAATGCTGAGGCAGAGTGCAAGAGAATGTAGAGAATGTGTGTGTTTTTCTTGTTTTCATGTAAATGAAAACAAGAAGAATCAAAGTCTTAGGCTTTAAAATCTGAAGATGCTTCAGGCTGTTCTATGACTAAACCCACGACTTATTTTCACAGTCCAGAAAATACCTTGGAGGGGAGGAAAGGCTATTTTTGTAGTAACGTACAACTTTTAGGACGTGTAGCGATGTAAGTACTTTTTCATTACTGGGTAGGTAGGTGGGTGAGACGGCAGGATAAATGACTCGGTTTGCATGGATGAGTAACGACCCAATTCTTCTGTTGAACTAAGGTGTGATTCTTTGGCAGGCTAATATTGCTGTGGAGGCTGCATTAATTTGTATTTGCATACCATGGGGATTACTTTCCACAGATCGCCTTAATTCCGTCTCTGAGATTATGTTGAATCTTCTCTGTGGTGTTTATTACCTTATACTGTATTTGCTCAAGAATTCTGCTCAAAAGGGGGAGTTCTCCCTCACTCGGGGAGCACAGGTGCACGGCGTGAGGTAAAGCGATTGACGCGGGAAAGAAAGAAATCCGCATTCAAACGTACTTTTTTTTTGATAATGGCAAGTTTAGCATGTAATTTGGTGCCAATTTAAGATAATTTCGTTTCCTGCCAGAAAGATGTGAACTGAACCGCGGTTACGTGATAGCTTTTTCTAGGTTTTTTTTGGAGAAGTATGGGACTTGGGGAGCTGGAGGGATAACGCTGGGGGCGGAGAACAGGGCGCCTGCAGTTTTATCCTTGCCCTGGCAATTACGCGCTGCGTTGCGGCCGCTGCGTTTAACTCCTACGTGCCTCAGTTTCTCTGCCTGAAACCCAGCGGGTTACGAGCCCCGCGTGGGGAGCCTGTGCAGCGTGGCAATTCCCGGTTGGGAAATCGGCTGGGATTTTTCGGGGGAGCGGGTCGTTGCGGGGTAACGCCAGCAGTGCCACCGGCGGGATCCGCGTTCCCAGCTGCCAGCCGCCGCAACGTTGCCCGCCGGTCCCCACAGCCCGGCCCGCTCGGGTACGAGGGGGGGAGGCGGCAGGAGCCGGGCGGCCGCGCACCGCCG
>JAVJGI010000001.1:7547962-7558054 GCA_035590275.1 Ibycter americanus
CTGCCCACCTGCCAGGCGGCTTCGCACGGCCGCGCCCGCCGGCGCCCTTCTCCCTCCTCGCTGCCCTTCGGCTGACGGCTTTATTCGGAGAAAGTTTATGAGATTCACCCGTCGGTGAGGTCCGTGGGATCCGGAGACCTGTCAGGCGTTGAGGAAGAGCTGGCCGTGCGCGACATGCAAGCGGCTGGTTTCTGTGGCTGCACGCAAGCGTTAAAAACAGACTGCTGCTCCTTGGATGGCTGATAGGTTGTACTGGAAATCACGATAGCATTTAGCAACACTTTGTAGTTGACATTTTAACGTGAAAGCAGAAAGATGCTTTTATGCTAGCCCTGTTTTTTCCTTTTAGAGAAAGATTGAGCTGTTACTTGGAGTAACTTCTTTTTTTTAAGCAGGCGCTGTCTTTTAAGTAAGTCAAAAGCTGCCCACACTTGCAGACCTAAAACCTTCATAAAAGTTATGCCAAAATATGCTTGTTATGATTCTATTTCTAGAGGTTTCTCATGCTCGGTGGGATATTGTTGAAACAGCAAGGGTTGTACGCTTTAGTGGCAGGATTTTCCCTCTGGCTTCAGATACCACTTGCTCCCTGCTTTTGAGCTATGTTTAATACATATGTTTAAAATAAAATAATAATAATAAACTTCCCTTTCCCCTCACAGCGGCAGATTTCCCTTCCAGCTTCTCTGGTTTCGCTCCCAGTTCACAGAATATAGTAAAAAAACCCACCCCAACTTCCAGTCTTTCCTCAAATGCTTTCTCCATGTGGTTAGTATTGCTGCTTCGTGCTCCCGTTTTCAGCTGGAGCTGACCAAGCTGACAGCTTTTTCTAGGTGGAAGGCATGAACTGCAATGAGTGCAGGGTGGGCTGAATTAATTCATGGGGCCCAGTTTATCATTGCTCCAGATTTTGGGCGGTCAGTTTCACCAGCACAGTTTGGGAATAATTTGCTGCCACTGCCCAGATTGTAAGGTAACAATGAGCTGACTTGCACAGGTGCATAAATGAGCATGTGGGTTGCTGAAAAGTGTTGGGCTGATATGTCCAAATTGTGCTTCTGCCTTTCCTTGTGAAATTTTGAATAGTTGTGCTGAAGTCAGTAGAAATACTCCTTGTGGAGAACACTCTTGGCCTTGGAATGCACTGTTTTGCTTCCTGAGACTTGAAGGATTGTTTCTCCAGGTTTAAGGTCCGTGGCTTTTTTGTACTGTGGACTGTGCTACATGATATTGTAGTATTTCATTTAAGAACTCTTGTTGTATATTCGTGACTACAAAACATTGCTACCGAAGCTTTCATAGGTGGTAAAGATGAATTTCAAAGTTTTAGGTCGATTTTAATAGTGTAACTTATTTCTGATGTAGGTTGTTGGGGGTTTTTTTGCCTTGTTTGTTTGTTTTGGGTCTTTTTGTTTGGGCATATAGAAGGAAAAATCCAGGTTTTTTTTTTTCTTGCTATGTCAGGTGTGGGTCGGCGAAGACTGGGACGGTGTCATAAACAAGCTATTTAAAAAGAGTACAGTAGTAGGAGGCAAATGTCTCAAATGTCTTAATCTACTATGCATTCTGTTAAGACTTTGTCACACTTCCATTTGTACAATAAGTGTTTTGAAGCAATTTCTTATGTGCTAGAGATAATTAGGTCTTAGTTTCATTGCAGTTAGTGGGTTACTTTGAGGAAAAGCCAGTTTCTCAGTTTGTCTTCAGGGTGTACATCTGTCATAATTCTGCTTTCTTCCCGTTCTGCCTCTGCAGCTGTTTGGTGCAGTTTATTATAGTGACACCCGTTAACACGGTTACAGTTAATTGTCTGTCAGTGTTTGAATTATACACTCTTTTTACCCAGAGGTTTATACAGCCCTTAAAAATACACTGGTAGGAATTGTGCTATGTAAAACCTTTGACCTGAGGATGTAGATTTTTTCGTGTATAATTATTTTAAAAAATCTGGTTCTGTTTAGCTATTTGCATAACAAAGACTGACACACTTTACATCTTTCTCTTTGATTGTCTCTCTACTTGGGGTCAAACTGAGTGGAAAAAGTATATGGTGTTCTTAACTGCACAGTAGTAGCATACGAAGTTCTGTGGTGTGTTGCACATGGGGTGTATGTGTGTGCAGACTGCCATGCCAGTTTTATGGCGTAATGTCTGCATTTCTGTTCTGAGGAAGCTAGGAGAAAGGATTGGGGTTTTTTTTGACTCTACCTGTTGTAACTCCTGGGATTTCAGTGTGGGGCGGTGGGAAAAAGTAAAGATCTTGGCATTGCTGTCCAGTGTGTGTGCAGACCTAAGAACAGAGGAGCATGATAATGTATACAGATAAAAGTAGTGAATTTGTGTCATCTTGCTGATTCTAACCCATTGCACTGTATCTACCAGCAGATACTGGGAAGTAGGGAGAGATGTCTGTATTCTTAACTGTATCTAGTTATTTGTGTAGAGTTAGATGTTTCTTGCTCACCTCCACAAGGATGTGTAAATCCAAATGTTATCTTGTGGCCTGACATTGATTATATTGGATTGTCATCTAGTAATTTAATTTGCATAACATTTCACAAGTATTTGAAAAAGGCTTAGTGCTCTCCCCAAAATATAGTAACCAGAAGAAATGTCTCGGGTGTTGTAACCTAGCCTTTGAAAACAATCTAAACAACCGCACCATGGTAAATCCGGAGTTACATTTGTATGTTTGAAATGTGTACCTAATCAATGAATAAAACGCAGAGCTTAGCTTTCAGGGCTAGCATAGTGAAAAAGGATGGAAAAGCGACTGGTGATGTGTCTGTAAAAAACACAGTGCAGGAGAGCGTGTTGCAGGTTGTGCCATCAGTACTGCCTTGGATGGCTAGCTCATCTGAGGGGGCTTGGTGGCTAAAAACTCATGGCCTCTGCCCCGTCTGTGCCTGTGGCGTGATTGCATGAAGCGCTCTTAGACACTTTGTCAGCCCTTGGAAGTGGTGTAACATTGCCGTCAGTCATGGCTGTTTGTAAAACCGTGTTTGGTTGAAGGTTGGCATTTGCCTGAGTTCACTCCCCCTGCAAAAGAAAAGGGTAAATGTGTTACAGTAGAGTCCTCAGGAGAAATACCGATCAGCATGCTGTGGGTTGGTTTGTCTGATTTCTGAAAGGATAGTTTTAATATGAAGAAAGAATCATCTTGCAAGGAAGTGAAACTGAAACGACGTACAAATGTTGCTTGGGTTATTAGGAATTTGCATGAGTCACTGGAAACTCAGGGAATGTTTGGCTTGGTGATGCAGCAGCCTTGTTATGTTAGGGCTGCTGGACTCAGTTGTAGCTTTTCAAGTGCTGGGCTTAATCTGCAGGTGAACAGTATATGGGCAAATGCCCCTTTGGGGCTGGTGTAAGAAGTTGGGAAAACAGCTGTAGAAGTGTTTGTGATAGAAGATACAGGTTCAAGGGCACTGCTTGGTTGGCTGCTTCCTTGCTTCAGAGAAGTGTTCATTTTGCGAAGGGGGTTGGGAAGTTATCCTGTGGCATGTGTGGGTGCAGTGAATGTTTTGTGGGAACTTCTGGACTACACAGCAATTATGTGGTTGCATACAGTTGTTGGGAATTGAGCTCAGTAGCCTGGGTGGTAGGTCTCTTCTTGTCCTGCAAGTGATGCAGGCTGAGTGTATAGTTTTCACTTACTGTTGGTATGAGTCTCAAAGCTTGGCTTAAATGTTTCACCCTTCTTATGGTTACATGTGAATTCTCTTTGCTTACAGGCATAGTGATCCCAGCCAGTTCGTACCATTCAACTAGCTGTGGTACAGTCAAATCTTGATGAACCTGCCTTTGCTTCTGACCCGTTGGAACTAACAGACCTGCTTCAGTTACAGAATAGGTTTTAATGAGATCAGAGTTGGATCAGATGCATTGTGTATGCACCTGAGTATATTAAGTGTATGTCAAGGTAAAGTCAAGTGAAAAATACCAACATTTTCATGACTCTGAAGACAGAATTTCAAAGAAAGGTAATACTGCTGGCACTCAAATCTCAGATTAGGAAAGAGATTGAGATGAGATGAGATAAGGAATTTAACTGAGAAGTTTGATAGTTTTTCTTCCTTTTTCAGTATAAAAATACCTCCTTATTTTTAATTAAGGATGTCCCATGAAGAATAAATTACTGTAGTTTGTGTTATTTGTTGTTTGTTTGTTTTCACTTTTGAGGATTAAAAAAGCATTACTTGAATTCACATTATTATCTAAACATGCTGGGAAAATTTGTATGTGTGTGGTTGAACAGGGAAAGCCTGCACCTTCAATCCACACCTAACCATCACTATCCATAATCTGTGTTTATTTTTAATGCAGTTGTTGTGTGACTTTGAGGTCCCCATCACCTGATAGAAACTGATAAGTCTTTGAGGCAGAGACACTGTGATACCCTTAAGAGCTGCAGCATTTCAGTCTGTGTGGTTATAGTTCTTATTAGCTGTTCTAGTGTTATCTCTAGAATATGTGTTTTGAACTGTGGATATGAACATCTGGTGGGAACAGTTAAAAATTATTTTAGAAGTGGAAAAAATCTGTTTAATTTTTTCTAATAACAAAAAATCTGCGGGGTTAATCTTAGAAGGTTTGAGACTGGCCCTAAGAAGCCAAATGCTGCTTTTCCATCTGTGATTCAGCTCTCTGTAAACTCAGGTTAGATTCAAAGATGGGCAAATGAGATCTGTTGATTTTAACTCTCTTTTTTTTTTTCTTCTCTCCTTCCGTCTCTCCTGCCTTCTCTCCTGCCTTCTTCTCCTCACATGCATCTATAAAGGAGTCTCACAGAAGCTTCCTTAAATGAGGTGTTTCTTTTAACGTTACTGCCCTGGTTTTCAGCTGTGATAGAGTAAATTTTCTTTTCAGTAGCTGGTACAATGCTGTGTTTTGGTTTTAGTATGAGAATAATGTTGATAACACACTGGTGTTCTTGGTTGTTGCTAAGTAATGTTTATATTAAGTCAAGGACTTTCCAGTTTCTCAGGCCCTGCCAGCGAGAGGGCTAGAGTGGCACAAGAAATTGGGAGGGGACACAGCCAGAACAGCTGACCCGAACTGGCCAAAGGGATGTTCCATACCATGGGACGTCATGCTCGGTACATAAACTGGGGAGGTTGGCCAGGGCCAGCTGATCGCTGCTGGGCGACTGGCTGGGCATCCATCAGTGGGTGGTGAGCAAAGTTGTATTGTGCATCGCTTGTTTGTTGTTTTTTTTTCCTTTTGGATTTTATTCCTCTCCCTCTCTCTCCCCCCTTTTCATTACAATTGTTGTTGTTATTGTATTTCAATTCAATTATTAAATCGTTCTTATCTCAACCTATGAGTTTCACCTTTCCCCCAGTTCTCTTCCCCATCCCACCAGGGGAGGCAGGGGAGTGAGTGGATGGCTATGTGGTAATTAGTTGCTGGCTGGGGTTAAACCACGACAGTTACTTTCGAGAACATAGGCTTTCAAGGTGTCTGACTTCAGAAACCTGACTGGAGTGGAAAAGGAAATTAGCTGCCTCATCTAATAGTCTGTAGTCCAGGGAAGTGTCTTCTGTTCTGGCTTCTCTTACTTCCTGAAGAACTGTGGAGTGCTTGAATTGGGAGGTATGAATACCACTCTCTCCTTTAAAAATAATCTTTAGTTTGTTCTTGTAAAGATGCGTGGTAGGAAGGAGGAGCTTCTGGGTCTTTCCTTATTTTGAAAATTTGCAGAAAGTATGGCTGGGAGAAGATGGACTCAAAATGCACTTGTCCAAAAAGATGTGGATGAGCAGAATTTTGAATTTTCTTGCTCATTGCAAGTTCATGAGTGTGTCTCAGTTTATATACACTGTTATTTTGCTTTACAGTGCATAGCGCTTTCCAGACCATGTGGGAATCAACCAAGAAGTGAGGATTTTGACCAGGAATGTACAAGTTACATTTCTGAGAGAACTTAAGCTTTCTTTATCTTCTTTGTTTTGTTTATGGGAGATTTTTTCATTCTAAGTCAGTATGCTCTTTTTCATTGCTTTTGTTAATATTTCTTCCAATTACAGGAAAATTACGTGAACAACTAGAAAAAGTACCTTACATAATAGATACTTATCCCCCTGGTTTTGGCCTTCATAGCAGCTAATTGATTTTTCAGTTCTGTCTTAGCCTGTTTTGGATCTGAATGTTGGCTTTCTGTCTGTGTAAGTGACTGTATCAGAACTTGGCTCTGGATCTACTACATTTATACCAGATCTCTATTGAGATGATTTTGATGGTCCAGGCTGGTTTGTGTATTTATTCATTGGCAGCATTTCTGTCTGCCGTACACTCAAAGTTCTGGTCTGCTTCAAAGCAATTCTTTTGGAGAGAGTTCTTCTAGCATGGAAAGAGGTTGTCATTTATGATTATTTATTCTCTGGCATCAGACACTGTATGTGAATGTTTACTCTGAAATGGTGATAAAAGGTCCCGGTCAAGTGAACTGTTCAGTTTCTTTCTACCTTCAGTAAGCAAAAGTTTCAGCTCGAAACTGTTACATGTTTTCAAAGACAGTGGTATTAAATCCCCCTCTGGAAAGTCACTCTGTGGGAGGGAGGCTTCCCTCACCTCTGTCTGCATGTGTAACATGAAAGAGGAGGCAATCTTGCAGTGCTCAGGCTCTTACAACGATATTGTCACTGGAAGTGTAAAATAGAGCATCAGGTGCAGTTGCTTGTGATTTGCTAGTGATGATAAAATGAATTCCCTCAAAAAAATGCTTATTTCTTTTTATATGAACCACTTTTGGAAGAGAAGGTATTGTAGTGCTTTTTTGGAAATAGTATCAGGCTTTCGTTCGGCTTTTTGGGTTTCCTTGTTTTGGGAATTAGTCTCATAAAAGTTGAAAGCATTATTGAGTTTACTACAATGAGACATGTTCTCAGTGAGCAAAGTTGAAGTGGTTAACTGTATGCTGCAAAGAGTTTTGTTGAAGGGTTTCTAGGAAATCCCAACTCAGGTCAAAATGAGGAGGTCAGATTTTCTACACCTAACTAGAAGCAAAACAAACAGTATTTGTCGTCTGATTTCCAAATCTTCCCTCTAGAGTTATGTATGAGGGCTTTGCTGCTAGCAGAACACCCAGACCTTGTTGATATCACAATTGATATGTAGTAAGCAAAGACTCAGGGGATTTGATGTGCATCTAGAGTCCTTGTCAGTTTAACTTACGGTGGATATGCCTTTCTGCACTTGTCTTGTCACGTTTTTTCTACTCTTCAGTTTACACTTTTTAATAGCTTTTTACATGTAAATGCTGACAAGCTATTTACAGCTTCCTTAGATTTTCTGAATCTGGTTTCATTCTTCAGAGAATACATGCAAAAATACCAATGCCCTGTGAATAGCAGTTGAAAAGATACGGAACTTTTTGCCTTTACATCACTGATTCATGTGCAGTTGAACTCAATATTGGTAGAAGTCTGGCAGTTTGGAGGAGCTTCTGCGTAATCTGTTGGTGGTCTGATGCCTGAAAAACAGTTAGTGTTAGGTATGGCACTAGAAATGCGCCTGCAGGAGGGAGTAGCTCTTTTACTTTAGAGGGTGGTGCCTTCCAGGGGAGAGATGATGCATGTTTAGTTAATCTGGAAAAACTTGGCTTACTACAGCTGATGGTTTTTTTTTTTTTTTTTTAATATATATATATATATATGAGTGGATGATTTTAATCTTTGATTTTTAAATCTGGCACTTTAAACAGGAATACAACTGTTCCAAAAACATATTAGCCAAAGTAAATATTGACACAAGCAGTAAAAATGTTATTGTATTGCAAATCTAGTGTCAGAATGGGCAGGGGAAGCTAAGCATATTGACTGCAGATATATAGTGATTTTAAGACCTCTGAGAACAAAACACGCTTTTGTTTTGGGGTGAAGGTGTTGGTGGGGTTGTCATTGATACTCTCCAATTTTGTTCACCTGCTGGTATGATGACTGCCTAATTAAACATCCTTGAGATATTCACAGTTCATATTCAGATGCTGTTTAAAGTTGTTTGTTTTCCTTTGTGTGCTGTAAATCCTCGCATGCCATCAGAAACACAACTTGATGACTGTGTATTATTATCTTGGGTTAAGTGCTGTCTCATTGCTTTGCAGGCTGCCTGCTGTTTCCCGTGGAGATCATGAAACGGCGACGGCTTCCTAGCAGCAGTGAGGATTCTGACGACAATGGCAGTAAGTGCTCCTTTGTTGTAGAGTGCAGTAGGTTATGAGTTTGAAAACACGTTTTAATGCAGTGTTTTATGTGACAGGCATTTTGCATATTGGTTGGACTGGTAGAAATGTGTACTGTAAGGATCTAGTTTTGAACTCAGTCGTTCTGAGCAGGTGGACAGTAGATTCAGGGTACCCCCCACTGGATTGACTGTACAGTGTTAGTTAATAAAACCAGAAAAAAAGTTGGTCGTCATCTTTAAAATCTGTCCACGTAGTGATAAATTTTGCAGCTTGCAAAGAACTTGCATGGAGACATCTGCTAACAGCCCACAGCTTAGTATTGAATAGAAGTTTGCACTAGGATTTTAAATTTGCCTGTGTTGTCATACTCTCTTATGCAATGGAGAGGTATATTGCTTCAAACTTAAGGAGAAAAGATTGTTGGTGCATAAAAGTTGTTCCTTACTTTGAAGATTATTTTATTTGAGGAATAACTTTCAAGAATTTGAATTCAGTAAATCAGTATTTTGGATGTAGAATGTATTTTATTTTTTTTAACTGTTTCTGTGCTGACATAACTAACACTGAGCTCTGTATGGTATATGTATCTCTTAAGTTTGAATTTCAGGGATTGATAATCTTTCATTTAAGCAGGAATAAAAAAAAGGGGGGGGGGAGGGGGGGAAGGGAGATAAAATGGCAGTTTGGGAAACATGCCAAGGTGTTTTATTTGCCCAAACAAGCAAGTTGATTGTACTTGACAATAGTGCAGCTTAGCCAGTTGTCAGAGAGATTTTCCTGGTTTTAATTTGATCTGTCTGGGTACACATCTTCAAATCTGAAGTCTTTTGTGAGACTTCAGTCTGAACTGTTAACAGAAAATGATCAGCGAGGTTTGCCAGGTGCTTTTGAAAGCTTTACTCTGAGGACATTGCCCAGTGCTGTGCTGTGGCCGTGCACAGGTGACTACTTCACCTGCATGCATTTCTTACATGTGCCAGTGCTGCATGGGAGTCTGCTCAGCTGTGGCCCGATCTGCACCTTAAAACAACCATAGGCAAACTATTGCTGAAATGAAGTAGTGGTAGAAGGATTGGAGGAGGTGAGAACTAGCAAACTGATTAGGAGTTAGTCCAAATAAGGATTGAGTAAAATCTATTAAAGAGGTGTGGGGTTTGGCTGAGTTTTGGAGAGCTACCTGCAGTTGGGGGATTTTGGAAGAAAAAAAATCCTGAATCAAACCTGTTTTGTCTTGGTTAGGAGTTTACTTGGGGTTATAAAAATTGAGGTCTGTATTTCCTCAAAGGTGATGTGTACTGCCCCAAAACACAGATGTGTTTTTACTTGTAAAATGACAAGTAGCAGCAAATGTGATGTATTTCATTAGAATTTTGCTTTACCCTTTTTTCATTGCTTAGTAGCTTTATATAATACTGTTTTCATTTTGATAAGTGTTTGTTTTCACTCTCCTAGCAGTTTGGGTTTGTTGTTGTTGTTGTTTTTTTTTTTTACTTCTTGATCCCTTCGTATCCCTTGTGTTACAGGCTTTACCAAACAAAACATGAAGCAGATAATCTTGGAATTGGAAGTTCTGAAATAGATACAATTATTTGTTGCTGATTATAATGCTTGTTTGTAATGTTATTTGATATATAACTATCTGGAATAGAGCTGTTGACTTACTGAATTATATTTTCCAAAAAACTTAGGTTTTCATCTGTACCATAGATCAAGATCTAAGGAAATGAGTTAGGAAAAGAAGAGCAAATCCTTGCCCTTTTGTGATCTCTCTGTTTTAAAGCCTAATTAATATGAATAATTGTTGAATAAATTACATGGCAAAAGGCAGTGAAATTTTAAAAGTATTTTCAAGTATTGTTTGAAATATATACAACTTCCCTTTCCTTCCACTGGGGGGGGGGGGGGCG
>JAVJGI010000001.1:7558064-7612504 GCA_035590275.1 Ibycter americanus
GCCGTTTATTAACAGGGCCCCGCCCCCCCCCCCCCCGACTTGATTATGTTTTTTTCCCCTTGTAGAGTTACAGGGCAAAATTAGTTACAGATTCCTGCATGTTCATTCTATTACTTTACACATATTCAGAAAGATCGAGAGTTAATAATCAGAAGCTGAGATAACATTTAATATAGGGTCAGCATCTCCAAGGCTTTTTGTTGTTCACAATTCCCTGAGAACAAAGTGACACTTGGGCCCTTTCTGCTTTTGCTGTTACAGGGGATACCACTAGTTCCTTGCAATTGTGTTTGAATGTCAAGGGTCTCCCCTTACAGGTTTCACCTTCATTTAATCTTTTCTTGTCTGTAGTAGAATTACTGATTGCTCTTGCTATGTTAGTTTCTGTATTATTACTTTTTTAGTAGTATCTCTGATTCACTGTGCTGATACTAGCGTTAGAAGGGTAAGCAAATTCTCTTGCCTAAAGAAATACAAGGTAAAAATTTCTGTGAATTTCTGGGCTACATGTTGAAGGCTTTAAGTTTTTCACTAGCTATGCTTTCTTCTCGGAGTTTCCAGAGGCAGAAAACAATTAAATAGACTATTCTGAGCACTTCAAACAGCCGTCTTCTAATTGAAAAGTTGAAATTTTAATCAACACTTAGTTGGAATTCTATTGCCAAACATCTGCTTCTCTTCACTCACTGGCACCTCTTGACCCTCCAGTGCACTTCTTGCATTCCCATTATGCTGAACTCGATAGTCCTTCAGCTTAGAGCTCCGCACTGCTCTCCCTCATCTTGCAGGGTGAGGACGGGACCTCCAACTGTTGGGTTTCTTCAGTTCTGAAGTTAGTTGAGTTTTCATGCTGTGCCTTAGTAGACTCTGATCAGGCATCTCAGATTCATCATGAGTGTCACTGGCTAAATGTTGGAGTAAGCTGAATGATGATGCTTGTCTGGGATAGACTTCAGCATGTAGTAGCATTTTCCAGGTGGCAATAGTTCGGCATGAAGAAGTAGACATTGGATTTTACTGACTCAGGAATATGAATATTTATAAGGTAGTAATAACAATGCTACTAATAATGGAAATTCTCTAAAAAAAAAAAATAAAAATGAACAGACAAAGGTTGCTTTTCAGTAGATCACTGAACTGAATCAGTTTCCTTGGTAGTTATAAGGTGATAGAAAAACAAAGCTCATATCCCAGGCACTGAAAATATGTTATACTGAAGATATAAGCATATCTGTAGTTCTTCAGAGAAAGCAAAAGGTGCTCGCCTTTTGCGAGATGAAAAAAGGGAGAACCATTTTCATTTAGGAGTGAAATACGGAACAGAACATTTAATGACATGGCGCAGTCCTAGAGAGTACATACATGTATTTACTGACTTAAGATATTTTAGTGTGGGTGACTGTGTATTATTTGCAGTATTTTAAAACCTTGCAGCTTAAAGATAGAACCCTTACTTTTTCTCATCACTTCTTTTTTGCCCTCTGACCTCATTCTTTCGCAAAATCTAACTGCAGACTTCAAGCCCCCCAAAATATTTATGTTATGTCCTTCAGCTTAACTACCGAAAATTGTTAAGCTGTGTCCCCCTAAAGTCAGAGTTGTAAATCCTCATTTAGACATGAGGCCAAAATAGCACATTTGAAGCACTGAGCAAGAGGTGTCAGTGGAAGTTGCGCCCAGCAGTTTGGCAGTTAGTCCCTGGATGTCTGAGTGTGTTCTGAGAGATTCATTTTCTGAAATTATAGGTCACTTTTGAACATCTTATCCATGAAATATAACTGAATAAAAAAAGGCTGCAGGCATAGTTCTGCATTTTGAACTTTTGTCTAAATACAGAGGAATGGTATAGGGTGAGGCTTGGCGAAGACTTTAAGATTATTGGCACCTGAAAGTAATCCTTTCTTTGGTCATCTGGCAGCTTGTTAGTTTCTGTCCCTGTCCAAATAATGTATTACAGCAGCTATAATAGATGTTAATATTACCCAGGGCCATCATAAAAGCCTTGTGATGTACACGCCATCTTCTTCAGAACCTGTATTAAGTAAATCAGTAATGTTTAACTCAAACGCAATTATGTCCTTGTCATCTGCATGCCTGGCTAGGGCTTTGATAGTTTTTAAGCAATTTTTGTTACATTGTATTTACTCTTGCCCCTCCATTGCAAAAACTCCTCTTTATGATTCCAGGTTTTACTCTAATTAAATGTTACATACTGAAGCCATTTTATCTTTCCTGCTCAGTGTTTGACTTGACTTTTTAGCCTTATTGGTCTGTAAATCTGCAAAGGTGGTTTGTGCTGAATATACAGTGTGCTTTGTTTCTTGGTGAGACAAAGTTGTGCAGTGGAGTAGTTCCCATTTATAGCTTCAGGGCATTCCTTTTGCACAAATTGCTTGGACACGTAGAGAGATTGTGTTTGAGTTGAGATCTGAAGCCCAGACAGTTGTATTATAGGGAGCTTGGGTGAAATCCAGGCCCTCCTTGATATCAAAGAGAGTTTGGTCGCTGTTTTCCATGAACAAGGAATTCAGAACATGATTTTGTTCACACTTTACTTGCTCCCACGATGCCTCTTCATTTATTCTCGGAGGGATTATCAATTCATCATACTCCTACATGCAGAGTGTCTGAGAGAAGAGCTGAAGATACCTGCAGATGAAAAATACTTCTAAGATTTACAAGGTTTCACATCAGTTCCGAGAAATGAAAGATTTAATACTTATGGATTATGGAATATAGTTCTGTAATTTAGATGGACCCTTATTCTACCACTGCTAAACAAATGTTATTTTAAAGTTAAATGTATTTTGCCAATATCCATTGCTCTGACTGGATGATGGGGATCTTAGTTTTAGAAAGGGCTTTTCATCCCAGTGGATTCCCGTTGTGTTTGAGTTGGATCCCAGAGTGCCTTCACAAAGGTTGTCGAGTACATAACCTTAGGTGTATACGTCATTTACCACAGAATTGCAGCTGCTGCTGGTCTGAAATGTGGCAGTTACTTAGCAGTGCACATTACTGAGCAGTGTTTTATGAAATGGAAGTGAAGGACATTTTTTGATTTTCAGTTGAACTGGCTGGTCAGTGAGGGATGGTGATTAAACAACAGAATGTAATGAGGTTACAGTGCTAGAATTTGGGCAAAGCAGCAAGTGTAGCAGTCACTACTGTGCTTTTGAAAAAGGCTTGTGGCATTTAGAGTGATGACCAGTGGTCAGAACTAGCATCTTGCTTGAAGGTTAGGCTCACTGGGGCAGGGTGACTTGGTGAAGTTGTTACGCTTTTGAGCACTCTGGAAGAGTGATTTGAAAGACTTACCTGGGCTGCTAGGATATTGCATCTGAGGAAGGGACAACACATAACCATCACCATCATTTTTGGAGAGGCACATTTTTCTTCACAAGACTGCTGATACTGAGTACACCTAATTCCACTGAAGTTTTAAGGCCTGACAACATAGGTGGTGAACCTATGAAGTGCTAACTTGGGAGGTGCTCAAAATTGATTTTGATAACCTGTATCAGACTTCGCTAAAACTTTGTATAGTGTTGCTGTAAAACATTGCTACAGTGGGAAGCCTTGGGCTAGGTAGCTAGAGTGGCACTTGGGACTTGCGGTTAAAAAATAAGATGGGGTCTAGGAATTCCTCACAGTTAGAAGAGTGACACATGCTTATGCATGGTTATGTGTGTGTTCTTTGAGATTATAAACCTCAAATGTGTGCTGCTGAGAAAAGGGATGCTTAGAGGGAACTTGTATTGAACTGCTGTGGCAGGGTGCTGCAAAGACTGTTCATTATGTGTGTCAGATACTGAGCAATTGTGCAATGTTGTAAAGCACTGCAGAGATCTTATGGATCCATGCATTGTTCAGCAGCTGCAATTGGGTAGTTGTCAAATGACACTAAATTTTAAGTAGCATCGGTGTTGATGAGAGAAAAGGCCGTTGCTTTTTCTGTTTTTACCTTGAAGGACATTATTGTATAGTAGTACACAATGATACAAAGATAAGGAAGATAGATAGGCAAATCCTCCAGCAACAGAAATGTGAGAAGGGGAATTTGGCTATGTGAAACCATACCATAGGTTGTGTTTGCATACATGCTGCTTTCTCTGTGATAAGACCTGAAGGCTTCTATGCAGACAGCTCTTTCTGTACCTAACATAATGGAAAACTGCCCTTAGAATAGTCTGCTTCTGTTGTCTTTGTGCTGGAATTTGGGTCTAGACGTGGAGTTATGTCTAAGTGACATGAAGCCTTACTGTAAAGAGTTGTGGGCTAGGCACTAAATGGGGAGGCTGAGCATCTATGTCTTCTCTTCAGGCTGCAGATCTTTCTGACAGAGCATTGGCAGCAGCACCTAGCTGGTCTCAGAGTGAGCTGAGGAACAGTATAGGCATCTGGAAATGCCAGTGTTAAGCAGAAGTGACAGCCAGACATACAATCGTGTCGGGGATGTTTTGCTCTGTTGTGCAGCCTGGTGTTACGGTGTAGCGGGAGTGTATTTACCGTGGGAGAAGTGCTTTCAGATGCCCAGTAGATCTGAGGCTTTGAAGTGTTCAGAGGCTGTAGCAGCAGGTAGTTCCCCAGGGACACAGCTGGGTGCCTTGCAGGTGGCTTTACAACGGTCCTGTGTGTGGTATGTAATAGCTGAGCCTTTTCTGCTCATGCTGAGTAGTATATTAGTTGTGGGGTAGAATTCCCTGAGGGCTTGAATTGCTTTATTGGTCCCGAGGAATTTTCTGTTTTGATGGGCTTTTTTGGAATCAAAACATAGTCTTGACAGATCATTTATTAAATTGATACAGTTAAAATTGATTATGTTTTCCCTTTTTGGGGAAATGTGTTTTTTTTTTCACAAATATGGAAAAAGAATTGACACTCCTTGATTGCTTTCTTTTATTATCAGGAGGTGTGTGTGTTATATACACCCTGTAATGGTATTATAAAACCACTGTATTTACAGTGTAAGGTGTATATAATAGCCTAGGGGAACAGAAAATTTGCCTACTTGAGTCTTAGAAGTCGCATTTCCAGCACCAGTAGTGTGTTAGAGCTTTGCCTCTCTTGCTGTGAATTACACCTCATTAGTGGTTTGGGCTTTCTTTTTGCCTTTTGTCTGTAAATGGATAAATGCAAAGGGAAAACTAAGGTGTAATAAGAGTCTGATCCTCCTCCCATTGTTCTCTGGTGATGAAAACCTTTTAAAACATACGAACATGTAGGCCGCCTGAAAGGATCGTAACTAAATGAATCTGAATGGTCTTGGTGTATCTCCTGGAGTGATGATGTTAGCTAGACTACTATGTTCATCCTTAACTTGCACAATCATGTAACAGGATAGGCACTTAATAGGACATCTTTTATCTCTGATGTCTAATGATGATAGCGATGCATGTTTTAGATGTGTTTGTTTAGCTTTGTGCTTTGGAGTTGTGTGTTTTTCACATTCACTGTTACTCACGTGACTTTTGGTAGTACATGCTCTCTTAACATCTCATTAATTTTGCATCTGCTGTAGAACTCATTTTTCCCATGAGGTACATAATGTTATCTTAGAAAAGTTCTACATCTTCCAAATCCCAGTGATTCAGACTTCCCTTATGTTTTTTCGTTATTTTACCAAAACTGGGTTTGGCTCTGTCTTGATCTTTAGTTGTTTCTCTGGTCTTGGTGATTCTAATCCAGCTTGGCACTAAGGTTAGTATTCAGAAAACTGCTGATGAATATAGTCATTTTGGATACTTAATGCAAGAGGATGGATAATTTTGGTGGAAAGTGTCTGGGATCTTTCTAAAATGACTCAATTAGGTTCATGTGCTTTTATAATACAGAAGAACTGTTTTGAATACTGTGTTTGTTTTGACTGCAGTAGATTGTTTCCTCTGTATAATCCAGGAATGGTTCTTGCTTCATGTATTTAGACGTAAAAATCAGATCATTAATCACTGAAGTAGCTGTAATTGCCTGTGAACTTTTTCTTTCAGTGAGGTCCCTCTTCTGGATTAGGTATGAAAATATGGAAAGGATGCTTAAAAGACAAATAACATCCTTCATTTTCCTCCTGTGCTTTTATTGGTATACTTAGAGTGGGTGGATTGCTTATTAATGAAAGCAGCTTTGGGCAATTCAGTGACCTTGTCTTGGCACTGTTGAAGACAGTGATATTTTGCCATTAACTTTAATGGAAGCAGAGTTGGAACTGTTGAGATTTCAAAAGTAGTTATATTTAATACTGTTATGGGCTGGATATTTTACTATCATTTGGCTGGCTCCTTCAATTTCTTGCACTTTTGTGTCTTAAGTGGTGGTGGTGGTTTGAATCTGTGAATGTATGCCTTATACTTGCGTTTTGTTTATTCAGTAAGTAAATGTTTCCCCTATTGAAGCCCTTGCCAAAGGTCATCTGTTAGCTACAGTTACAGATCTTAGTGGGTAGTAAAATCTCACTCCCATGAGAAGTTCTTCCACCCTTTTCTCTTAGATTATGTACAGTCAGTTTACATTGCTTAGAAAAATACAAGTCTTTTCAGTAACTTACTAAAAACATTGCCAGTTTTCACTGTGCATTCACCAATTTTATGTGCAAGGAAACAGCTATTACGGAACTATGTAAGAAACTGTTTCTTCCCTTGTTCATTGTAGGAAGTTAGTTGGCATGGGAAAAATACTCATAATACATCCTGAGGAAGGCTGGCAGTGTTTGGGTTGTCCCTTATGCATGGAAATTTTACTGAGTATGTTTTTATATAGCACTTAAAAAAAGTAGTTTAAAATGAAGATTATGTAGTTTTGGTGCTAAGAGTTGACCTTACATGTTGTATGGAAGAGTTAGTTAATCCAGTGGTGTAACCCTTTTGTACGTGGACTGTGTCTAAAATGGAAGGACACGTTTAAGACAGTGTTTTGATGTGTAGCATCTGCAGGTTACACAGTAAAGAAATGGAGATGGAAGGTAGGGTAGGAATTTTTTTACTCCCCACCTTCGTAGAGTCTCTGTGACTTGAGGGAGACCTGGAAATCCACCTTTTAATACCTACATTTGTGGGGGGGGGGGCGAGGGGAAAGCCCATATGCTTGCTTACTTGTCTTCAGTTTATGATAAGCTGTCATCAGAGCTGAATTAAAGCACAGGGGTAAAGATCCAGAAGTGCATCATACTGCTACTGCTCTAATTTTGCAGATGCATGCATTACTTTGGAACAACTGTATTAAAGCCTCCAGAGTCACAGCTCTTCTCCCAAAGAAACTTCAGAGCCAAACACCACTTTGCCAATGCAGCTGGTTGTTCTTAATTCCTTATCTTGCGTGAAGGCTGTCTCCCCCAGGTCCAACAGTGTACAAAATGCTCAGATCCACAAATTAGAAATTATAAAGTGTCTGACTTGCTGGTGCAGTGGTCTGACTAGCTGAATACCTCAGTGGCAGATACTTGGTCAGATATTAATGTCTTGCTGGTGGAAAATACCAGAACCCATGAGAATTGAATACTAATCTGTGTGGGTATATATGTGGTCTATGTCTTCTAGTGAGGCTGTTGATTTTAAAGAAATCAAATCTGTCTGAATGTTAAAATGTTAATATTTATATTGTTATACTGCAGGAAAAATCCGTTTTTCTGTCGTAAATTTTAGCTGTATATCTGACACTTTTTGAGCGATTTCACTTATTCCCCTCTGAGTGTTTTAGGTTAAGTTTGGGTATGGGCTGATAGGATCCTCAGAAGGAGTTTATACTGCTGCTTTTGTTTTTTCTTTAGGTTTCAAGAGTAAAATGGTAGTGAAATGATCTTGGGAGTCTGGCTTTCCACACACATTAGTAAATGGCAGTCGGTCACTTTTTGCCCCCTTTTTTTTCTTGTTTTCCTTTCACAGAAATATAAAATTGTAATTGTAAAATAGAGGGGCTTAGGAAAAGTGACCATTACTTTTTAAAAATCTTTCAAAT
Organism: Ibycter americanus; assembly: GCA_035590275.1. Lineage (NCBI taxonomy): Eukaryota > Metazoa > Chordata > Aves > Falconiformes > Falconidae > Ibycter > Ibycter americanus. Next base: position 7,566,012 of record JAVJGI010000001.1, read on the forward strand.
CGCTAGCTTTTGTATTAGAACGCTAACATTTGCTTATAATAATCTTTTCTGTATTCTTACCTTAGAAGATAGTATTTTTAGCTGTTTGCTGCGTACCTTGCTTCAATTTTGACCACACTATGCATATTCTGTGTAATGTCTGTTATTCGTTGCTGTGTTACAGAGTGGTTTTTATTGGGGCAGATTCTTTGATGTATTTTACTAACTGAAAAGAGAAGCGTAACTACCATATAATGAATTCTTCTGATAACTTGTCACTCAGTCTGTATCTTTCCAGTGAAAGTCTTGGACAGTCACTTCACTTTGAAAATGATTTTTATTTTTACTAGAGAGCTTATCCCGTCCTTTGCAATCTGGGTTTGAACAGTGCTTTCTGATCCCCAAGAGGTGTCTGCTGGATGGTGTGAGGCGATGTTGCTTTTATGGACTGTAGCCTTACACTTTTTACTCCTAGCATCTAGGTGCACAGGCAGTGAAGAAATGAGCAGTGTGGGAAGGTCTTTGCATTGGTTCAGTTTTATTTGTCTACAGTTAATGCCCAGAGTCGCAAAATCAGTGTTCATCCTTCAGTTCAACATGTAGGTCTTAGCTTCCCTATCATATAGACCTTATTTCAAATCCTCTTGTCTCCAACCCGTAAGAATTTATTGACTTTTTTTTGGTTACTGCTGTGCAGTTGGCAGTGGAAAATACCTGCTGTACGTGTAAGTCTTACTGAATTAAAATTAGTTGATTGCACAGGTATAATATATTCTGGTGTCAAAGCACTACCTTGTCAGTAGAGTGTAGATCCTTTCTCTTTTTCCTTTTCTCCTGTTACAGTATTTCTGAAAGCTGAAAGAGACTCTGTCAGAAGGTTTCAAGGCAAAAAGTTATAACTTGTTTGGAATATAATGAATAATTATGCAGACAAAAATTGTGCAACCACAGTGAGAGATTTGCTGAGGAGAAGAGACAACAGCTTGTTTTGTGGGCTTTGCTGTGTGCACATGTAGTGTGCTACATTTTGAAAAGGCTTCCTCTGGTAAAAATTGGGTAACTGATATAGATATTTAGGACATCAATACATTAGCTTCAAAAGAGATCTCAGGCTGTCAGTGGACCTCCTGGTCAGTTAATCATGTCCTGAAAGTGGTTTATTGATGCTCGGGGAGGGGGGAAAGCATGCTATGAGAAGTAGCTTTCTTCAAGAGCTGGGTGGAAGGCCAGTAAGTGCAGTGCAGCCAGTACGTGCATGTAGCAGTAGAAAATTACAAATGAAACAAAACCAAAAGAATAATCACACAAATTTACGACGGAGTAACTTTTATTTTCTAGTTTGTTTTGAAAGAGCCTTCTGCGAGTTTGTTACAGAAACCCATCTTTGGCTTGCCTTACTCAACACAGTCCCACTGAAGTCAATTGGCTGCCTTGGGTGAGCGGAAAGAGCAAAGGCTTTTGTTGGTGGATGGCAGGAGTGTCTGCAAATGATCATTTCTGTATCCTAGGTCTGTCCACCTGGTCCCAGCATTCCAGATCTCGACATCGGAGGACTTCATGTTCCAGACATGAAGATCGAAAACCTTCTGAGGTATTTCTGGAATTTGATTTGCATTTTGTTACATCTATCAAATACAAAGCCCTATACATGTTCTGGTAATGTATCCATTTCTTCTGATTTACATTTTCTTTTCTTTTTGCTACATTTTAGCGGGCACCGGCCCCCCACCTCCCCCCCCCTTTTTTCGTTTTTTTTTTTTTTTTTCTTTTTCTTTTTTTTGTGCAAGGAGATTAGGGAGTTCTGCTGTTGGCATAGCCGCTGCCAGCACCAGTTTCTATCTGTGAATTTTGTTACAGTCTGACACCCATTCGACATAGCTGCGGAGTCTTTCTTCTGGTATTTTAAGCGTCGGGGTTTATTTGTAGCTTGATTTGTGAACAGTGAAAGTTTACATTAGGTGCATTTATTTCATAGTTGGTAGTGTGTCTTGGTATGTGGTCTTTGTTAAAGTGCTTGTCAGACTAGAAATCTGCTTCCTGACAGTTCTGTCTTGCATAGTGCTTTGAGGAAATTGTATCAAGGGCAATAGAAATCTTCGAACTTCCCAGGATGGATCAACTGTTAGTAACACATAAACATGATTCAGTTCTTCGGAAATATCCTTGCTGAATCTCCCTATCTTCGGGCAAATACTACACTGCGGACTTTGTAGAAGCTGCAAAGAAAGCATTAACTTTGGGAGATGGAACCTCATTTAACATACTTGCACAATACAGGTATTTCTGGTGCATTAGTGAGTGAGTGATGTTGAGAAGAAATATGCTTTACTGGTCTCCCCAATGACAGTATACTTAAGTCCTGGAGAAGAGTTTTCACAAGAAGAATCCCATTCATTGTTCAGTGTGAAATACACCTAGTACTGGTGATTTCCAATCTTCTTTTTTGATTGTTGGCAGCTAAAAACCTTCTGTTGTTTTTTGTGGCTGTAGAGACTCCTGGTGAATTTATTCTTGCTGGTGATAGATTTGCTTGCCTTAGTTACATCCCTTAGAAGTAGCCTCATAGATTCAGTTTTGAGAACTACCTCAGGAAAGGCTATCAGGAAATAATCTGAGATAATTATGAATCTTGCTCTTGTTTTTTGTGTTCTGTTTTCTCCTCTCCCTTTCCTGCATTTGTTGTCAGAATCTTTGCAGTTTTGTGCTGCTCGGTCCTATTTTCTGAACCTGGATAGACTTCTCATATACTTCCCTTCAGCTCTGTTTCATGGTCTTTTCCCTCGCTCCCTCCTTCCTTCCTCCACTTGCGTTGTCTCTGCTTGCCACAACACACTGTTCTGACGATAAGTGTGCTGGCAGAAAAGTGACACTTGCTAAACTCCCCGGGTGAAATCCTGGTCTTGTTGAAGTTGGTGGCAAAATTCCCATTGACTTTAGCGTGGCCAGGGTTTCACCCTTTAGCTTTGAAGTGTTCAGTGCTTCTGAGAGCCAGCACTTCTGTAAGCTCTGCTTTGCTCCAGGCAGTCTGATTGCATCAGAAATTAGAGCAGAAAGAATGGTGTCACAGGGCCACTGGCCTGGGAAGGAGTTTCTTGGCTGTCAGGTGCTGCATTAGCTTTGCTTCTCAGGGAGTTTTGCGACAAATTTATCTGAGAGCCTGAGTTACTTTGGCTCTCAGATTTGAGTAAGTTTTGTGTCCCATTTTATATTTTTAGTCTTCTTTTCATTTGACATTTGATTGCTTTAATTCAGATCACTTAGAACTGCAGAATCCGCTGGCCAGCTGTGCTTGTTTGTTTTGTGATACAGTTTACTTTGTGGCTTATTTATAATTTCTTAGTTGGAGCCTCACAGGACTTATAATTGGATTGTTTAAAACATTTCATTCTATTTCATTACCTGCCTTCACCCTTTCCTTCATACGGTAGTATTATTATTTTTTAATGTTGGCAGTTTTTCTGAACATGTCAAGACAAGTGTTAAGAAAAATGTCATGATTTTATGCTATTTTTGTGATAAAACCAGAGTGGAAACAGAAACATACTGAGAAGTGGGGTAGTATGTGTGTCTTGAGAGGGAGGAGAGGCTTCAAGATGTGCAGTGTGGTAAGGCAAATCACACTGTGAAATGTTCTAAGAAATATAATTAACCATCAGGTTCACTGTTTCCCTAAAATACTTCCCCAAAAATCGTAGGGAATCTATTGAGATTTCAGGTGTGTGAATAGCGTGTGACAGACATTGCTGTCCTGGCGAGGCCTCCCTAATTAGCACTCTGTGTAGATCTGGTTCTTTCTCAGCCATAGGCAACAGTTGGCTGGAGCTAATGTAAACCAGTGTGGCTGTTGGTTTGGGACTGGGAGGTTGTGTTACTTTGCCCCCTTAGCAGCTCAGTCAGACAATCTAGGGGCACTGCCCTGATAATCAGTCTTTGCCTTTGTAACTGTGCAACGTGGGTCTGGGTGGATGTTGACTCTCCCCACCACAAACTGAGAAGTCTGCAGGCGAACTTTTCTTAAGATGTTACCTATCTTCGTCTTGTCCTGGTGGTGCTTATTTTCTGTCACCTGGTTGCTTTTTAACCCTTTCCTTTGAACGTGGCACTGAGTAGTTAAAAATTTATGATTGTGGGGGTGAGGAGTACTGAGTGCAGTTATTATAGTCCACAGCAGCCTTGCCTTACAGGGAGAGCAGGGTGGGGAGAGCTGGAAGAGGTGTCAACAAGCGCAGGCTTGTAGTTGTGATGCCTTTACTTTCTGCAGTGCTGACAGGCAGTGGCCAGCCAGGCTGAAGCTGCCGCAACAGTACCATAGCATGCCTGCTGCAAGAGTGATCCCTTTTTATGTCACTCTACAGCTTGCTGAAGACAGCATCGCTGCTTGTTCATGACTGCTAACCCAAAAGTTGCCAAACACCCTGCTCGTTTGAGAGGTAGATGCCTTTGAAAAGGCAAAGTAAAATTACAGCTACCATGCAGAGGTGTCTATAGCTGATGGAATAACAAGAACCTGTACTGAGCAGGGAGCTGCTACCAGAATTGCAGTTTGGGTCTTATTTTATTTGATCTTTTGGGTTATTATTTTAAATACTTGCGCAAAGAGTCATCTCCTTAGAATTTCCTCTTGTGGCTGGTGATGGTAGAGTCACGCCTTGATTTCTACCACAGGGAATTTGTAGAATGTCTTTGGATTAGTCAGAGCTCCAATAATTTAAAAAAAACCCTACCAAAAACCTTGGAGCAAAAATGAGTCTTCCTTGTGCTGCTGTTTTAAAACTCAGAGCTCCTGCAGCTTTTATTGCAGCTAAGTCAGAGGTAAAGTGGGTAGCACATCTTAGCGTTATGCCTCTGGTGCAGGGGGAGCACCAGGACTTGCAGTGGAGTTTGCTTGAGTCATTTGATCGGGATTTGCACTGTCAGCCACCTCTGTTCCCTGCAATGAACCTAAACTTCTGTCCTGCAGTGGGCTGGGTTAGTGCACTGTTGATACAGTGACCTTGTTACACGCTGTGCTCCATGGTTACCCTGAAGCTGCAAATCATAGAGTGTAAATATCAAATGTCAGTGTCTCTATTTTTCTCTCTTGGTCACTCTCTTTGCAGGTGTTCAGAACGGACCTGATCACTGCCATGAAGTTACATGACTCCTTCCAGCTGAACCCTGATGAATACTATGTGCTGGCAGACCCCTGGAGGCAGGAGTGGGAAAAGGGAGTTCAGGTGCCAGTTAGCCCAGGGACCATCCCACAACCAGTAGCCAGGTATAGTTTGGAGGAATGTAAACAAATACACATACGTTTATGCTAGCAGCTTATGTCTACATTGCCTTGGCTTCTTGAGCTTTATTTCACAGTGTCTAGCTAGAAAGGTCTCGGTTCTCAGAGATGAAGAGCAACCTGTCTCAGCTTTTTGAATGGTCAGAGAGGTCAAGAGTCAGGCCTGTTCTGCGTATGTGTTGAAATATGAATATCAGAGAATCACTTTTGGCATTACATTAGGATGGAGTGTGATGACAGAACCTTAAAAATAGCTTCTGTTTTTAAGCTCAGACTTGACCTCACTCAGCATTGCTGGGAGAGCACTTGTCTGATGCTTCTTGTGCTTAGTTCCAAGCCACTGCTTCCTTTCAAGGAACAGTTAAGACAAGCCACACTTAAGGGCTAGAGAAAATACAGGATTTATTTTGGTTTCACCTGGTTGTTTGTTTTTGGTTTGTTTTTTTTTCTTGTTTCATTTACTAACTTAGGAAATTGATTGTTGTACAACATTTCAGCTGTTTTAGGAACCATCCAGATGTACGTGTAACTAAATATATTAATGTGTGATTTTCTAGCTCTTACCCAAGAAACCCTTATTTTCTCTACCTAGTTTGTTACACTTGGATACTATTTTCTGTTTCAAATTAAAGAGTACAGTAGTACGGGCAGGTGTGCTGCAGCCCGTCTAGCTGTTCTATGCTTAGTTGGGACTAGAGTTGGGGAAAGTGAGAAGAACAGGGATTATTGCCATTTCATCATACTAGATCTCTTTGAGTAGGTCCAGGCTGGCCTATAAGATGTTACCAAATGACCCATGAGTGCTGGTGGGGTCAGAACAGCCCAATCTCTGATATACAGCAAAATCTGGATGATGCTACTACACTGCTTCTGTTAGGTCTGCATCTGGCAGCTTTAACCTTGGAGTAGGGGGACTACAGGAATGTTTGCACCTTTTATGTTCTGTGCAGCAACCTGCAGACCGCTGCGCAGCCACGCTAGGTCTGTACAATGAGGGACTTACCCATGCATCAGGTAAATCCTTTCCTTCCTTTTCCTTCTGAAGGATTGGACCTGAAGCTCCAAGATTACTCAGCGCTTTCCCCTCTGCTGTGCAGTTTAGAACGTGGGAGCATACCATTCCCCTGCAGTGCTCATAGCCTTCCTGCTCCACACTAACTTCACCCAGTCCCTACATAAATGCACACACGTTGTACATGTGTGCTGACATTGTCTTCCCCTCACTGCTTTCTCTTTCAAGCATCTCACAAGGCTGCAGGAGGGCCGGGAGACCTGTGAACTTTAGCAGAGGGAGACCTTCCAGGGGATCCCCACCCTGTATCTTTCAGGGGGTGGTTTGGTGGCTCAGTCAGATGCAGGTACTCACTTAGGAGAGAGCTTTTCCCTGCCCATGGCCAATAGAGATGTTGCTCCAAATTTAAGATCTTAGAGGAGATGGGGAAAGAAGGTACCCACAGGTGTAGGTATCAGCACAGGAGGCACCACTCTTTTTTTTAGTTGCTGAGCTATCTTGTATGGTCCTACTGGTGAGCACCTGCTCGTCAGCGGCCCTCTTGATCCCTGATTATTATCCTGTTTGCTCCCTCATAAAACACTTGGAGAGCCCTGCTCGAGTGGCGCTGGAGTGCTGGAACTATTCTGTGCCTAACTTTGGGAGGGGAGGGAGGTGTTTTGTAAATTGAATCAGTAGTAGTCATATTGTAGCTGGTGTAGAACAGAAGCAAAATACAGTACAGATAGCTGCTGCTAATGAGGTGCATAATAGCAAATAAAAGGTTTTGGTCTTGTAGTGACTGGTCAGGACAGCGAGAGGAGGCTCGGAGGGGTGGGAAAAAGAGCAAGTCTGTGTAGTGATTTAGTGTAGGCTTGTGGTCAGATGGATAATTCAGTTGAATGTGTTTCTTGGTATGTAGTAACTGTTGGTTTGTTTTTTTTTTTAAAAAAACCTACTTTCTATCACAGAAATAGATGGGCTGTGGTTTGTTTTGAAGCCAAACTACCTGTGCTTATTTATTCTATGCCACTACAATGGTATTTAGACAGCATGTGCAGGGTGCTGCCCAGAGGTTATGATTTCCAAATGGGAACGTACTTGGGAAGGAATTTGTGGTACAGAAGATTCGGAGAGGAGTTCCCAGTTCAAAGTAAATTCTCTGTGAGATGTAGTAGTCTGTAGTATTTTAATACTATACAGTATGACAAGGAACAGTTTGGGCAGTGCAGTTAGGCTGGTGAGATCATTCAGATTTGTATTCCACAGTCCCCTTCTGCACCTCAGAAGCCCCAAATTCAGCATTTGGCTCTTGTCCACTGTTTCTCAGATTGTTGTCTGAAATAAGCTAGAGGAGGTCAAGTTTTAGGGCTGTGCAGCAGACTGAAGTAGGTAGAGGATTTGCTGAGATCTGTGTGTGCAGATACAGTAGCGCCAGATCAGTCTTCTGACAGGAGGAGGAGTTTCATGTTGGATCTCGAATGGTGGCAAAATAGGGTGAAGTATGTCCTGCTTGTGGAGCTTAGGCTGTTCCCAGCAGAAAGTTATGTCTACACAGCGTGGTGCTGCCTTCCCTTGTAGCACTTACAGCACCAAAAAATCATCAGCACTGGTGCTGCAGGAGGCAGTCATTTGGCGGCATGTGGCCTGTCACTCCTGGAGGTACCAACCTGACATCATGAAGTGGGTTTCATCCAAACTGAATTTCAGTGTGTGCAGTTAACTAAGGGAAGGTGCAGTGCCCTCTGCTGAGAGGCGGGTGGACTGCCAGAGTTACCTTGCTGTTCGGAGGCACCACGTTGCAGGTAACGTGACTGCTGGCCTTTGTGAACTGGGCAGTTTTCCCCTCACCTCCCGGCTTTGCAAAGTTGCGTCATTGCAGGAATCTGACCCAGGACAAGTTATGTGCTGTAGGTACTTTACTGTTTCCTAAACCAGTGCCTGTGGTCCAAGAAAATTTCAGTTGGCTTGCAGCTAAAATACACTTTCATGGTTGGTTGTTGGCCAGCTGGAGCCTCCAAAACCTTAGAGAAGGTAGTTTCAGCAGTGGCTGATTAATATTTGTGCGTGGTCCAGCATGACATTAGCGATTGTGAAAGAGGAAATGCAGACCCAGGATGCCAGAGCTTGGATCTGCTTGGGTAAGTGAAGGTGAAGCTAGAGGAAATTACTGATTCTCTGTGGAAAGGTCTTCTGAATTTCACAAAGGTGGCAATTCTGTAGCTGCACACACACACACACAAGTTCAGAAAAAACATCAGAAAGAAAGCTTCAAATGTAGCAGGAAATACTACTTTTTTTTCCTTGAATTGTTTTGATCTTGGTATTGTAGTTAAACAGATCGATTTAAAAAGAGTCTTAAAACAGAGTTCAACGTGTGTATGTGGCAACCATCACTACATAAATACAGTGTTCCTACTCTGTCTTTAAACAAGTGTGAATTTCAGATAAAAGCACAGCTCTATCCTCCAATCTTTGCATTTTATTTAGAATTCTGGTAATGAATTAGATTTCTAGATAACTCCAATTATTTCTTATAATACCGCCAATCTGTTATGAAAGTGCACGGTACTGTTTTCTCTTCCCATCTCAGTGTTGCAAAGATGATTGCTTAGATGGTTAGATGATTGCTGATGATCATTAGTCACTCAGAATGAGGCATTTTGAATTCACTAGAAACAAGTCTCTCAGCAACCCAGTGTACCTGACGTCTGCTTGTCTGTCTGTTTTAGGATTGTGTCTGAGACAAAAGCTGTCACGTTTACACGTCCCAGGAAGTATATTGTTTCGTCAGGTTCGGAGCCTCCAGAGCTGGGCTATGTTGACATTCGAACCTTAGCAGACAGCATGTGTCGCTACGATCTCAATGATGCGGACGTAGCATGGTTGCAGCTTGCCAATGAAGAATTCAGAGAAATGGGTGAGCAATCAGTGCTTGTGTTTTTGTTGCTTTTGTGTTTTGTTTTTTTAAAGCTGGTAATCTTAAGAATAATTTTAGGGAGGGCTGCAAGTGGGAAGAGATGATAGAGGTATGAAGAGGTAGTAATCATATGAGTTGGGATAGCCACAGGAAACGAGAGCTGATCTGATTAAGCACTGACATACGTGCTTTCTTAACTGCTGAGTTGTATTTGCTTAGACCAGGCCAGAATCTGGCCACATGTTTTTTTTCTCTACTGCTTTCCGTTTCACAAGGGAATTCTCACAAAGTTCCCATTTTGCCATCAGGGTCCTTGAAGAGGACTTCAGACAGACCATTCAAGTCATTTTTCCAGTTAGTCCTTTTTTTGATTTATTTATTTCTCTCTGCTTCACATATCCATACCATCTTTTTAGTTGGTGGTGTTCAATGCGAAGAAGGTAGACAAGGCGTCTTGGGAGGTTTAGAGAGCCTACGCCACTGAACTGCGCAGGGAATGAGACAGTAAGGAATTCCTGCAGTGATTTATTGGAGGAATCTCCCAGACCTTACTGTGACCTTGTCCTTCAGTTCTGATGAAGGAAGAGGAGCTGTCACAAGGGGAGCAACTGTTCCTTTTTCTACAGAATGGCTTGTGTGTGGGAAGGGGCAGGGGAGCAGGGCAAGAACAGGAATGTTTCTTGGGTAATGTGTGTGCTTCAGGAGAGGATTCCAGTGGAACTGTAGGGGATGGAAGTCAGCACAGAACTTCTAATACCTTGTTTAGATAAGGGAAAAGGTGCTGTGCCAGATGGAAGAGGTTTGGATGTGTTGCTGAACACTGTCAGTTTTTGTTACGGCATTGTGGCAGTTCCCTGCTTTGAGTTACAGTTGAGTTGTATGGGTTTTACCTGGCTGTAGCCCGTATGTGGCATGGCTCAAGACCTAGTACATCACAAACTGACCATTTATAACTGTTTAAAAGTTTCTCCTTTTTAAAACCCACATATGGAAGAAACTGATGACCCAGCCCTGATATGGTCTCTTACCCAAGCCTTTTTTCCAGCTCTCAAGTCAGGCTTGCTCAAGTTCAGCATTGGCCTTAGATGATTTCAAAACAGTTTATGATTCAAGAGTTTTTAAGTTACCTTTCCAGTTACCTTCAGGAAAACAGCAGCAGCAGGTCCCCTTAGCTTTCTTCAAAGAAAAATGAAAAATACTTTTTAGGATTTGTAATTGATACCCATCTATCCAGTGTAGATAATCCCCTCTGTCTGTCTGTCTTTTAGAAAAACCAGAGGAGGGCTAGCACTGGGGTGCATGTAGCAGTAGTGATAAAAGGCACAAGAGGGGCTCGTCATAGTGCCGATTTGTAGCTGTGCATGAAGCCCTGTGGTAGCCGTTCTGCTCCACCAACATAACCTTCAAAAGTACACGTTGCACATGAAACAAGGAACAGCTAGAATTTGACAGGTCTGGTCTTTGATGTTATGGTTTGGTCTAGTTTCTTGTAGTTCATTTGCTTTAAATCTTTATCCACACAGTTTTGCTGAAGGCAGAGGGAAGGAAATGCTCCTGTCAGCGCCAGGCAGTACATTGTGGGTCTTGCAACATGTGCCTGGGTGCTCTGTCAGACACGGCACTCAACAGCTGTGTTAATGGGCATTTGAAAAGTGAAGTATTTCCTGATCTGCAGTTGTAACACTTCCTTCATGGCATCCCTGCAGCTATGAATTCCCTGTGTTTTCTCTGATACCCATTGCAGTACTTCAGGTACTGAAAATGTATATTCTGTCTTTAAAAGAATGAATGTAAACATTTGAACTGAAGCCACAGCCCCTTGATGGTCTTTTTTTAACCCTTATAAATGCACAGTCAATGACATATCTCTAAGGCTTTTATATGAAGTGATAGCAATCGTGAGGTTAGAATTTAGTTGCAAACTGGTCTAAAACCTGTCAGCATCTGCTTTGCCGGTGCAGTATTTCTGGGCTGCAGGGTAAAATTCACTCTCTTTCATCAGCAGGATTTTGGCTCTTCCCTCTTGCTGCATCCCAGCTGCTCAGTGTGGGTAGTATTGGACGCATTGATCTCTGCCGTGAGGATTTACCTGTCAGTGAGGGAAACTGGAAGTACTTTTGAAATACTTTTGTAGAGTGTTTGCCTTCTGATCTGGAGGAGCTAGAGAGGTTTTTTTCTTCTTTGTTTTGTGGAATTTGTGGCTCAGTTATTTACAGGGAGAGTCAAAAGGAGGATTTTCTTGTTGAAACACACATCACGAATTTGCCTTTTCTGTATGTCACAGTAAACCTGAGGTATTGGGAATTGGACCAAAAGTGGGATATCAAGCCTGCACTTCACTGTAGTGATTTAAGTGTATGGAAATTCTTGTGCTAAACTGACTCTGCAAAAGGAAAATGGTTGTTTGCAGTAGTAGAGCTTTCTTGGTTTCACAGTTGTTTGTGGGGCATGATTTTGTGGTAAAGGTTGGTGTAGTACCAACTTGGAAGTATTACAGCCAGCTCATTGTCATGGCAAGTGAGAGATGGAAGGCAGAGAGGGGGAAGCACCATGTTCTTTTTTGATATTTTTCTTGCTGCTTCTAGGATAGTTATTTTTTCAGGTCTATAATAGTAATTTAATATAATTAGCAAATTTCAATTCTAGAATGCTGTAGTGTAATTGCCTGTAGTTGTGGTGTCATGAAAAATTTTCTGATGGATGCTGTTTGAAAAGACCAAATCCCAGATCAGGTGTAGCATTTATTTATTGTCCCAGAATTGATGGTGGATTTATTACAACTGTCTTTTTCACTTATTAAAACAAACTAATTTATTGGCGTAGCAGGGTCTGATGGAGACCTCGGTGGGGGTTATGCCCTGTTGGGTTGGAGCTTGTAAAAAATGAACAACTGTTGTTAGAAACTGCAAGTTTGCTACAAGTATCATGGCAGATTTTATTACTGATTTCCCCCCTCTGCCTCCATCAAAACACTGTCAAATCTTTAACCAAAGAGTCAACATCTGGATTGCAAAATTGAAGTAAAAGCTATAGCTGGTGCTGTCCCAGAAGGAAAAATGAGAACAAGACGAGGAAGCCAGAATCAGTTTGTGAAAGTGTTTTTCATGATTTTGCAAGATTGGTTTGGATAGTCTGTTTCTATCAGTTTAATACTGTTGTAAGATGACTTTGACTTTTTTTTTTTTTTTAACATGTTCCCTAGTTTATGCTGGAATAGGCATGCTGTATAGGAGTGAAATGTATGTGTGTGGGCTGGCTGGATGTACTCAGCTGTCAAAAAAGCAGCTGGAGTTGTGTGTGGCAGTTGGTTGTCATTCCTTCCTTTAAATAAGTAACAACTCCTGTTTCCCAGGGATGCCTGAACTGGATGAGTACACAATGGAAAGGGTCATAGAGGAGTTTGAACAACGATGCTATGATAACATGAATCATGCAATTGAAACGGAAGAAGGACTTGGGATTGAATATGATGAAGATGTTGTCTGTGACGTCTGTCAGTCTCCAGATGGAGAAGATGGCAATGAAATGGTGTTCTGTGACAAATGCAATATTTGTGTGCACCAGGTATGGTGGCCGGGGCACAGTGGGGTAGAGGGGTGCAGTGGTGGTGACAGAAGCTTTTCCAAACCATTGAAGATAGCAGCTTAGATTTTTTCCAGTGACCGACATTGATTTGTTAAGTTGTTGCAGAGTTCACCATTGAACGATGGGATGAATTCAGAAATTATGTAATTGAGAAGGAGAATTGTTACATGTAATTCTAGAAATGTCATGCTAAGAGGCTTAAAAGTGGAATTGTGTGTGTGTGGAGGAATTTACAAGGTGAGGAATTGCCTCCCCAAAACATAGGCGTGTATTGTTGTGCATTCTTACCTGGTCGCTTCTTTTGCTATGTTCTTCTCCTGTTTTTCTGCACACTTCTGGGGCTAACACACCTGTAGTATCAGCAGCTTAGGGCTCAGCAGGGGAGGGGAAGAAGGAACTTTCAGGCAATCAGTAAGGACACAGGTAGGATTTATTATAGACATTTTAATTAAATGGAGAACCTGCTGAGCTGAGCTAATGAAGTACTATTGTGTGCCACCTTTTTGTGGCAGTTAAGGAGTCTTCTTAGCATGAAAGAACAGATACAATTTTAGCCTATCTGTTTCTGTGGATGCCTCTTACTGTGGCAGATGCCTTCCTGTCAGCCTGTCCTTCCAGCTTTAAGAAGTGTGCTTTGTCATTCAGCGTTTGGAAAACTGTGTTGTCTGCTGAGCAAGAATGGCATTTTCTGGCATGTGTTACTTAAATGCGTTTGTACTAATGATAAAGAAATACGCCTATGACAGCTGTAAGGTACAAATGGCTATCTTCCAAGATGCTCGGAGTAAAGTGGGCGTTTGTAGACCTGTAGTGGTTCTTTGATCCTTAGTCTCTGATCACATCAAATCTGAAACTTATGAGGCTTAAAACTGACAGTAATTTGGACAGAGGTCTCCATAAAGATGCAGTCTTCTGAAAAAAGTGACCTTAATTAGTTGCTGTTCTGCACTTTTCCCTCTGAATAAGAAGTAAAACCCAGTGCTTTGGAATAACTGAATATTGCACAGCAGAGCTTTTGAATTTGTGGTTCTTGCCTTTTGAATTAGATACAGTCCAGTTCCTGTTAGGTGTAGTCATCGTGATACTGAACTTCATCCTCGCGCACTGCTGGAGAGTTGTCTGTCGAGAGTCCCCTTGCTCTTTGGGCTGGCAAACACATTCTTCATTTTCCCTGCTGAAGTGGGCAGTGGGTGTTTTCCCTAACAGCTCCCCATGACTTCTGGTCCTTTCACTGAAAGATCTTTTTGGGGAATGAACGGGTAATGGGGTTGGCTAAGTTTGTGAAAGCACCCTGAGATCCTCCTCCTCCACAAGCTAGTGTTTCTATAGTTAGAAATTCCATAAAGACCATTTTGAGAGTTGTGAGAGGCTGTGTGTAAACAGCTAGAAAGTGATAGAAATGCATGTCGTGTCCTTTGTTTTCTTTCCCTTTTCTGTCCATGGGGATACAGGCATGTTACGGGATTCTGAAGGTGCCGGAAGGCAGCTGGCTGTGCAGGACCTGCGCGCTTGGTGTTCAGCCCAAGTGTTTGCTGTGTCCCAAGAAGGGTGGTGCCATGAAGCCGACCCGGAGTGGCACCAAGTGGGTCCATGTTAGCTGTGCTCTGTGGATTCCAGAGGTAGGTACCAATCCTCTGGGAGTTCAGGGCTCCAATGGTTCTGGGAGAGCAGAAATCTGTTAAAAATACTGTTCAACATAGTGCGTGTTGCTACAACGAGTGTAGCATAGATGTGGTACTTCTTAGGAAGACAGTATAAAAGATTTTCAGTTAGATGTAAAGTCTGGCAGGATGATGCATCACCTGTAAAGAAAAGTAATTACATTACCTTTGTCAACGAAAATTAGGCCTCAAAAAATGAGGCCTTTGCTGCTGGCAAAGCTCATTTAACAAGGACATAAAGTACCTTTCAATTTGATAAACGGAACATTAAAGGTGAATTGGGGAGGTCTGGATGTGACTGTGAGAATTCCTGTGGGTTCTCATAATCAAAATACTCATCCTGTATGGTAATTTAAATTGGTGGTCTTCACCTTGAAACTGTTTTGTTCATGCAGTGAGGAACTGATTTTTTAAAAAAAGGAATTTAGATCTGTTTAGTTCCTTATAAACTGAGGAACTTGAAAGATGCTGATTTTGCATATGCACACAAGGAATTTGATTTCTTTGATAAAATTGTTTCCCTTTTCAGTTAACACTGTAAATAGTCACTCTGTGTTTTTTTAACCTTTTTATTTTCTCTTAGGTGAGCATCGGAAGTCCAGAAAAAATGGAGCCCATTACAAAGGTTTCTCACATTCCCAGCAGCAGATGGGCACTGGTGTGCAGCCTTTGTAATGAAAAAGTTGGAGCTTCTATACAGGTAATTTACTTGCACAAACAGCTGTGTGTTTTATTTTGTCAGTTTTTAGTAGATACACAAAACATGCGCCCGCAGTAAACTTTCTTTGATTTCCTGTTTGTTACTATGGAGTTAATTGCACACCAGAGTGCTTTTGAATGTTAGTGTGCTTTTACTTTCTACTAAAATTTTAATAATAATAGTAGCCAGGTCATCCCATAAGACTTTCTAATTTGTTGGTAATGCTGACAGGTTTGTTAGTACACTGAAGTAAAACTTAAATGTTGTCAAGTAGAGGGAAAAAACTGTATTTCTGTGATGTACCACATATAAAAATGAAGCTTGAATGCTGAAAACTTCCGTGCTGAAACCTATCTGCTAGTGCCTATTTTGTGACTTCTAAGACAAGTTGGATATTTCAAGGGGAGTTGCCTACTTCTGGCAACAACCTGAATTTTTAAGGTGCTGAGCATGCCCAGCTTTCACTGAAGTCAGTGGAAGTAAACACCTTCACTTTGACGGTAGAGCTAAGTTGTAGCTCTGAATTTCTCATTTTAGGTACTACTTAAAATTGGACTGTTTTGGCTGTAACTATTTTGTTGTTGGTCCAACTTTTCAGTTGCTGAGGAGAATATCTGATAATTTAATATTAGGCTTTTTGAGCAGTAGGAAAGAAACAGGTGGTTTGAATGGCCTGCCCTGAGATGAGAGCAAGCCACAAGCTGAGGAAATGAGCCCCATTTCCTCCGTTGGTTGTGGGTAGATGCTGGAGCTCTTCGTGTTTGTAAGGGGGGAAAAAAACCTCCTGGGTGTGTTTCCCAGTTCACGCTTCAGTAGAAGCAGTGCCATGTTACTGTTCTGACTGCTGGTAACTTGAGCTCAGGGATGATGACTGCCCGAATCAGCAAGATGGGGAAGAATCAAAACAAATGTCTAGTCGTCATAGTTCCAAAAAGAATGATTTCCGTATACAATAAATAATTAAAACTATAAAGCCATTAGTTTCATACCAACAACTCACGTTCTTGGGCCAGTGCCAGTTTGTCTCATTGCGTAGTTCTGAAATTCTCTCTGCCGTTTTAGTTGGATTTGGATTCAGCCTTTCTCACCGTAGCCTGTGAATTGTCACTTAAATAACTGAACTGGTCTGCACCAGGGCATTTCAGACTGGGCAGTGTTGTTTCACGTGCATATTTATATTGGGTTGTTAGCTGTAAAGCACTTGCAGATCCTTTACAGTGGAAAAATCACTCAGAAATGTTAAATAATCTTTTAAAGAACATTTTAAAATCTAGAAAGATTGAGAAAACACATCACCAAGCCCCAGATTTTTGAAATAGGAGATACCTGGTTTCCTGAGGCACAAAGACAAAACTTTGATCTACCTTACTTGAGAACAAATGAGAGAGAAAGGACAGGTGACCCACTTGGGGCAGTGTTGTGATTGTGTAGAAAAAGACAGTAAAATGTAGCTTAGTATTGTGGCAACGCTCTTCACCCTCAAAGTGCCTCACATAGTTCGGCAAAATGATCCTCAGAAAGTTCCCTGAGACGGATTGGAGGATACTGCTGTCTCATAAGGAGTCTGAAGAAGTAGAGCTCTTTCTGTTTTGTGGCTAGTCTAATGTTACAGAATCCATGATGGTAAGACCAGTTTGAAGACAGAAAAATTGCTGAAGTTCTACACTTTTTTGAAATTAGGTTTTGTCCATTTCCTTTCTTCCCCTCTCTCTGCTCTAAGTCATTTGATGAGGTTGCCAGAAAAAGTTGTAAAGCAGCTGTGCAGCAGTAGTTCCAGTGAAACCTATCAGTCCATTTCCATGTAAGGAATGTATAAATAGTAAATGTTAAGTAGAGAAAGTAAATCTGTCCACAGCATATAAATTTGCAATCATAATACCTCCTTGCAGAGCTGTCCCCTTCCCCTTGGCCACTGTTACGTAGTTGAAACTGTTTTGTCTATTCTCCAGACCCGTTCTGAGGGGGGTAACTTGTAGTTTAAGTTGAGCACTTGAGTGTTTATATACGTTAGTGTGCAGGGGAGAGGGAGAGAATATCCATATTCTGATACCACCTCTCCCCTTCTAGCAATGACACAGGCTGACATGCAGGCATGATGGCTGCCACTTCAGACAGTTCTACACTTGAAATTATGGGGGAAGAGACAAAAAAAATTACAGTTTTGCTTGACATTTTGTAAGAGTTGTGTAAATCTTGGTGTCATTAAAGCTAGCAGTGAGAAATATTTAGATTTGTCTTGTGAAACTTTATACAGCAGAGAAGAACATTATAGAAAGCCACGGAAATAGAAAGGAAGTAGCATTAACTGGAGGAACTGAGAGAGAGAGATCCTCCAGAGATGCTATGAGATGTGCACGGCAATTAGAAAAGCTGGCAGCTGGAAGTGTGTGTCAGTCTGGGCAGAGAGCAGCTGCAGTAAGCTGGGAAAAACGGGACTGCATGTTCTCCCAGGTTCAGCAGATTTCCTTCTGATGAGGCATGCTTGCCCCTCTTCTCCCAATAAAACATTAGCCACACTAAGAGCTAATTATTCTAAACGGTAGCAGCTTGGAAACCACAGCTAAAGTACTCTTCTGTACTGTTCGGTGTTCCAGCTGGGCTGCTTTTGCTGTGTATGTTAGTAATGAGGGGAAAGGGCAAAAGATGCTTTGGTATTCTTTAATCCATTTATATGTTGATTTTATTAAAGAATGTTCATTTGAAACTTCTGCAGTTTAAACTTGGTTGTACCTTTATATGCCATCTGGCTGCTGAGTCAACCTGAGCAGGAAAACCCAGAGGAGAAAGATACTTGGCTTCTTTACAAAGTACTGTATAAACATCCTAGTATAGTGCATTTCTGTTTAAGGTTAGATGACTTGGGTTAAGCCTAGTTTTGTTTCTTCCTAGTTAATAGCACTAATGTTCATTTCCACTTCTAATTCTTTTCACTGGAGGCAGAGGTGTGAGTTGATACAAATGCATACATATGCGTGTGTGTATATAGATAGACATATATATATTTAAAGCTTTCAGTTTGTGGCTGGCAATAGCTATGACAGCATTTTGCAAGAGGAAGTTACATGTAATTGAAATGAAGTGCTAAATGAGCTGAACGAGTGCCCATCACTCCATGACTGCTGGGTTCACTGGGAGGGAAGAAGAATGACAAAAACCTGGACTTCCTGTTCTCCTCATCTCCCAGGTGAAGTGAAGGCTGTAGTCAGTGAAGTAGTGATTGACAGTGATTTAATATTTGACATTATGAAATTGGGATAACAGGGGAAGAGAAAAATGCCCTTTGGTTGAGGCCTTTTGGGTAACACGGGTCCAGGTGCTGGGAACGACTTTTAATTTAAAGTATCGGACTGGCCTGGGGCCACCGAGATGTTTTTCCCTCTCTCATGCTGGCAGAGTCAAAGGGGGAGCGTTTTCCTTTGTGTACACTGCCTTACGCGAGTGGCTCTGGTGACGGTAAGAACACTCCTCTAGTGGATTTGCTGGTTATGGAATAGCGTGATTGGGCTAGGGAGGGGTTAACCACTCCTGTCCCACTGGGCCACTTGATCGTTGCCTGGCCTGAAAGCACTAAATCGTAAACCTAATTAAGAGAAAGCAAGAAAATACATGCAGCATCGGAGCAGAGCGCAGTAACAGGGTTGTTCTTCCAAAGCGGTCCTGGCTGCCTGAATAGTTTTAGGCAGTGTGGCTTCTTAAATTTTTATTTGATTAAATTTAATTTAATTTCTGTAGTGTTCAGTGAAGAACTGCAGAACAGCGTTCCACGTCACCTGTGCATTTGACCGAGGCTTGGAGATGAAGACCATACTGGCAGAGAACGATGAGGTGAAATTTAAGTCATACTGTCCCAAGCACAGCTCCACCAAGAAAGCGGATGATGAGACTTTCAGTGAAAGCACAGGTCAGGAGAACGGGAATGGGATTGGGATCCAGAGCAGCTCTCTTCCTGCCCACATTGACCCATTCCACAGCATGGATCAAAACCAGGAGGAGGCCCACAGAGTCAGCCTCCGCAAGCAGAAGCTCCAGCAGCTGGAGGATGAGTTCTACACGTTTGTTGAGTCTTTGGAAGTGGCTAAAGCGCTGCGGCTGCCCGAGGAGCCAGTGGAATTCCTTTACCAGTACTGGAAGCTGAAGAGAAAAGCCAACTTCAATAAGCCTTTGATTACCCCAAAGAAGGATGAAGAGGACAATCTGGCTAAACGGGAACAGGATGTTCTGTTCAGAAGATTGCAGCTCTTCACACACCTCCGGCAGGATCTAGAGCGGGTAAGCCACTGCACTGCCTGTGCGAGGTGTGCCGGCCTTCATTAGCCGCGTTTCCAGATAGGGCTCTGCTACTGCGCTTGCGTGCAGGCACTCCATGCTGGGTCTTAACTCAAAGTTCTATTGTCAGAGAAGACCATTAACACCAAATTTCTGCAGAGCACACCAATTACCCTTTTCAAATAAGAGGGTTAGTTCACAGGGCCAGCAGGTCCTGGCTTGCAGTATCCCATCTCCTTATAACTGGATTGTCATGTTTCCGCTTACGCTTTTTTACTGATTAAGGCTGAAGGCCATGGACTGTACTGCAACCCCCAGCTGGAGCTTTTTTAGCCATTAAGGGCTTTCTCTGCTCCTTTCATCTGGTGCACAAGAAGGAAAAGATTATGAAACTGACCTTGATATCCAGCAGATCTGTTTTTCATTGATACAGCATAGTAGGATGACATTTCACTGGACTGTCTGTAGTAGGCTTGGGAGGCACGCGATAGTCCGCTCAGTTAGGTTTTGAGTTTTTAAAGAACAGTTCAGGTGTTTTACCTCAAGTAAAACCTTAGGATCAGTTTGGTGTTTTACCTCAAGTACGTCACATCCTGTAACGACCTGAATTCCTTCCTTTTTGGTGGTTTTGGAGTTAATTAGTAGAGTTTAAAATACGTTAGAGCCAGAAAGAGTACTGAAATTATTTTAGTTTTTCATGTTCATATAGCATATGGCTCGTGTAGGCCACGTGCAGAACCCAGCTCAGTAGGTCCTACTAGAGCCTTTCTTCCAGAATACTGTCTGCTCTTTACATCAGGACAGTGGGTGCTCATGCATCTGCTGCATCCTTGGTAAAGGATCCTGATGGCTAATTACTCTTCCAATGAATCGCTGCAGTTTTTCTTTGGAAGTTTTTCTTCTAGTTTCAACTTCCAGCCCATGACCTTCTCTACCTCGGTGGGACAGTGGTTACCTGGTATCTTTTGTTTCTGCTCCGTGTGCTCAAGATTTTTTAATTTTCTCTTTGATCACCTAAATAAGTAGAGTTTGACACTGTGTTCTCTGGAACTTAAATTATGCATTATGTATCCTTTCCATTTTTAAGTGTGATGTCAAAACAGGATACATCGTCCATGTAGTATTTTTAATATTTTACTACTCCGTTGTTCCCACTGGTTGTACATCCAAGGTAACTTGGAGGAAAAAAAAACAAACGGGGCCCCAAGTGTTTTTTTTTCTCCTCTTCAAGGTAAAGTCGGGTAGACTTGATGATGAATGACATTAGTGACAGTGTCATCCATCTAGAAACAGATGTTGAAATCATCATCCAGTTCACCTAATGAAACAGATACTTCTGTGGCCGTGATGCATCTGTTGTGCAGCTTGGATCGGACACGGCAAAGAACAAAAGGCCACAGACTGGATCAGAAGGGGTGCCAGCTAGACAAATCCCTTCTAATCCAAATCCACAGAGTAATGATAGCTACTGAAAAGTACTGGCTGTCCTGGGACTGGAAGCTTTAAATAGAGGAGGACCTTAGCAAAAACAGTCAGACTTGTTAAATGTCTCCTCCTTAATGGTTGCGAGACCAGCCTACAAGGTTGTAATCCACAGGGCACCACGCTGCCTGCAGCTATGCTGCACCGAGAGCAAAGCCTTGGAAACACCCACATACACTGCTCAGCAGTTTCCCTCGTCTGGGAAAGAGTAACTTCAAAGCTCTAGGAGAGCGGTGTTGTGAAATTTACACAGCTGTCTAGATTAGACAGTCACATTTTAAGCGCAGAAATGTAGTTTTCTTCTAAAAAGCACTGAGGTAGTAAAATAATAATTCTGTTGCTGTTTCCAATCCCTGCCACCTCCCTTGTGCTACGGCATGAACAGACTGTCCTGCCTTCATTTTGATCATACTGCAATGGCAGGGTCATCAGAAAGGCTGGTACTGTTGAATAGCTCTCCACGTCTTCATGCTATTAAGTATAATTTTCTGTTGTGTCTCAAACAGTAAGAAGCAAATGGTGCCAGGCTATGTAATACTGAGTATATTTAAGCATTTCCGGCATTTCTCTAGACTTCCTGTAGAGTATATATAGAGATATATATATGCATGATTCAGGTGTTCATAGAAGTTACTTCTGTGTTGTGGCCCTCCCAGATTTGATGGAGTAATCTGTCAATTAAGTGCTATTTAAGACTATTTTCTGAGAAGTGTTTTGAAGAAGGTTAAATTTAAATATATTACTAACTTGTGTAAATGGTGGGTAGTACTTAAACAGAATTAATTCAAAGCACAGATTGACAACATTAGAGAAACACAACTGCCTGCAAAACTCATCAACTTGATGTCTTCTAGGTGCGTAATCTCACTTACATGGTGACCCGAAGGGAAAAAATCAAGAGATCTGTTTGCAAAGTTCAAGAACAGATATTTAATGTCTACGCAAAGCAGTTGGAACAAGAAAGAGTTTCAGGTATGCTTTAGCGTTCTCTTTTTCACATAAGACCGCAGGCACAAGCACTGAAAGGTTTGGTAACAGGCCAATGACTAATTTTGAAGGACAAACAGGACCTCATTTATTCTCATTAAAGTCTTGTGTAGTCCACCCATGCATCAGCAGATAGGAAGAAAAAAATGAGGATCTGCGTAGCTCTAATGGTGGGCACATTGCTATAGAAACTGGTAAGTCTGTGTTCTTATCCGTGGGGCACTGAATGGCTTGATGCTTCAGAGCCTTTCTGGTGCGATTCTTTAATGACTCCTTATGACAGAGAGACCATGACTTACATTCAAGTGCCATATGGTACCTAGTAAGTCTGTGGTTTATTAGTGCCGCTGCATTAGTGTTAGTATGTGCTGCTTTGCATCATAGATGGCAGTTTAAAGAAATGAATTTTAAAAAGGTAGCGCTCTGGTTTTAAAGGAACATGTTTATTTCTGCCTAGTCTCGTTGACAGTACTCTTTCTCAGAAAGATGAATACCTTCAAAGTTAACTAGATTATCCCTAAGGTATTCAGTAACTAATAAACCGTATTTCAGACAGAATCATTCAGATCTACTTGCTGGTTGCTTTTTTCCCCTCCTCTCTGAGTGGATATACTAGTGCTAGGATTTGTATTTGCTACAAGTGTAGTTAGGTGCAGCATGGCCACAGGGAAGTCAACTACACCAGCAGGCTGTTGTGAAACCAAGACATAACCACATAGTCGTGATGTAAAGGTGCTGGATAGGTCACCAAATAATACCCATTTATGCTGAAGAACGCCAGGCATGAGGAACGGAGTTAAAATGGGTACATTCAAAAGTGGTATTTACCCAGACATGGAATTGCTTGACTTTAACTTAATCTGTTTACGTTTAGGTGTGCCTTCCTCATTCTCCTCAATGGAAAACACGGTGTTGTTCAATAGTCCATCTTTGGGCCCCAATGCTCCTAAGATAGAGGATTTGAAATGGCATTCTGCATTCTTCAGGAAACAAATGGGCACGTCTCTAACCCATTCTTTGAAAAAATCACACAAGAGAGACAGAGTAAGAAACAGCTCTGGGAATGACAGCAAATCCACGCTGAGGCAGCCCAGCCAAAGGGAAGGCGGTACAGCTCCAGGTAGCTTTTTAAATTTTGACAAGACCTTTGCAGAAACACGGATTGTATCAGCGCAGCAGAAAAATGGCATAGTTATACCAGAGCACCGAAAAAGAAGAGACAATCGTCCGCAGTGTGAGGTGATCAAGACAGAACTAAAAGAAAAGACTTCTAAACACAACTACAAACCACTGAGACCCACAGAACTCTCTCAGAGGCAATCAGAAAATAAAAGGGCTGTGAACTCCAGTGGTAGGTCAGCACCTGGCACACGGAGGGATATAGTGCCTAAATGCAACGGGGATCTTGTCAAAGTAAACTCTAATCAGACAGTAGTTAAAGTGCCTACGACGCCCACAAGCCCAGTGAAAAACTGGGGCGGATTCCGAATTCCAAAGAAGGGGGAGAGGCAACAGCAGGGGGAGAGCCCGGAGGAGACATGCCGCCAGAACTCCAGCTACCCCTACCTGGGCATGGGCAGAGTTTCACCGAAGGACAGGGCAAAAAGCAAGCTAAAGCCTGACAGCGAGAATGATGGGTACATCCCCGATGCTGAAATGAGCGACTCAGAGACTGAAGTGGCTGAAAAAAAGTGCAGGCAGCAGAGGCTCAGTCCAAGCAACACTATCAGCAGAAGGACGGACATTATTAGGAGAAGCATCCTGGCATCCTGACTGGACACAGGCACACGGTGTCGGCACCATGGTCAGTAGAGTCACTGCCTACAAGCCAACTCCACATTATTTATTGGTGTGAGAGAAGAGAGTTCTTGGACATGGCTTACAGACTGACAAATTGATAACCCATTATTCCTGAGCTGTATAAACATGTTTACATGCACTTAAAAGTTGGGTTTTTTGCCCCCCACCCCCTCCTTCTGTGAGAAGTCTGAATCTCATTTATTTGCAACTTTCCTAAGCAAGAGAAATGACATCACTACTTAAACAGGATTTGTGATGAACTAACAAACAAAAACCTTTTAGAAGGGGCTAGGGTGGGTACGGCGAAGTAGGCTGCGTTCATCCCTTCTAGCTAAACAGCACTGAAAATTTTACTCCCTTCCCCTGCCTTCTGGAAAAGCACAAGCTGTTAATTTAACTAGCGTGTAATGAATCGAAGATGGTTGTTTAACCACACTGCACTGCTAAATCCCATTACAAATGGTCACTTTCCTTGGATGGTGGTAGGTCTTTCCTCTCCCTTTGCAGAATGTTTTCCGTTGCATTCAATTTGAGCGTAGGTGGCAGCTCAAACCCCTCCATAAGCTCCAGAGTTTACATGTACATACACCTACGAGATGACCAGATTGAACCATGATGTTAACTGGAGAAGGAGGAAGGGACAGGTCAGGGCTGCAGCTGCCTGACGGTGCAACAGCTTGAAAAGAAGACTCAGCCCGAGCACCGAGGATGCTCTCGAATGGCTCCGTGCTGAGAAAGGGGGCAGGGTTGTGGGTTATGGCACCCCATGGAGTAACTCATCACCTTTAGTCAGGCACCTGCCTCTCACAGTATGATGACAATTCATGAAAAAAATTTTCTTTCTAAGGCACTAGGTAGGATTTCCCAAAGCCCACCACAGATGCACTAATGGTATGTATTGGGAAAGCCAGGCTTATGACACTAAAAGGGTTGCTTTAAAATGGACATGAATATATATTTTTAAATAGAATAAAATGGAAAGGCAATAAATTGTGATTAGCTCTTCACAGTCAAATGAAGTAAAAATATTTCATTCTATTCTGGACTAGATTTGATGGAAGAGGGAACTCATATTCTGATTGTGTACTTTTTTTTTTAATAATCGCAAATGGCAATAACTAGTAAGCTCTGAGCAATAATATTAACAGATAACATTAGGATACTGTTTTGTACAAGGTAGAGTGCACAGGTAACAGTGGAGTGTTAGGAGCCTGTAAATTTTGGAATTCTGCATAGATGTAAGCCACGTATGTTTGTACTGGTGAAAAAGTTTAAGCAGCAATGTGTTACAGCAAGATAGGCATAAAGAACCCCCTTCCCCCCTGCCCTTTTCTACTCATAGCCTGCCATTATCACACCCACTCACTTCTTAATGTTAGACCTTTGCCTCTTGAGCAGGCAGCGCTGGAAAACACAGTAGAACTCTGCCATAACTTGAGTCTTCCAGAGGATTCAATCAAAAATTTTTTAAAAAAAGAGAAAAAAAAAGCTTATTAATTCCCTGTCTTGCTATGCAAGTTACCACTTAATTAAATATTTCAACAGAATGCATCCCTATCATTTGTTTTAAAACTCAGAAGTCTTTTAACCATTGGAGGAAGGGGAATTCTGTGTAAGATAGTGTGCTTTTAAACTGTCATTGCTGGTCCCAAGAAGCTAAGGTTTAGATTAACTTCATTACTTAGGTGAAAGTCAAACAGGGCACGGGTGAATCTGAAGTTACGCAGTCACTCTTGGGATGTGTTTAAAGAAGAGTACTTACTTGATCAAACAACAACAGACAGACAAAAGGTAAATGCGAAATCTAAGTTCTCTTCGATGTACACCAACGTTTTCCAGACAGGCCCTGTTTCTGTAAGAAAGAAGCTCATGACCATATAGGGAATTGTTTGTCAAGCCATAGATGGAATAATCTAAATTTTGATTCTAAGTAAACATTTAACCTCACACCAGTTTGAAAGAGGTACTTTGCACTATTATGAATGCTAACGTTGTGCAGAATTAATGCCTTATCTGTTTTGCTCCCTGACGTTTAGGTTAATAAGCTTTCTAGGATTTCTAGTTAAGTTGAACCAAAACCAAAAAAGCTGTAAGAGGACCGCAGTGTGACCAGCTCTGTAGGTTAGTTTTGTCTCCCATGCTTAGCGCTCAGCAGAAGAGGTGTTGTAAGTACAGCAGTGACAATACAAACTCACCCCTGTATTTTATTGGGCTAGAACCATTTGCTGAATTCCTGTTTTAAGCGTTACCTTTCCTTGTGCAGACTGACCAAGAGATCTTTGATTATGGTTGGTGTATTCTGTCAAACTGTAGGCTAGCTGAACTTCTGTA
This sequence comes from Ibycter americanus, assembly GCA_035590275.1. NCBI lineage: Eukaryota > Metazoa > Chordata > Aves > Falconiformes > Falconidae > Ibycter > Ibycter americanus. The sequence continues at coordinate 7,591,986 of JAVJGI010000001.1, forward strand.
AAGTTGCCTGGAATGCCATTTGTTAGGTTATAAACTCACACAAATCTAAATGAAGGGTTATCCATGTTGTGTATAAATCTTAATTTCAGAAATTTGAGAAAATTGTCATTACATTTGTAAAACCTTGTACAGAAGATTTTTCACAATGTGCCTAGCTTTGGTGTCCATTCAGCTGAAATTAATTAAAAAAGGTGCATGAAGAGAAACAGATAGAAATAAAAAGTATATGTAGAGATGACTATTTTATATTACATGGCCCAATCCTGTATTTATTTTCTCCCTTTTTTGAAGTATTTATAAAGACCTAGTTGAAGACAGCTGTATTTTTTGTTAAAATATTCAGTAGAATTGTGCCTTTTTGTCTGTATGTGAATAAATGCTGTACATTTTTGCAGTATCCTTGCCAGCAGTGTTTTAGCATTTGCAATAGTTATTTTGTTCGGGTTTTTACATAAGGACTTCACTGCAATGATCTGAACAATTGTCAGGGTTAAAAGAAGCATTTGATTTGGATTATTACAGGTACCAAAATGCACACTGTGGTTGCAAAGAGAAAGAATTTTTTTATTTTTGGGTTTTTTTAGGAATAGTATAGGGTTGTGCTACCAACAGCCGTGCCTATCCCATCAACAGAAAATTGTATGCTGTTTTCCTTGAGATCCTTAGCAAGATGTTGCTTACCTCAAATAGTTGGTATTTGTTGAGGAATGATGCCCTTCCAAAGTCCATAATCTTCATACATGTTCCACTGGAAGAGGAACATGAGGTTTCTTACCTGTAGATCTTTAAGATAGGCATGCTGCATGTACGTCACAGTATGAACTGCCAATGGTCAAGCAATGCTGGCAGGGAACATCTGCTGCTACAGCAGGATCTCTGGGAGACAAGGCATTAAGGGCGCAGCGTGTCCTTTGCTCATGCTTTCTCGAAATTCCAGATGCAGAAGCATGGAACGACTTGGGAGCACAGCAAGAGAAGAACAAGACTGTGAAGGCAAATGCCTAGCAGTACATCTTGAAAAACAGCTGTGGGTAAACAATGCTGCTCACATCTGTATTTGTATCACATGCATTCCCATTGTGGGCAACTGTGAGTGGCACTCCTCAAGCGTAATGCAAAGAGTGAAGATGAAAGGATGGCCTTCCTAAGAGGTACTAGTATGAGCTGCTCAGGATATGAATAAAAGTCTGAAATACGTTCTTGCAGCTTATTTATAGATCTTGCTGACAGCAGCCTTTCTGCAAGGCGCTGTGCTACTGGGGTAACCCGAGTAAGACTGGCTTGGAGCTGAGAACAGCTTGCTAGCCACTTAACTGGACTGTGATAAAGTTTCTTGTATGCAGAGAGAGATCCTTCACGATCTGGCTTATGCCAGAAGGTACAGGGCTCTTGGGATGACCCAAAATGAAACTTGCACTACCTCTGTAGTCAGTTTATCTCGCCTGTTGAATGGAAGTGACTATTCACCTAGAATCTCTTCCTAAATAAACATAGTAAAGAACAAAGATCTTCTTAATGGGAAGCATTACTATCGTACTAGGGAATCTTTAAAACACTCAAAAAACTGGTGTTGGGGCAGGAAAGGAAGGGAGGGGGAACAAAAGCTCTTCAAGAGAAGACTTGACAGGAAATACAGATAGAAACAAACATAAAGCAACAAAGACGGATGACTGAAAAGCCTGCTGCTCGGTTCCATGAAACAATATAGTATGAGGGAAAGAGCAAAACTTACCTAACCAGCAAGCCTCTACATTTTAACTGCCTCAGCAAGTGCCTTTGCTCAGAAAGTCCAACTTGTGAGCAACATGCCAGCAGCCTCTGGATGCCAAGGAGGGAAGGGATGAAGGGAGGTGGTGGCAGGATGATGAGCTTAACTTGGCCACATTCCCTTTTGTGGTTCAGATGTATTTGGTCAATTTTCAGCTGCTCAAGAGGATTAGGCAGACAGGAGGGAAATCTTTTTCTTTCCTGTGTGATCTGCCGTAATTGCTCTGCTGCCCCTTTACTATTGGGTGCTGTGTCATCATTGCAGTTCATGTTCTGGCAAATAACAATTACACAAAAGCTACACCACAAGCTGAAATGAACATACCCATAATCAAAAGGGAACCAAGCAGGTGCCCCTCTGTGCCTCAAGGAGCAAATACACAAATACTGTTGCTCAAAAACTTGCAGTTACCTGCCCTTCGCAGCCAGGTTTCACTTCACAGCTAAAGCCTCTTTAAGGAGTGAATGGGATCCCGTAACAGCTCACACAAAACCTTCCACGTGGTCTGTCATTATCTCAGATGTGCATTATGCAAATGAAAATAAGGTGCTTGGTACTTAACCTCCCTCCGTATCATACACCTGGTTGATGGATGAAAAATCTCACCACAACAGAGGTTTGGAGCTTCTGGACAATGTATCCATGTTGCTTTGAAAAAGCCTTTGAAGTCTTTTAGCAAAATTAGAGATTGCAATGGATACAGGAATGTATCAAACTGAGAAGGTACTAGTGAAGAAGGGTGTATGACTGTAGGAAATAGGAACTTCCTCTGCAGTAAGCAGAAATTTTTCTTGAGGTTGCATCCATCCTGCAGGCTCTACTTGAACAGCCAGGTTTTCAGGAGGCAGCACAAACTCTTACTTGCCTGTGGTGATCAGCCCAGGTCTGTCCTCTGAAATGCATACGGTGAAGATCCACCGTGACAGGCGTACGGGTTTGTTAGTCCAAAGCAGCAGTTTTCATCAAGCATTGGGTAAGCATCCATCAACTGAAGCTACAAACCAGAATTACACTCCTCACATTTAAGACGAAGTACAAGAAATTACATCACTTAAGTCCAAGATAGGAGCACTTCAGAATCAGTTAACTGTCAAATGTTTATCATACATGCTGAAAGAGGAAAACAGTTCAGCTCTAGTTTTAGAATGATAATATGAAGTTTCTCAACTATCAAAGAAAAACATGTACGCAAGAGGATTCCCACATACTGGCATCTGTAGAATTCAAACACACGACTTCAAATGCATGAAAGCTGGGTGACCTCACCAGCTTTGTGCAAATGGAAATAATAGAGAAGTTCCCAGCCACACACAAACCAAGACAGCAGATCAACAGAAAAGCAAGGAACAATTGTAAAATAGTAATTAGGAAGAAAAAGCACAACTGAAGAAAGATTATGGTCCTTACAAACAAGCTGTATCAATAGCCATAGCAGCATTTTATTTATTAACTGTTCCCCAGGGGCATCAGAACAAACGGAACCGAGTTCTTAAAACTGGAAGGCAATGGAGGCATTTTGCAGCTGTAACACCTACCATGAAACCAGCAACTATTTGACATTCATCATGCAATTAGCGTCTTACTACAATTCATAAAAGATCTTCAAAATGTTTCCAAGTTCCTGCACTACAAAGAAAAATTAAAGGCATCGACTGTGTGTGAGCAAAGCTGTTCATGAATTTCAATACAACAGTACCTATTCCCTGTACACAATCTTGTCATAGTTGGAGCTGGTGTTTCTTAGACCAAAAAAGATCAATATGCCACAGCACTGTATCAGATTGTTTCATCTGCTACATTAAAGGACTTTAATGACAACGTTTCGCAGTCGTCTCCCAATCTTTACTATGCATACAGATACAGTATCTTCATCCCCTTCCTTTCTTACCTGAGTAAACCAAAAAATGTTTAAGTTTTACAAGCCTTGCTATGCATTTGACTTTAATGCTCCAATACGAAGTTTCTCCAGCAATCATCTTAACTCCAACATGGTGTGAGTGAATAAGACTTGTTTACGTATTTTCCAGATCCTTCAGGGAAGCGGTTTTTTTCTTCTGTGTAGTTACTAAGCTGAGCTGTAATTAAAAACAAGCAGATAATTTCTTATATAATTGTTTGTCAGATCAAAGTATCAGTAGAACTTCAATATGGAAGGTGTCATGAAGGAGAGGGAACAAGCACAGAGAAGTGGGAATCTGAGGTAAACAGAATTTACAATGCACTCTATAGATGACTACTGCTTTTGTCTTATTTCAGATCCGAAAGAATTCAAGATTAATGACAGATTAGGTAGCAGGAGTACACTTCAAAGTCATCGACATAGAACACACATTTTAAACCTGTGCAAATGTCCTGTATTTTTTTGTTTCTTACTGAATTACTATTATTTAATAATAAGCTAAGATTTATAGTCATTGAACTAACCACAACAAAAATGTAATTTCTAGACTCCCTAGTAGTCCAGCTCTAGCCTATACTGGATTTAATTTTACAAGTAAGATGGATAATGTAATGAGAATACACAATTAAGTCAGAAAGTAGCCCACAACCTACAGATTCAGAATACAGAGAATTACCACTCTGAATCTGAGGAAGCACACTCGTGAACATTCAGTCTTCTGAGACCTAGAAAGGAATAAACACATTGTTTCTTCAGACTCAGAAGAGCAGACATTCTTGTAGCAGTACTCCTGGAGGCCTCTTTTTCCAGCCTTTAGCAGGAACAGTGCGGGTATGGCTTCTTTTTTTGGTGGGGGTGGTGGGGGGGAAGGGGAAGGGGCTTGGCATAGAATTTTTTAAGTCACAACAGTGAAGCCATGCCTGGCAGCTGGCAGCCAAGCCTGAAGAGGGCAAGACAGTTCTGAAGACTGGCAGTAAGACCTGGACAGCAGTTTAGCTGCTGAACATCTTATCAAATCTCTTTGTTACCTTTCAGAGGGAGACTGGTGAGGAACAGTTTTCAGGAAGAGCAAGGCCTCTTTCTACATGGACACAGGCCAGGAATCTACTCCCTTGAAAGATTATGAGACCATGTTTTTAAGGGAAGACAGCACCTCAGAACTATTAGAGCTGAACAGATCCATATAACAAACAGGAGGTAAACAAAAAAACAACAAAAAAAATTAGTATCACTCTTTCAGACCAAATCTTCACCAGCTGGGTAGACCCTGTCATGACAGCATTTACAGCCAGGAAACACAGTTTACATTATGATAGCTTGGGAGCTATGCCCCTTCATTCACTGCTGTTGAGGAAAAAGATGCCATTTGTCCTAACTGGACAATTTAGATCAACGGAACATTTCCTCTCTGCAACTCACATGGGATCACCCACATTAAAAAGCTGTAATTTGCAAATGGGTTTCCTAAATCACTGTAAAAAATTAGGAGGCAGAAAGACCAACTTGAGTAACAAATTTGCTTGGCAAATAAACGAACCCAGCGTATAAACCCTCCATGGGATTTGCTTCAAGATATATAGCTTGAATAGTATGGAAAAAAGAATGCTGGATGGAAAAAATCCAACACCTACTGTCCAGCAGAGAAAATACAGAACTGTAGGTAGCATGGGGTTTACATAATTAAAGCCCAAAGTTTCTCTCTCTGAAGAGGAGGAAACCTCTCCTGCTAACATCCCTAATTTCTAGAAATACTGAATAGTACTGCTCAAAGCTGGAACTGAGTTGTAAGAGAATTGGAAAAAGGCAGCAGAAACGATTCAGCTCGTTAAGTGATCACAGCGCACAAGGAGGTCTTAGGCATATAAATGGCTCTAATAGACACACCCTGTCTGAACTTCTCGGAATCCCTGAAATGTGTACTGGGCATGTTCACTGTGGCACTGAGATGCATACAGCATCCCTTCTTTCCCTCTTCCCGTGGCCTATTCTGTCCGCACCATTTTCAGTATTTTTGACATTGCAGGATTTATTGTGTCTGTTACACACCACTGATGATAACTGCCGTGGGTGTACCTCAGCAGTCCTTGGGGAAGCACCTACTGGAGACTACTAATGAAAATGCAGGTGGACAGACAAGAAGTTAACAACTCTGGAAGTTCACATGACATGGCAGAAGGTAGTCAAGGTTGCAATCTGATGAACACTGAACAGGCCGACACTATCAGTTCTGTCCTGCAACCACTTCACGCCATTTCCCCATGCTCTTTGTGCAGCCACGCAATGAATTAGACCAGGGAACTTACTTGGCTGAAAAACCCCCACAGAATTCCCACCAAACAGCTATGCTGTCTAGCAATTTTTATAAAGGCAGTTCTCTAGCCATCAACTCAAGACATGCTTTGTTTTAAATCAGACTCCCCAAGAGACAGGTGTAGGAATCAGCAGAACATTTGCTCTTTTATCACGTGAAGCCATTGTTTGTGACTGCTGCAGTAGTTTACACCAATGCCAAAAAAGCCGACTTTATGTGAACAGGAGCTGCAGTTATTTAAGGAGGTTTCTTCCCCTCTTTGTTAACTTGCTGCCATTTCTAAACATGGAAATGATTATACACCTTCATTCACATTCAAATCCTTCATTGTTTTGAACCCAACAAGTTGAATTTGCATCACATTTGTTTCCATAAACAAATCTATACTGTCACTTAAGCATCCTGTCAGAAGGTAGCATTCAACTGAATACGCATCAGTTTTGTCATAATGCATGCAAAATACAAGCTTGTTGTTAAAATTATCTTAGTAATAATGCACATAAATGATCACCTCTGCCTCAGGAATGATACAAAGTGAGTATTTTTGTAATATTCAATAGGATTTTTTAAATGGACCTAAATAGCATGTTTTTTATTAGTTTTGTACCTTTTGAGATGCTGTAGCTGCCCTCTGTTCTGCCTGGCTCAGTCTCCTTTGAAGCCTATTGATGTATTCTCGATATTCCATCATTAATTTTTCATCCTGTGTAAATGAAATACCTCATTACAAATGCAAAGTTCTTTTTACTGGATCCATACATACTTCGCAAAAAAAGCTTAAAACAACAGGAACTGAAGAAGTGGAACAGTTTACCACTTACAATAAGACTGAAGACATACTGCTGACACATTATAGAGAATTTCCAGCTCAAATATGACATCATATGACTTTTCCAATCACAGTAATCTGCAGAGGAAGTTTTAACTCATTTCACCATCTTGAAGGAAGATGCACAAAAGCTGACATTTTAATCCATGTAATTTAATTCACACAATCCTACTATGTAAATGTTTTAGCTATACTGAAAGGGAAAAAGAATATACTCTATGATACAAATGAGATGATAAACTTGCTACAGATCTCTTCTGTTCATCAAAGGGTCTGTATAAAGTCTTTCTTAACCATACTTTACTTACAGAAATCTATTCTCACATCAGCCCCATTCTTCTCCTCTAAATAATACAGCACTACAAAAAACAACACAGGACTTATCCTAGATAGAACTGCATGTTATCCCAGATTTATGAGGCTGACAGGATAGCTGTTTTCCAAAGTGGCCATTAATTATTGAGCAATGCACATTCCAAAACAACCCTGCCCTTAATCTTTAATGGATATTGCTTTTATCTATATGCATATATGCACATACAGTCTAAATTCTACTATACACATGTATGCTGAGAATTTGCTACCTCTGCATACGCTACATTATCCATAACGCAATGCCTCCTCCTTTTTAGAGGTATGCATGCATACACAGCCATAAGCGACTTCAAAAACATTTCCTGAGTTGTCTAAAATTGCTAATTAGTAACCTTGAAAGATTATCTCTCCTTTACATTTTCTTGTAATTTGAGAGTAAAGTTCATGGCTCTTCCTGCTATTTGAACGTGGCAGTCAGCAGAAACAGTGGAGTTTTCCAGTTATGACTGTCAAAAATCCTCCATTTTTTCTAGACTGGCAACATAACTCATCCAAATAGGTTTCTCTTGAGATCCTACTGTACGTGCATCAGGTTGTAACTGAAAGTAGTTGTCGTATCAGTCATTATCTTACCTCAGTTACCTTCTCATTTGCCATTTCCAGCTGAGAAATGAGCTCCTGGCTACGAAGTTTTTGTTGACTCAGCTCACTTCTATTAATCAGAAGAAAAGATGCTGATTAACACACAGTAGTACATCAGTTATCAGAATATAACTTCATAGGTACTGTCTTGCATTGTAGGGCCTTATGGTGTATTTTTAATTACAGCATTGCTCTTAAAACATTGATTTCAAAAGCACTGCACAGGCAGCACTTCTTCATGATGTATATTCAGAACTATAATGGCAGAGGAATGAGATGTATTTGTTTGAATCGACAGGACTTTGTCAAGAGCATCTGACATTTTCCAGGTTTTTTTTTTCTGTTTATTGACTCTTGTGGGCACATTATCAAATATGCTATAAATATAAGGTGCATTTGCACAGTGCATTCAATATTTAGATTAACATTCTAATTAGTGTCCCATAACCAGGCTTCAATGTGGACATTTTTGAAGGTGCTTTGAAGTACCTAAACCCAAATCATTCCATACTTTTGAGAGAGACAATGTAACACTTCACGAGCAAAAGGAAAATGCCACCTTCTTCAAAGTGGTCTTTTTACTTTTATACTATGTGAACAGTGATCCTGAATTTGTACGGCACTGAAGACAAAAGATATCTGGGTTTTGATAGGCATCGTTGAGTTGGTGCTCAAAGGAAACAGTTCTTGCCTCCTATCATCACAAGCCACTGAAGAAGAGGAATGACCAAAGATGGAAAAATCTCTGCACTTTGGTAATTTTAGCCAGAGGAAGATGCAAAACTAAATGAGCTGCTCTAACCTTTGACCAGCCTCTACTCCACTAGCCACAGACATCACAAAAAAACGATGTGATCAAGATTCCTGCCACCAGTTTCACCTTCTACGCTGAATTTCAAACATATTTGTGAGGAATTTTCAAATCTATTCTCACCTTACCTTCCTTTCCCAAGTGGAAAGTATGCTGAAATGCAGTCACCTTCATGAATGCGTAGCTCATGGACAATGCTCAGAAAGCTGATACCTAACCTTTAGGGTCTCTGCTGATTACTGAAACTACAGGCACTGTAATGGAAGCTAAAGCCTTTGTTCTTTCTGGGGGAGTGGAGGTAAGGTAGGAGATACTTTCACCTAAGATGTTCAGCTTTAAAAGCCTCTGCTAGTTTAATGATGGCATTTAGTTCTCAACAATAATTTACTCTTAGAAACTTTTAAACATATTATTTCATAAAGGTTTGACTGAAAACTGCTATATGGCACTTGAAATACAAAGTTGCAATGTATCTGTTAACATAACGTTGCGAGTATACCTGGCTGGTACTTCCCACTCCCTTGCTCCCAACCAACCCCCTTAACCAATCCCAGGTAGATATCATAAAAACAGGTCAACATTTTTGACTAGCTGCTATCAAAATGAGAGTACACAGGCAGATATTTAAACAATGTTAAACAGTTAAAATTATATATAGATTATACCTGTGTTACCATGTAAATATTTTTATATAACATTAAGAATTAAAGATGGATTAAAATTGCAGGATCAAGATAGTAGGTTAATACCACTGTTACTGCAGTTTGTTCCCTGTAATCAAGGTGCTTCAAGTTGAAGCATTTTCAATACAACAGCCCTAATGAACAGCTGTTTTTTGGAAGTTCAGGTTTTATAAACTGTTTTATTAACAAAACAGAAATATTCTGCAATTCCTGTTGTATCTTTTCATACATACCTTTTCAAAATAAACTCCCTAAAAAACTATTCAAACGCTACTCCTTAGAATGTGTATGCAGTTTATGTTCAACTATGCTAGTAAAAGAGGCTTTGAAAATAAGGAAATTCTTATATTCTGACAAACCATCTTTATTGTTACATCATCTTAGAAAACTACCCAAATAGATTAATTTTCTAAATTAAAAATTCTTAGTTACTGAAAACAATCTGTCTCCTATACTTGTACTGAGGTGTGGAATTAGCATTCTTAGCAGCACAGGCCATAACAGAATTTACATGCTCATATACCGCTGTATATCAAAAAATTATTTTTATAATTAGATCACACTGAGGGTGTGTTTAAAGAAAACAGTTTAACCTTGTAAGCATAAGGAAACGTGATGGCTATTGAGCTAGATAGTTGATTCATTCTGATTGTTAACCCTCCCTCAAACACACATTATGAGATTGTAATATTAAAATTGAGCAGTAACCCCAAATGCTGAATAATCAAATCAATCCCTACTCCATATTGTCTTTGTTAAGTGAGTAGGAAACAAAAGGTGAGCTTTTAGTGTTTTGGCAGACGGGTGATAAATCCACCAGCTGTAGCAAGTACGTTCTGCAAAGCTCTCATATGACAAATACAGCATGTGCCAGCTGTTTTTTCGGTTGAATTATACTATAATATGCTTCAGTTACTCTTAGTAATTATGAATTTTGTATACTGCCAGTACCTGCAGCTGTCTCTCATCCTGTTAATTTTTTTTCTTTAATGAACATCTTCAAATAAGCAGCTATGGCTGCCAAACATTACAGAAGTGCAGCCAAGAATAATGTTGTAGAAATGGAGGAAACTTCTTCATCTCAAGATGCAGTGCAATTCACTCAAGGTACTGTACAGGATATAGGGAGGAGAAGGCAGTCCTGCCAACACTTCATACACAGGCACCAAAAAAGGTCATTCTTCAGAGGCAGATTCTTTTCAGTTATAGAAAAGGTAAAACTGACAATTCCAAAAAACACACATAACTACCGATGAGTCAGGGACTCTAATTATGACACAGAAATGTTTCAGAAGCAGAAACTTGAACAAAGACACCCAAAACAGCTGTGATCAGATGACTTAAGCTAAGCAAAGCATTTAAATTTAAAAACAGTATGACGAGGATTCCCCTTTTGTAACTACTGACAATTCTAATTTAAGCGAATATTGAAAAAATGAAGCCATTTAGTATAGTAGTTCAAATATAATGGGTTTATATTACAACAAATACATCTTTTTTCCATCCAAAAGTTATATCCTACTATTAGACAATAGTGGCAGATGGGTAAGATTATTAATTTACCAATTTGTTCATACTATGTATTAGTACTAAATTTTATTATTTGCCTCTTACAAGTTCACTTTGTTCTACTGATTATTGCTGGTCAGAACGAAATTGGTGGCTCGATCTCAGACCCTAGCAGAGACGCAACTGTTAAAATGCAAGCCTGTTGAAACACAGCAAGTAACCAAACCAATTCAACTATGATTAAGTGTTAATATGCATTTCTGTCTCAAAAGCCACATCAGTCCTTTAGTCTTGGGGTGGACTGACCCAGCTGGCAGGTAAGCCACCCATCCAGTTGCTTGCTCACTGCCCTCTACACAAAAGAGGGAAAGAACCGGAGGGGTACAGGTGTGAAAAAAGCCCATGGGTCAAGAGAAAGGCAGTTTAGTAAGTGAAAGGGAAAACAAAAAAATTGATGCAAAAGCAATCACTCACTCATCACCAGCAGACCAATGCTCAGCCAGTTTCCAAACAGCTACTTTGGAAGAACTTCCACCCAGTTCTACTGGTGAACACAACATCATATGGCATGGGACATCCCTTTGGTCAGCTGGGGACAACTGTCCTGCCTGGGTCCCCTCCCAGCTTTTTGCCCACTGCCAGCCTACTTGCTGGGGTGGCAGAGAGAAACAGAGGCAGCCTTGACACTATCAGCACTGTTCAGCAACAGCTAAAATGCTGCTGGTGTTGTCAACACTATTTCGGTCATACATCTAAATCACAGCACCATACAGGCTGCTATAAAGAAAATTAACTCCATCCCAGACAAACCCTGTACAGGTCTTCAAGAAGCATTAAGTTCACCTTAACTTAAAAGATAAAACTCCCCTCCAACTTATCTGTGGGTGAAAAGTTTTTGTATGTGCTTATAAACAGATACAGATTAAGTTTTTACATACATACGCATACTTAGAGAAAGAAACAAACTAAATTAAACAGAAAGGTCTTGGGACAGCTCATCTTTAAAGAAATGTAAGTGCTATGCCAACCTTTAAAAGTAATCATTCATTTACACAACTATTCTACAATTGCAAATATTTGCTCTCTAAGTTAACTTCAGTAAATGTCATTAGAACTCAAAGTTCATCTAAAATTGATGCAATCAAAAGTCAGAACAGCTTCGTTTCATAGTCTGCCAGACTAGACATTTTGCAGGAATCAAGAGAATAAACACTAGTCATGAGCTGTTAGTCATGTTGCCAACAGCAATGTTTTCATTTGGAATGATGACCTATGTTGCAAGAAAGCAATGACCTTCTTAGTTACCTTTAAGATTGACTTTTGGCACAAGTATATTGAAGCAAAACTGGCTCCTTGCCCTCTTGCAAGGTGCAGGTGAGGTCTATTACCAATAAATCCTTCTAAAAGTGTACAGCATCTTAAGGTGCTTAAAAGAAGAAAACTCTTCTCATAAATGAAATCTGTAATGTATTTTTATGAAGAAAACGGTGGAATTTAATCTACAAGTATTCAATGCATTGAGTACTGTTTCAGCACTATTTTTAAATTCCAGGTTCTGTTTTACAGGCAACGATTACAAGTTTAACTTGAACTGAGACCCAAATGTCCAAGAAAGCAGAGAATATTTTTCAGTGAAGCCTGAAAGTATCCATTTATTTATCAACATTTTTATCTGCAGGTTTTTCCCTCATCTACTGGATTCTCGTATTATTTAAAAAATCACCACTCTGCTCTACTGTTACAAGGTTGCAACATCCACTTCTCCTTCTTAATTTTTTAAAAATTAAAAATCACCTAACGTTCACTGATGCTGCTTCATTTCTTAGAAGTTATTTATTGAATGCTTCCTTTGTGCATATGGATTACAACTCACAAACAAAACTCTGCAGACTGAAAAGATGACAAATGAGCAGCACAGAATATGGAAAAGTTAGCAGCTGCTGCTGGGAAGTTAGTAAAGAAGCCAAAATGTTGCAGGCACTTTCACATGGAAAATGAAAGTAATGAGGATAGAACTGAAAAACAGCAACAGGTCATGAATTTAAGGCAAAGGAATGGGAAACACCTACACTCACAAATGGGACACTGACTCAATGCTTTTGAGAGCTAACAGCAAACCTCTGGTGAAATGCAATATTAAATGCTTTTATGTAAACTACCTCCACAGTATACATGGATATGACTTTGTTAGGAAGTTTATAACTTCCTGAAAAACATTCACTTATAAAGCACATTACTATGCTGTAAGGATAATAATTCTTATTAAAAACTGTAATTCTGCTACATCACCAACACAATCTCTGTATTTGCTCATGTATTTACATGAATCCGATACATCAAACAGTAATTTCTTAGAGTGCCAAGGAATGTCTCAGACTGTCCTCAAAATACACTAAATAACCACGATACGCTGCTAAACTTGGAGAGCTCTTTATTTAAATCCAAAAAGGGTATGTTGATATCTTCATCTAAGTTCATAGCCTTGCTGCCTTGTCAAGACAAGATGAAGTGTCTAAGGAAGATACTAAGCTTTCCTTACAAGCTCACAGCTTAACTAACCCTCTCAAAACCACATAAATTTAAAGAAGTAGGTATATAGGAAAGCTGGATCAGCCTTTCACTTGGACCTCAGTATAAGGCTTGGTGATACCATGTCCTGCATTAGCCCCAAGAGGAATTTCAAACAGTGCCTTTAATTCAATAGATCCTGCTTACCCAGTATCAGTCTGTTATTTAGTGGTCTTGCTGATATTTCCATGATCAATGCATTTGCTGCAAAACTAATTTGCTTTTTAAATAATCAGCAACTTTATTTTTGTTCACAACAAAGAAAGAAGTGATTTGCCATTCTGTACTTGCGCTCAAAATACCTACTCAAAATGTTATTGTGATAGGATTAAAATGAATATGATATTTTTTCATTTATAATATAAGTAAGGACTTAGCATTGAGTAACTACTACTGAGTAACTCACGAGCTGATTTTCATACCAACTGCATTCTACACTATATAGCTATGTATCTGGCAATGCATATAATGTGAAAAATAAGCTACTTTTGAATTTTCTAGATAATACTTACAGGTTCTGTTATAGCCACTTGTCACTGTAATATCAGAGCATCACTGCACAGATTTAATTATGAAATTCCTATGTCAGTTTAAATTACAACCTTCTAGCAGCAACACACTTGCTTCTGTTGCCAGCTTCCTTGTTAGGCAGAGCAAATGCCTTGATGAAAAAGTTCCGCTTCTAGCTTGTATAGTATGTAAAAGCATCACCTACAAAATCATCTTAAAAGGTAACTGACTTTGCTTTTAGACTTGCACCAAAATATCTACTGAAGTCACAGAGAATCATTTGGACTCAGTGTAGACCTAAAATTTTTAATACACAAGGAACGTTTTTTCTATTCTGCTCACTGATACAGGATGTTACATTATTGCAGAAGTTTTCCAGATGATGCCACATAGGCAGTCTCTCACATAAAAGGTCATTTTCAAAATTTACTACCTATTTTTCACGCAAATTCACAAAGCAGGCTTCCTCTCATGTCTGTTATATTTTCTATGTCAGCATTTTGCTGCAGACAAATAAGGTCTAAAGCTTTTGGTCTGCTATAACAACACTTAAACACTTAACATCAAAGCTTTAAGAAGGAGAGCAGCTGTTTCACAGACAACTTTAATTGTTTTGGAAGTCTGCAACTTTTCCCTTTTAATTGGCAGATGCTGAACTGCGTTCAGGATCTAGTTATGAACCTAGATGTGAGAGTTTTGGTAGTTTCATTTACAGAAAATAAACTACAAGTGTAAGACCTACATTTACCTTGCATGAAACACTACAAAATATTTTTCTTCTCTAGTTACTGCACTTACAAAAGATGTCAAAAAAGTATTAGTAAGATCCAGCTAATTACATATAGTGAAGCTATACCACTAGAACTGTCAGTGAATAAGCATGGCCCCCAGTGTCTTGCAGACATACTCAACACTGCAATGACTTCTGAAAGAGACATTTTCCCTTTTTAAAGAACTGTTTAGTAATCTTTGCAAAATGCGGTATATTTTAAGGCAAAATAAAGCCAGCCTGTGTCTGGACAGATAAGGTAAAAAACCCAAAACTGTTTACTTAGGAGAGATAGAAATTACCAGAGTGATTATGTAGGACTTGTTTTTCTAGAAGAATGGGCAAAAATGTTATCTCTAATTGGATTTAGTATGATTTTGAACTATCTGAAAAATTTAAACCAATCTAGTTATCATAGGTAACAACCCAATGCTACTATTTATAGTGTTTTGAGTGTTCTAAACACTCAGAAAAGGAGCACTTGAAAAAATGAAAAGCAGATCAGTAAAGCTGCTAGTAGTACTTAACGTTTTATCAGTCATTCTTGTCTTTCAAGCAGGATGGAACTCATAGCACTCCTCTATTTGGACAGACAATAGATACAACTAGTCATGATAGACATGATTCCACTTTAAAGAGGAATGAAACTAGTTTCAAAGGGAAGCACCGCTACATACCAGACTGCTATTTGTGAAGTTCACTGGAGGTCAAATCCACATACTTCTCTATGGATGGAACACCAAGTTAGAGTAGTGGTAGGGTAGATTTGTTGTAGGCAACATTTTCAGGAAGTTATTTTCCTTGCTTATGTTTAGAAACTTGGGTTCTAATTCCACTCACACTATTAGCATTCTGACAACTAAGAAATGTCAAGCTATGCTTAAAAAACTGTAACTC
This sequence comes from Ibycter americanus, assembly GCA_035590275.1. Lineage (NCBI taxonomy): Eukaryota > Metazoa > Chordata > Aves > Falconiformes > Falconidae > Ibycter > Ibycter americanus. The sequence goes on from JAVJGI010000001.1 coordinate 7,607,498, forward strand.
CAAAACCTGCATAGGATACTGGAAATATTTACGGTTTGAGCTGAGACTATGTAAACCATTACAATAATAAAACAAGAAAAATCCAAAGATTACTCCAAAGGAAATAAAAGCTAGAATTCACAGGTTTCCAATTTTAATAGGGCAAAACCTTTGCTTCCTTGTTAACATGATAGTAAGCAACTTCTAAAATCAACCTAAGCAAAGAACTATACATGAGTGCATCCTCATGCTTTAAGTGACCTAAGTTAAAGGGTCATTTCAAATTTCTTAAATTAACTGAGCTGCATACCCTGAATTTTTCTTCTAAAAACCACTGAATGCACTTCCTAAAATATGCACTGTTATATTCTTCCCTAACCATTTTAATTTTAAAGAGATGATACTTATGAAATCAGGCATCCTAGTTTAGAAGTTACTGTGTACCAATCCATCAACCTCCTCCAATTTTCAATCAGTTTTGAAGAGGAAGAGATCTTAAGGACATAAACTTCTAAGAAGTTCTATAAAAATATCAGGCTAATTTAATCTCTAGTTTATAGTCTATTTGATCTAACTGACAAGAGTTTCCTGAGCTTAGAAATCAAATAAAGTATGAGGCAAACATATATCTTTGCCTCTGTTGAGAGAAAGCGCATGTAAAACTTGGCCTCCTACAAGCATCAGCTAGCTGGCTAACCAGAGTGAGTAAGCAAGCGTGTGTGTCAGCTTGCAACCAGCCACAGTTTGGCTGTTACTTGCCAGCCAAACACAAGACGTGAGGAAGCTGAGGTGGAGGAAGGCAATACCAGAAAAGGAAAGGCATGACAAATCCACTGCGCACAGATCAATTCATTACATTTTAACACTGTGCAATGTGTCTACACACTGAAAAGGAAAACCAAGATGAGTGTAGATGCCGTATCTGCTTATTTCATAAACTGATCCATGTGGATTCTTAACATTTTGGAATGGGTATTAACATTCAGGTAGAAGCAAACACTATCTATAGCAGTATGCATTCAAAACAAAGTGAGGTTTGTAGAATTTATTTCAGAGATAACTTGCAAACAGCTAATTTCTCATTTGGATACTTCCTTCTCTACCCACTCATTTCCAATAACACCACCGTCTTCTCTAAACCTGTTGATGTCTGTGTGTATATGGGCTCACAGGCACCACAGGTGCTGGTATTCCCAAGCATCTAGGACTGGTATGTAATCTATACCTGTGTCTGTTGTGTGAGATGCCCTTTCGAAACTGAAAATAATCTTATATTCTGTGCTGAGAATACAAGTATCAGCTAGTTACCTGGACACCTGTATGAATTAAGAGAAAAGTAAAGTTTATATCATATTTTTGCTTAAGGGAATCATACAACTCATTTGTATCCTCATTTATGACAGCAGCTGCTCAGAACAGAATATTAGATGTGCATCCCAACAGGTTTTTTCCAGCTTATTTTACAAGTCTGGACACTCACTCCACAACTGATTTTATGGTGACTGTTCTGAATAGCTATAAACTTTTCATTTTCATAATCCAAAATTTTCATAATCCAAAGATAAAGTTCTCTAAATTGAGCATGGTGTATCTTGGAAAAAAATATTTGAAAGTAATATAATCCATTTACTTTCTGTCATTACAAAATTCACACATATTAACAAGATGCGAAATTTTTACTTTAGTGCTAACTTCACAAACAGCATCAAAAGTTCTCTTTAGAACATTCCTTCTTGTTTTGCTGGAAGCACATCATCTAGTCTGGATGGTTTGCTCTCCATGGTTTTCCACCACAGGTCTACCGCCATATACCAACAGCAACTGAAAATGTAACAGCTTCCAGAAGAGGAACAAAATTGGACTTACTTTAGCTTACTGATCCTGGCTTCTGTCGTTTCAGTAAGATTTTTTGCTTCTTCTTTCCACCGATTTGTTGCTTTCTGCTGAGCTACTAACAGACGTCTGAGTTCAGCAGTAGACTTTTGACTGGTGTCTTCCATTTCCTTAAGTCGAGCTTCATATCCATGTTCTTTCACAGCATGCTCATGCTCCATTGTGCTTATCTAGAAAACATACAGATTTGGTACAATCAAGTCTCTCACTTGTCACTTTTTTCTTTTTTTACTCAACACTTGAGTTAAATTTATAAACATTTGTTGAAAGCATGTTACATACAATAACTAAACTTGTAATTATATACTCAAAGAGATACATGTTCCCAAAGCCAATTTAAGCAAATAGTACAACTGACAATAAAGGATAATGAGCTGTGTATGCTTATTTTTGTAAATAATCTTTATCCTTTTCCCTTGTGTTTTCTCCACAGAAACACGTTCTTTCTTTTTCATCTAGTTAAAATGTGTTAGGAGTTTCTTAACTGCACCTAAAACCTTTTGTACACCAGAGGAAAATGAAAGCAAGCAATAAATCTTATCTGTGACTATAATGGAAGCCTGTCTGATTAAAAATGAGAAAGACAAAGATCTGCTATATGCTTTATAACTGCTGCCTATCTGTTACAAGACTCTGATCCTTTGCTTTTACACTACATTTGACCAAAGGGTTCTGGAGTTGGAACAAGATTTCCTGTTTGACTGCTTCCTTTATCTTGTGGTGCAAAGCGTAAACCTCATTTGAGATGGTCCCCATTCATAACTTGTTAAACTGCTTACTGAAGTCCTCTTCGTAGCTGCAGATTCTTAGATTCCTTTTCAACATCTTTACACTCCTGGAGTTAAAAGCAGAGGGGAAAGTACCAGCTTTATATGTTGGAAAGCACATCGAGGATCAAAGCTGCTACTCCCTCCAGAAGCCAAAGGTACCATGAATCTGCTGAGGTTACTATTAATTCATTATCTCACCTGCAGTCTGTTCAGGTGCATTTAATGGAACATGTTCAGAAGAGAACCACCATCTTTCAGCTAATTTCCTTGTTTGCAACTGTTCTTATAGAAAAATGTTCTTTATCCAGAAAACACAGAACCAATGTTTGGCAACCACACTTAAATTATTTATTAGTTACACCCTGCTCTCACAACATGGTGGATGTACAAATAGAGAAACACGCTCGACTGAAGGTCATACAGAGACTCCTAACACATCACAGACAGTAGATAAATGAAGATCTGGAACTGGAATAAGTGAAATCACTTGAAGGAAAATATGGTATTAGTTACTCTATTCATCTTATAAAACCCAAAGAACATTTGGGATCTTATTAAGCAGAATATAATACAATTAATATATTTATGTATTAAAATACAATTTAATTAGCAGAGACTGAGTTACCCAACGGATTCTGAGGACACACAACGCTACAATAAAATTACTTTTAAGCAGAAAAGAGGAAGCATCATTGAAACTTCCATCCTTCATTTAAAATTTCAATGCTTTTCTCTTAGAACTGCTGCCTTATTAATTAACAAATATCTTACGTCAAAATAAAAATAACATATAAATCATACCTTTATTTTAGCTTTCTGTTGAGCCTCTATAGCCACTTTTCTCAAGCCCTCCATTTCTTTTTGCAATTGTTCATTCTCTTGCTGAAGTTTCAGACTTTGTTCACTGACAAACGCACTCTTTTCTCTTTCTGAATCCAGAATGCTTTGCAATTTACAGATAACCTCCTGGCAACGAGATTTCTCTTCCTCAGAGCTGAAAGAGACGAAAAGTATTGTTGGAACTCCAGAGCTGAACAACTACCATACTAGAGAAAAAAGTAATATATTGGGACAGATCTTTGGTCTGACCCAGTACAGCTGTTCCCCTGTTTCTTCCTGAAAGTTTGTATCAGCTCAGCGTGTTTAATGGGCTTGACAGCTAGAACTATGCACAAGTCAGCAAGGAATTTCATCAAGATGACAGAATTCATAAAACCAATCTAATAGTGTAGCAATCTCAGTAAAATGACAATGTGAAACAGAAGATTTTCATTTTTATAACACTTCCAGTTTCCCTACTGCAGATTGCTCTGGCAAAGTGACAGGATTTACTATCATCAGAGTACAAAAATGACTGAAGCTTCTTCTAGAGAATCCTACACTTGTCATGCTGAAAACAACAACCTGGTCTAAAAATGCGTGCCATATTGTACTTATTACCATTGTATTACTGGAACTGCAGTAATGTCTATTAGCTCTGAACACAGACCTGAAATTGAGTATGCTACATAAACATTGCACATACCAGGAGATACCAGATTGTAGACCAATTTATAAATTAATAAATTCTGCTTGAATATCTCATAAAGTAACTTTTCCTACAAACTATTTAAAAATGCAGTAAGATTCCAAATAACATACTCCTATTTTCATTTTTTTGCCAAACCTCTCATCTTGTAAAGAAGACCTTTCATTCTATAGTACGTTATCCCTTTTAATTCTTCCATAGTGATTCATAATTGCCCTTGCTTCAGAATTATGGTATCTTGATACTACTCCTGCTACTGGTTAAAAAGATGTAACAAAATCCTAACACATAATCATCAATTTATAGTCAGAAATAATTTCTATTGTTTTCCACCATAATTCCTGTAACATCCATTACTTACTTCATTTCTAGTTGTTTTAGCTTATTTTGTGTTGTCTGTAGACTTAGCTGAAGGTCACCTTTTGTAGTTTCTGCAAGTAAGTATTTCTGATGCAGTTGCTCTAGTTTTCTATTGTCAAATTCATGTCCTCTGTCTTCCCTGTAAATCTGAAGAATAAACTTACATGTAAGATCATCTTTACTTTGCACTGGTGACTGGCAGTGTAGTACTGACAAGGAGGCTACTTCTCATTGCATGCTGTTTTACAGTGATTTGAAACAACACTGAATTTCTATCATTGTTGCTGCTACCTGGGAAAAAAGTTTTCAAAGATCTGGCATTCTCTTCGTTTTCTGTCTACGGAGCTTAAGATTAACTGGAATATGTACCAACATTCCTCCAGATTATGTCAAACACCTCTCCTTTTCACATTTTTCAAAGAACCCTCTTTTTCAGTTTAGTATTAGTTTTAAAACACTTTCAGGATTAACTCCGCG
>JAVJGI010000001.1:7612532-7638736 GCA_035590275.1 Ibycter americanus
ATGAAGAAAATCTACTAAAAAAAAAATCACAAAATTAAGGGGCAAAACCCCAATGAGAAATGGAAAAAATCAGTATGTCTTTTCTTTCTGAAAAGAGATCTTAAACGTGGTGTAAAAATACATTGAATTGTCTTACCTTTTCAAGTTCTTCTTCCACTGCTCTCTTTTCTCTAATGGCTCGTTCAATTTGACCCTGTTTTTCTCCACATTCCTATTTTAAAAAGTAATTTTAAAATAAATCTAATAGAAGTTAACTCAAAATGAAAATTCAGAAAGTGCCAAAGCCAAAACACAGCCATTGTAAATGTAATTCTTGCTGCTGGTATGTATGCATTTGATTATATTTACCTGCTCATTATTTTCTCTCTGGGATCAGTCTCATTCACTATATAGACTAAGACACAAAATGAAATTTAAAAAGGTTTAAAATAAATTTAATTATTTAAATAATTTATTTTTTAATTTAAATTTTGAAAGGTTTAAAATACATTTAATCCATAAATAGGTGCATATGCACACAGCTCTTTTGGTGTCCCCATAATTTGTTACAAGTTTCTGGTTCATTCCAGAATATAAGGATTATGATGCACCCGCTTTCTCTTAGCATACTTTATCAACTTTCATATATTCCAGTTCTACATACCCAACTATAGACATGCAATACTCAGCTTTCCATGCTTTACTTATCCCTGAAAGAAACAGGGATACTTAAGAAATGCCACCACATGGGAAGTATTTTCTAGAGCATAGAATCTGACTGTCAAGATGCTTGTGGACTATAAGAATACATGTAACTCTAGGAACAAACTTACACAAAGAAATGGGTGGATTGGCAGAACTGTATTATTTCATGCTTTTAGTCATTAGTCATTTCATTTCATTAGTTGCTTTTGTCAAATAACATGAAAGACACTATGTTGCACTGATGTCTGGAGGCATGCAAGATGTGAAATGCATGTAAGTAAAGTACAGTCCTACACAATTACCCATTAACCATATTTTAGCTGACTGACTTTTACTGGAATTTAGTATTTTACTTGATCAAGAAAAACTAGAAGTCTCAAATGTTTTTCTATCAAAAATACTTTCATCAGTCAACACCATACCATCTGAAGAGCTGAAAGTTCTTCTGTTAGTCGAGAAATCTGTACATTATATTGCTTCTTTGCAGAGTCTACCTGCAATCAAAAAAACATAAAACTAACAAATTAATCCCATGAACTATTTTTCCATCTTCTTCACATATATATATATAGTGTATATGTGGTGCATATATATAAATATGAAAATAACTGGGACCACAATAACCAACAAATCTTACTACATAAATGTTTGAAGGATGTTTATTATCAATCCACACTAAATGAGGATGTTTCAAAAAAAAAAAGCAGAAAGAAAGACATCACAAGGAAGCCTTACAAAAAGACCAATAAGACTATCAGAAAAGTTGCTGTCCACTAGGTGCAAGATATTTGCAATCTGCATAACAGGTATTTTTAGATCATGTAACAAAAGAAGTATCTGATAATACCTGGAGAAACATGACAACTCTTTGTTTAGAATTTTACTTTCTATGCTTTTGATAGATTCACTTTTACTGAGATAATCTCAAAGTATGAAATAAAGCATTTCTAAACTTCTAAATTCTGATTAGTTGATCATTGACACAACTACGGCAGTTATCCTAGCTGGTCTTTAGCTCTTGTACCTTCTCCAAACCATTTATGATGTTAAATATCGCAGTTTTAAGTAATCCACACAATTTCTGTGATTCTTTCAGGTAACCACCAAACAGAAGCCACAAACCATCTTTACCCTCACGTTAAAGGCTACGAAAATGTAGGCAATATGCTCCTGATACCTCTTGAAAAGAAAGGATTGGAAAGAAAAAGAATCCCTTCATCCCTATACAGTATATATGCATATTGTGTCACAGTGAAGAAAGCGAAAGAAGGCAAAATCAATTACACCACTGAAAACTTAGAAATGAGATAACTGCTTTACACTGTTGTCCGCTTGCAACAAAAGACATTGCCAACACATGCCTGTAACACATCTTTACTTCCTCTGGAGTTTGCCTTAAAATAAAGCAAGTCTCTTTGACATGCAGGTAATTACTCAGAACCTCCAGGCAGATTAACCTGCATGTTAACTGCAGATGGGACATAACATGGAGAAAAGTAATTTTGTGACTAGTCTTTTTATCAGAAAAGCTTCAATGTTTCAGCTGCTCATAACAACTGAAAAAAAATCATAAAGAGACTACAACATTTTCTTTAGTCATTTCTCTACCACATTCTGGTGTGTGATACTGAGCCTTTTGATTGTTAGTTGCACTTGGTGGAAGAGTCTTACTTGCCTAAATAGGGAAATATTTCTAAAGTACTGAGACGCCAAAAAACTGATAGTGTAACTTTCAATAGGTCCTATCATCTGAACATACATGATAAGCCTCCATCGGCAACTTCCAAGATGAGGCCATGCATCACAAACTAAATACCGTGATACCAATAAAACACTCAGTCTGTTGACATGCTAGTGAACAGAATCCCTGAAACTGAAGTGCTGTTCTTTACATCTTCACAGTGCAGCCTTCTCCACACCAGTGTCTGCACAGATATCACCCTTTTGGTTCCTGAGTGATTTAAGAATATCATTTAGTTCAGAAGAATATATGCCTAGATAACAAAGCTGCAGAGTACAGTCCTGTCAGCATGCTGCCTTGCTACCTGCATTATCAAACCACTTGTAAGAAAACTGCTCATGATGACCATGCACCACTATAGCTTTTCATGCTGAGGAAAATAAAAAAAATCTTTCCATTCTTTCTAAATATCATAACTTACTGCCTTTCTAATTCTTGCAGCAGTATCTTCCGCAAGCTGAGACATTTCATCTTGCATTTTTTTTATTTCCTCTTCCTTTTGTTTCTCCCCAAAGAGTGCCTAGAAAAAAATAACAACTTGAAATACTACTGATAATATTTCAGTGGTGACAAAGTATCTAGCACTGAGAGAAAAACACACACATAGTCAGTGTTCAAAAAACCTTTTCTCCTTTTTACTTTGGAGTAGCTGACACTGAGACCCAATGAGAAAAAAAGAACAGCAAGAACATTTTGCACTAAATGTGCATTCTTACAAACCACAGCCGCACAAAAAGTTAGTGACAGTAGATGCCTTTTTCTATTGGGATTTTCAGATTTCAGCTGGGCATGGAGTTATAGAGAAGAAAGCATAGGAACTCAGACCAAAATGCAAGGCTACTCTCCAATGTTCTCATCTGGGGCCAGAATTTGTAATAAAAAAAGTACCAACAATGATGCATAAAAAGTTACGTTAAGAAACTAAATACCTGTATAGGCACACGTGTCCTACACATAGCTAAGCATTTTTATGGTTGATATACTAAATTACTAATATCCCAGACAATTAAAAGTAAAGGAATAAAAATTTATAAGCAACCAAGGAATATGTGCGCAGTCCCTTTCATGGTGGAACAATGAAACAAATAGCTCTTTAGCATAGAAGGATGGAAAGAATTACAGAAAAAGGTGTAGCAAGGAACCCTTCATCTGGAGGATGCAAGAAAGCTACTGATGTTAAAGTATAATAGGAGATGCTGGTCTGAAAAGCGTAGCGAATATAGAATTCTTGATGGGTGAGATGAAAAATTCTAGGTGGCACATAGAGATTATGTAGACGCATAAGGGAGAAAGACATAAAAACCTCCCTAAAGGATGATATAAATTCAGCCTATAGAAGGTTACTCACTTCAGGCAGTAACATGCCACTTCATCAGTCATACTCTCTTTTACTGCTCCCATTCAATTTAACTTTGTATCTTGTTTCTCAAACTACTCTTCTAAATTCTTCTGATCATCTTTTTGTAAACTTAGCTTTGTGTGCTTTATAACGTTAACCTAACAGAAGCAGCATTATTATGACAGCCTGTTACTCCCATCCCTCAACCTCCTACAGAGCGGGGAGAAACCTCTGTAACAACACTTTACGACATGAAGAGCAAACTGATATGTATACTATGCTGCCTTTTTTTATCCTGTTCACTAATAAACTTCCCAGTTTGAAAAACCAGGGATATTTTAGCCAGATCAGCAAATTAACAAGTGTCTGCAAATTCCAGCTTCTTCTTGCTGTAGCATTAATCTAAACTGTTACTTATAACAAGCCACTTATTTATCTGTAACTGTTCAATGACTGTCTTAGAGACAGAATTTACATCACAATAATTTTTACTGGGCCACTTCTGTCAACTTCACATGAGTACATAGCATCAAATGATCTGCCGAACTACTTTTGGGTGAAGAATGGTGTTCTAACACTGCTCTGATGTACTAATACTTAGCAGACTGGAAATGTGATTTATAGCCCTTACCGGTAATTTTCAAATGAAAGAGTGTTTTCTGGTTTTTAAACTCTGAAAAAAGTTATTTTATTTGTACCTTTCATTCTTCATATTCTCCCCACTACCAGGCTGTAGCGGAATGCCGTTAAGGATCAAAATATCATACTAAGGAAAAGGAACTGACAAGTCCAAAAGTGGTCATCAGGAGCTGGAGGATGTAAACCTTCCTTTTTCACCCCTTTCTGAAACACAGCCTAACAAGTAAAGGGAATTGTAGAAGATCAGTTTATAAAGCAAGTAAGATACAGAAAGTTACGAGAAAACTATGAGAAGGAAAAGATGCCATCAAAGGGTCTCCTAAATGACTATAAATATATGGGAGGAAAGACTGTAACAAGATGATAATCCTCCTTTGTATAACAAAAGAATCACAGAAGTTTAATTGCAGTAATGACCAGAACCCTGAACTTTGTTAATATTCTGAACATTCTAGTCATCGTATTGAGCACCACTGAGGATTGTGTGAATGTATTCTTGAGAGACATACACACCATCTCCTAAACTGTTCTCTGACTGGTAACACTAAATTCAGCACCCAGTGCAGCACATTTGCATTTCTTCTGCCATTTTTTAATACGCTAATAAACACCTTTGCAATTTTTTGCTGACTGCAGACTTCAGCCACTCATTACTCAGTCACTTTTCCAGATTTCTTCTAAATAATTAAGATCTGAACACAGAACTCACTCGCTTGGTGACTTATGTCCATCATATTACATAAAAGTCCCTTTAGTTTTAGCTCTTCTCTCCTAACCATTAATAAGTTATAAATTCATAACAGGACCTCCCTTTTTATTCCAACAGCCCAATTTGTTTATAAGTATTTGATAAGAAACTCTGCCAAAAATATTTGAAAATTCAAGTTCACGTACAGAACTATCACTTAGATCACCTTTATCCAGGCATTCAACACATTCTTTGAAATTCATACCGTATGACAAGTCTAAGTAATGTATGGTCATATCACAGTTTCCTAACTGACACATTACTAATTTTAGTACAACAGACATGAAAGAAGCGTGGTTGTGTATGCATATATGCCTGTCAGAATACATAATCAGGCCACAACTGTAAGTGATGGAAGTATTCTAGTATCTAAGAAATATCTTCATCCATTGCCTTACCTGACTTTTTTGTAGGTTAGCTTCTTCTAAGAGCTGTATGCAGTCCTGGACTTTTGCAACAGCATCATACTTCTCCCTTTCGAGATTAGTGTACTTTGTCTGCAGCTCTCTGATTTGTTTCTCCAGGGCTGTTCTTTCTGTTCTCAGCTCTTCAGCATCTTGGACAGTAACACGTAATCTACAAGACAGTAATAATTTTACTCATTTAACAAAAGATGTTTAATTAAGACACTAATTCCTTCAAACTAAACTGATAGGAAGTATCTATTCCTAAGTTGCCAAAACTGCATTCCTGGTTTTCTGCTTGTTTTTGGACAGTCTTTAATATTCATCAAGCCCTAGAAAGAAACAGAATTAAAGGAGTTAACTCAGATATATAATCTCGAAAGATCCTTGGAAGAATGTTGCTATCCTGGGATACATCACTGAAAATGCTCTATATTAAAACAGAATAGAACAGCCCCAGAAGGAATAAAGTTTTCCTCTGTGGAGGAAATGGAATAATTGGATGTGGGCAATGAAATTGCAGCTATGCCATTAGAACAAGAAAACCACCGGTAATTTTACAACACCTCAGAAATTCTTGTCGTTTAATTATGATTGTCCATATTGGTAGGCATGAGAAAGGGCAAGAGAGCCTCAGAGGTATCCTCAAAAAAATCTCAGGAAGTTCCACAACTGCTGCTGGTTCAATGAAGTGCATGGTTCTAAATATCCATAGTGAGCACTTCGGCAACACTTGGGCTGCCTTTTCAAGCAGCAATGCTTTTTTACTTTCTAACATGTTTGTCATAAAACACACAAAGACAGACAACCACTCTATTTTTGTAGAGCCAAAAGCCTACAGAAAATAATAAAACTAGTTAATTCCGTAAGACATTCTACAATACACTGAAGACCCTCCACAACGCTTAGGCCAGTGAAAATAATGAAGTAGAGCTAGCCACACAAGTCTGTGCAACTCCTCGAGGCAGTACTCGATCACATAGTCACAAAGTCAGGTTGCTAGTAACTATTTGGTTTCTAGAGTTATTGAAGAGTCTGCTAATCACACTCACAAGGCTGTGACCAAGAGGGGAAGATGAACACTCACACAACTATTTCAATAAGAAATTTACAAATTCTTCTTAGCTATCAGGTCATCTGACTAACGTTAATAATTCAAGCATTTGTGACACGAATCAAAATCACTGTGCTCAGCTAAGTGTCATACCCTTGGGAAGTGAAGGGGGGGAAAAAAATCCACACAAAAGAACCTGATCAAGTCTTACATCTTCCAGTAGATAGTCCTGGAATTAAAGTTCTACTCCTTAGCAGGTATTCAAACTTCTGTAACTAGCATTTGTTGTTAAGAAGTGTGCTTTAACAGTTTTATTAAATAATCTTTTTGTAAAAAGATCACGGAACTAAGACCTGAAACCAAATCTTATTTAACATGGAAAGAAAAATCTGTAGTCACCTCAAAAACAGCTAGCTTACATAAACATTTTCAAATTTCCATGTGAATGTTTTTCTTTAGAACTCCACCTACAGCTAACAAGAGTTGAGTTAATAGAATTTATGCACTAGAATGAAAAATATATGCCTCATTTTTTCTCCATTACAGTCAATAAAATCAGGTGGACTGTTTTATCATTTTAAAGACCCTGAAATCAGAAACTGTTCTGAAAGGCTGCAGAATAGAATAAATAAGATAGAAAGCAGCCAAGGATATCTAACAAAACAGAACTGCTCAGAAACACAAAACCTAGAGGCTGAAAAAAATGTAGTATTCTATCTCACTTGCATGTATCCTGCTATTAACACCCAATGAGCTATCTTTACCTTGTTTCTAATTGTTTTATACTAGACTGCATTTGCTGCAAGCGTTTGTCAGATGCTGTTTCTCTTTGCTGGGCAGATATCACATCTTCTTCCTAGAAAGAATATATATATTATCAAGACATCATTTGAGCTTCCCTCAACAAAATAAAGATATACTAACAGAAAACAAGTTTGAGAACAACTCGTGATTAATTTAACATCAGCATTCAGTTAACTGACTAGCCATTCAATTGTAACAGAAAATTATTCCTTTCTCTAAAATACCTTTCTCTCCAATTGGCCTTGAAGCTTCTCTGTCAACCTGGTCATTTCATCAACTTTAGCATTTGCTGTCTGCCCATCTATTTTGGCTTGCCTGTATAAAGAAAACAGTCTATGAATTACACTTCAATTATTATAGGGGGGAAAAACCAGCTCTGTTACAACTTCGTTGAAATAGCTGTGAAGGGCAGTCAGATTTCATAATACTGTTACTATACGGCAGAAAAAGTTTCCCCCTTCTTCTCCTTACTATGTGGCACAGTGAGAGAGGAAAACCAAATTCATTAAACAAACTGTCCTGTGGAAATGACTTTTTAAATATAGCTTAACAGGAAGGTGTATGTGTTGATTAAATACTTGCGAAGACTAGGCAACCAAAAAATTTCGAGTGATTCAGTAACTTAAATATAATTGGCCACAAATACTTCATAGAGAAATATTTTTCAGAGTTAGATTTCGCTTTTTAAGCAATTTGACTAGGAATTAAAAAAAAAATCATTAACCACTGAAGAATTTGACGGATGTGCTCTGTAATCTGAACAGGTTTTATAAGCTCAAACAGAAAAGGGAAAAAAAAAAGGACTAGTTAATGAATCAGACTTCCTCTTCAGTAGAAAAGCTTATTAAAATGAGCAACCATCCTACTCCTCTGACTTGGGAACAGAAAGATATAGGAGTGTCCTTCACCTGGGGTGTAACCTAATTATTCAGGCTGCATATTAGGCTAAATTTAAAGACTAATGACTGAATGTGTGATGAAGTTAAAAACGAGCAAACATAAGCTAATGAAAACTGGAGCACTAACAGTCATGAAAGAAGCTAGGAAATATTTAATACCTTTAAGAATGAACTTCAAGGAAAAACTCCTTATAGAAATAATAATTTTGATTTAATGGCATAAAAGACGAGCATATTATAGCTGTATTAAAATCTTAAGGAAAATATACATAATGCTAGCAATTCTACAGCAAATATTTAATCTTAATTAATCAGAAAAGCTAGTTTTGTTGTAATTTCCTTAAAAAGCAAAAACAAAGATAAAAACATTATTCCCAGACACATAGGCCTCTTTGCGGGTCCAAAACTTTGATCTTGCTCCATTGGAATCACACACACTTTCTCCTACAAACAAAAATTGCATTTATGAAGACATTAATTTGCTTCCCCAAAGATATTTAAAATGTGCTGTAAAACAAAACAAACCAAACCTCAAAACTCAGCATAAGAAGGGGAAAATAAGAAAAATCTGAAGTGGTCATAAAACTCAGAACAGCTTAACTAATAAAAGTAAATTTTAATGACCAAATCAGATAAAATTCAGAGGTGTGTGTTTAACAGGGAACAAACTGATTCTAAAGATGCAGCTTTTATTCTCACTGTGCAGTAGATCCTTAACATAATCTTGCCACGTTGTCTACGTTTATAAGCTTTAAGATTCTGAAACACCCTAGCAATACCAAGTTTCTTAGTTTATATGTTTTATCTACACATCTTTATAACTAATTCATTAGCATATAGATTAAAACATTTTTAATACTTGCAGCTGAACTCAACAGTTCATGTCACTGGCAAAGACCATTCAATCCCTGACTGTTAAGCATACCCTCTCCAGAGGCAGCCGCTAGTAGTTAATTCAAGAGAACAATATTACAGTGAACTACATTATTAACTTTATACAACAGAGCTTTGAAACACTAAAGCACTAATAAATTAATAAAAATTCTAACATATAAGTGAAATCTGTTCAAACCTAAATTCTGTATAGAAATACATCAAATATTACGTTGTCTTTATGCATGGCAGACTATAACCCTTTAATAGCTAGTGCAATAGTATATAAATAGCAGAGCGTATGTACTGCCATTGTTAGCTTTTCAAGTATAACATAGTAATATTTTTAGGGTTGCAAGAACTTTTAGCTAATCTGAGAGAAAAGTGAGCATAATCAGTGCTCATAATTAGAAATGCAAAATTCGTCCAAGAGCCTCTTCGCCCAAAACTGAGAATGCTACAGGGAGAGCCACAATGACAAAGGTTGCTCATGATCAACACCAGCCAGACAAAGCAATTATGAAGAGACTTCTGAAAAGACAACAACTTGAAAGGAAACGTGAAAACTTGCAATTGTTGGTGACAGACCTTAGAGCGAGAGCCCAGCAGTGAAGCTGTGGCATGCCAGGAGTCACACCACTGGCATTACCATCTTTTCCCCAAGCCTGAGAGCAGCTGCCCCACCAGACCCCAGGAACAGCCTACACCCAGCTGGCACCACAGGTGAAACACATGGGGACCAACACATTAGGTGTGCGTGTGGGAACTCAAGGGCTGCCTTCTCAGCAGGGCACAACTAGCAGCCTTCAGGGAGTGGCAGAAGAACGCATAAAGCTGGAGCACCCACACCTACAGCATGAAAGGTGTGCAGATGAGGGAACACGTACTTGCCAAAAAGGAAGTATCTGTGCATATGTGCACATACTTTAAATCCATGCTTCCTGTGAGAGAGGGGGCATGTACCTATGTAAGAGCAAGCAAGCATGCAAGATCGGTACTTCATGGAATCAATTACAGAAGGCTGTTTAGAGATTTATGTTTCTTTATTAATATATTGCAAATGCCTAGTGTCATGATTTACCTATTATATTATTAATATTGATCATTAATGTATAGGCCATTGATTGTCCATTTATTAATTAATGGCATGCAGTTCTGCTTTGATTGACTTAAACCACATGTGTTGAGCAGTCTTGCCCAGATAGAACATACTAAAATCAGAAATCTAGTGGTCTGAAATGAGAAGGAAGAGGACTACTCCAGCCCTGTGGATACTTAGATGGAAGTCTAAATTCACTCACACTTTCACTGTTCATAAAACAGCACCTAATCAAAAATATGCAGAGATATTTGGGTATGTGTGAGTAAAAGTTCGGATCATCTTCCTTCAACCTCTTAATATACCTTCCTCCTGAAGCAGTAGTTTAAGCTGAAAACATGCACTTCCCTTCTACTATACACACCCAGTGCCATATAGACAGTTACACAGATCCTTCGGTGTGTGCATGGCTATGAATCAACAAGTCTGACCATTTTGGTTGTCATGCCACATTCTAAATTATTTGATCAAATTAGTATCACTAAAGAACTGCATTTAACTCCAAGGATCAAGCCTAAAAAGGAGTTTCCTTTTAAAAAAGGAAATAAAGATGAGACCAAAGGAAATCATGACATCTGCAATTTTGATAAAAACACTCAACTGGCTGCTCAACCAGAATCTGTATGATTTTAGGGGTTTTTTGTTTGTTTGAGGGATTTTTTTGTGGGTGTTCTTTGGTTGGTTTTCTTAAAATCAAAACCACTGAGTGTTACAAATGCAGTAATAAACTGAATGTTGATGACATTTATTGAATATCTACCATAGGTTCAGTTAATGCTAATTGCCTTCATACACACTTCTTACATGAATCAATGTGAGCATGTCAATGCAAGACCAAAGATTTATAGATGAATGAGATACCAAAACAGTAACTCAATACTAATACCTTCTGCAAGGAAAGAAATTCCAAAGCAGCAGCAATATGAAAATGTTCTTTCCTTCTAAAGAATTAAATAGTAGCATGCACAAGCAAATCCCAAGTGATGACTGAGTTTGGAAATACTTTATTTTAGCAAATAACCTGAATACCAGCTTAGTCTTCGATTGCTTGTCATAGTATTTTCCTCTTCCAAAACACACCATTTTGAGAAAAATAGTTTTTCCATGAAAAAATTCTGGCTAATAAAAATGTGAGGTGCTAAGAAGTCCCCCTCAAAACCACACCTTCAATGATTGAGGTAACTTGGCATTTGTAAGCAGGTTCTTGTCCTAAATTTATTGTACAATGGAAACGTAAAAATAAACATTGTTTAAAACAAAATTATTCTAGTAAGCAAACCATGATGTACCAAGCAGGGGGTGAAAGCTTAATACTAGAAGCAGCTGATTTTTATTGCTCTAACAGCAAGAAAGTTTGGATACAATCAATTTTTAAATTGGTTAACAAACATTCAACAATGACCAATATTCAACACTAATTAATCTGTTCATTCACTCTAAACCTGTATATTTTTACTATGGGTATTGTGACACAGTAACTTTAACACCTATGAATAGTACTAGAGTCACTGCACAGCTGCTGAAATCTGTATAACACCCAATCTTTACCATGACAAACACTTTGCATTACAACAGTTACCAATGGCTCTCCATGTAATAATTTGTATGGGTCTGCAACAGAGGAGAGGGAATGTCTGATGCAGCCATTCTTTCTTGGAGGGATAAAAATCAGTATCAGTATGCATTCAGCCACCCTAGGTTTCTACATACCAGCGTTACCTGCAAAAGCTGCATATGAAACTGAGTGCATGAACACATGTACACGCAAACACACAGAGCCATTTTTAACTGTTTACATAAAAATGGAAATTATTTTACCACTTTTGGGGTGATGTTCTTTAAAATCAAAAGATAAAACTAACTAAACCATCATAGCAGTCCATATTAAATATTTTAATCACAGTATCAAAGGAAATTACAGTAACTAAAAGCAAAGGAAAATTTAATAATTAAACCAAAATTTAAGTACTTTATAAATCTTAAGCTTATTAAACTTGAAAGTTTATTTTAAAAAGCTTACTTAAAGCTCTAGGTAATGCCATACAAAGAAAAAGTCACTGGTTGATAATGAATCCATTTCTTTTTTATTGTCACTCCACAGATCCACTGTTTACTGAAATTATAGTTTGACCTCAGCTATCACTAATTTAAAGAGTTAACAGATTAGTAAACTGGCATTGAACAGGCTTTGGCTGTAAATACAAATAATCTGAAGTTGTGTTGCAGGTATTTTTCTCATTTTCCTTGATATACTTCAGGAATATAATTAACACTTCCCTGACCTCTAACTTCCAAAGAGCCTATGTTTTAGAACTTTTTACTGAGAAACAATGAACGGAAGTTTTCTAATGAGTAATTATGTAATTGGATTTTGAGCAAACCGTATTCTAATGGAAATCTATCTTCAGAGTCAATCTTGCTGTGACACTGACGCTTTGTTTCTTTTAAACTAAAGGTCAGATGTTGACTATTTCAGGAAACAGCTGAACCAAACCAAACTAACTGGAAATAAGCTACCCTAGCACTTACTATACACACACTGCTAACAAACTTAAGAGAAATTTACCAACACCATCCTAACTATCATTATCAAGTCAGCTTCCAGTACAAACAAGGCCCGTGATACAGCAGCAGGTTAGAAAAAGCTATAGAAAAGATATTTAATAATTTTTTTAATTGCCTGGTTTATACCTCAGTTGTTTTCGTAGCTGTTCTAGTTCCACATTCTGTTCTGTTACAGTTTTCAGAAACTGTTGATTGCTCTGCAAAATAAGGAGATATTTAGGAACATGTTCCTTATTGTATTGAAAATGTTATAGATTCAGAATTGTTATTGGGCATTTCTACAGAATATAATACCATAAATTAGCCATTAAGGTCTATTTAACACCGTGGCTGGTCTCCCAAGTGCCAAGGTTTATGTAGAGTATTTTACAAAGGCAAGTGCAGAGTGATGTTACCTAATCCTCCCCCTCTTTCCCCATATTTTGGTAGTGTAAGAACTTCCTGAGATGAGAACTGTAATAGCTCAGATCTACCATCTGCATTTCCATGTAGTTTAGGTATCTAGAATACCTTGTGACAGTGAATACCACAGTAGCCCACATACTGCTGGAAAGAATTAGTTTGTTTTAGATATAAGAAACAATGAGCAATTGCTCCTCCTTCATTTTTACTATGACTGACACCTCCAGCACTATGGCTTTCTCCTTCAACTGTCTTCTCATTTCAGAATCATCTCATATTTTTGTTACCCTACTACTCTTTTCTAGATTTTACATATACCTTACATTGAGATAGTAGAGATGAGCACAACTGCAAGCAGCATTCAAGATGCTACTGTACTATGGACTTAGGCACAATATATTCCTTACCCGCCCCCACCCCCAATAATTGCCAACATTCTTCTTGCTTTTTTGATTGTTGCTAAAGGATTGTTTTTAGACACTTCCTACTTCTAAAATACCTGCTCTGAGTGGTAAGTTAATTTCAAGACCATCACAGAGTACCCAAAGCAAAAGCTCCCTCTTGCCCACATGCATTATTTTGCTTTTAGTAATACCAATGAAATGTCAAATAAAATTCACTCAGATACTCAACATAATCAGGTCTTTCTACAAATTTCTGCTGTTTACTTCAGTTTTCACTACCCTAAATAGTTTAACATCAGTAGTTAACACTGTTGCCTCAGTACTGAATCTCATTTCCAGAACATTTATAAATATGCTGAACAGCTCTAACCTGAGCACACCTAGGAAACACAACTGTTTTACCACAATTAAAAACCCTGACTAATTATTCTGTCTTTTTACTTCCTATTTTTCAGTTTGTTAGTTCAGGAAAAGGCAATGCTTTTTTAGCCCACAACATCTTTACGCCTTCGTTAACAGACCTTGCCAAACATTTTTTGGATAATGCAAACAATTATCTTTATCTTAATATCATCTGATTCATCTCTTTCAAAGAGTTCACACATTTCACTGTCTCCTCTCCATACCATTTCTTTCCAATTTTATGCTTTTAGGCATTCAGTGATTCTGTTTGTTTTAAGGTACCTGCTACTGATTTACTTGTAATGGCAGATCAAACAGATCCAAATCCTCAGCAACACTGCTTTAAAAGCTCATCATTGTATGTGCTCAAGACTTTTTCAGACAGCAACCCTCCACTAACTCTAAAGTATCTGTCCTTGGAGAACAGTTAATTTTGAGACCATCACTGACTACATATACTCAGTGCATTATTTTGCTTTTACTAATATTAACTAAATAGCTTGTAAACAGGACAACTGCTTGCAAGACACAATTCTGTAGTAATATGCAATATACTACTACTCAGCACTGGTAAGGGCTCAACTGGAGTATTATGCTGTTTCCAGCACCACAGTTCAAGAATGATAGCACAATTGAACAGAATTTGAAGGTGAGCAAGAAGAATGATTACACAACTTAAAATCATTGTCAAAGAACATGTGAAGACTTGACTTGCTTTCAACAGAACAGAAAGAGCAGGAAAAGGGAAAAGATAGCAATATAAAAGTTTCCAGTAACAGACACACTGTGACAGAATGTAGTAATCTTTCCTTCATATCTACAATATTTCACACAAAAGAAACACGCTTATATTTTAGCAGGAGGTCAGATGTTAGGAAAACAGTTTCAGTGATGAGGACAGAAAAGAGTGGACTGTCTAGAGTAGGTTAGGAGTCTTTCTGCACTGCTAATATCCAACAAACATAAATAATAAAAAATGATCACACAGGAACCGTGTCTTTCAGAGAAGCAGCTGCTCAGCCAGAAACTTCATAAAGTCTTTCACCTTGACTTTTGTATGATATTAAAATTGTTTGTCAATCCTGGAAGTCCTAGGCTAAAGCTTAGAGACTAAGAAGAAGTCTCACAACCTATGGATATGGAGGAAGCACTAGCAGATGATTAGAGCTCAGAAAAAACCTTGAAAAATTCAACGACAGAGACATTGAAGCCAGCAGTGCCAAACTACGAATTGATAGACATGTGGCAGAGCTAGCCTATATAAAAGCTCATCATTTAAGTAAGTTTTTCTTTTGTGAAGATTGTTTTAAATGTGTGACTGAAGTACACTCACCACATACTAAAATTCTGAGTGTAAGCTTACCACTGACTTCTTGAAGAAAGAGCTCACATAGTATGAACTCTCAACCACCCTGACCTGGTGTTTGCAGTTCAGGAAAAAAATCCATTAGTACTTGTTTTTTGACTGGTCCCTAGAGAAGTTTGCAAATCTGAGTGGCACAATTTCTTTTTCAAGAATGGATAAAGGACTTTTTGCTTTTCTTTCATGCTTTGAGGCTCTAGTAGGGGAAAAAAAAAGTTTACTAGGTCACTGTTCAGAAGGTTTTACTTACCAACTCTATTTTCTCATTGGCTATATGCAGTTGCCGAGTCAACTGTTGAAAGCCAGTCAGTTGATCCTAAAAAGAGAATTCAGAGCTTCTTATAATCATTGTAATCATAAAGAGTGTATAATTAGAGAGTTTCATAGTAAACTAAAAACATTTAAAAAAAGATTTATACATGTTGCAGGAAATTCATCATGCTTCTGTAGGTTTTGATTAGATTGCTATTAGCTGTTGACCTAGTAATCTGGAAAATTAGATTTACCACTAAAATATGTATCTGAATTTCACTGTTACAAATTGCCTCCTTCCAAAACTCATACACACTTACTATCAAAATATGAAAGCATACCTAAGTATTGTCTTTAATGAGTGACACAAACTATGATGCTACTATAAGCACTTTTGCTAAGCACAGTAGCAGATGTGTACCCCTCAAGAAAATGCCTGTATGGACACATTTAATTTGTTCTTTGCCATACAGGATGTCTTGTGTCCATAAAAATAATTGTTTGATTAAACCCTTGAGTCCCTGAACATGAACATTGTCACCCTAGGAAAACTAGCATAACACAGAAAAATCATCTGCAGCATGCCAAGCGTCTTCAGAGCACAGAGAGGACTCAAGTCCCTGGGCTGGAATATCTACTAATTGCACTGTGTTTATCTAACAGTCTCAAGGCCAAGCATATGCCAAAACCCTACTCTAACAACTCCCTTATTTACTATGCTCGACCCTTACAATGATATCCTCTCGTCTTTGCTTTCTGTCAATTCTAATTCTAGTTGAGCTTACCTATTTCTATTTACCTCCAACAGCTATTTTCTGCTCCTCCATTAAAAGCAAAACCTAAAATACAAGAGTTTAACTGAGAAGCCATTTTCTGTGGGAGACCAGTAGCATTTAAAAACAAAAGGTATCTCAACCTCATTCTTGTTACAGTGGCATTAAAAGCCACCAAGAATTTAGGTACCAATGACAAGTGGAATCTGACAGCACTATGTGGCAGCACATCTTGTCCGCTTCCCTGGGCTCCTCTACAATCTCAGGAATCCCTGTTAGGCCCTAGCCTCAGTGTAACAAGTTGGGTGGTTAAGCTTCCCTTGACTGTACTAGCAACTCTTGCACAGCTGAGGTGAGAAACTGCACTGGCTGTACCAGAAACAACCCTTACCTGAGCAACACCACCACCTGCTAGCCTTGGAGCATTCCTTATCTAGACCACAACATCCCTGAAAAGCCTAGGAACACTCTTTATTATGACTCCCAAGTGGTACGATACCACCATCAATGGAATTTTGAAAAAAATTATATTCGTTACAGACTCTGATTGCAGCCAGGATAAAAAATTACCAATGACTAAAGCCAATCATCTCAGAACCTATAATCAGCGGTTCTAAGTGAAGCCCTCCTGGACTGCAGTGGGCTGTGAAAGGCATCTCCCTCTGAGTGGGACACCTCTCAGAGCTCGCAAACTCCAAATCTGATACTAGAGGGACTGTCGCCAAAAGCTGATGACAGGGCCTGGGCTGATTTTCCTGCTTTGAGGTTCAACGCTTTGCCCATTGAGAAATTCAAAGGCATTTGACTTGAGTATTTCACTGAGCTCAAGAGGAACTACTTCTATTCCTGGATGTGTGAATTGATTTAGTAACTTCATAATAAGTATTACCATTTTAAATCCATAGTTAAGCCACTTTTATAAGTAAAAACTACTTGATTCACCTTGTAAATGATAAATTAGTCGATGATTAAGTGCCACCAAAATCCTATGATCAGCCTTAAACTGTGAATATTCCTTATATCCTTTAGACATAAACTGTTGACCAAGTCCCAGACTAAGACTGAATCTAGCCACGCCCCAACTTTATTAAAATAGTTTAGAAAGCAAGGGGGTCCACTCTGAACCTCGTGACTCAAAGGGAAGGTCTCCCTTACCCTTTTATGTCTTTAATCTCTATGTAAATCATTTCAGCTTAATTCTAATTTGATGCTTCTTTGTGTAATTTATCCATGTTATAAGTAATAGTGAACCTTGCCATTGAACTTTGTGAAACTGCACTCCTACAAATTCCTATTAAAACTGTTCTGTTTATATCTTTGATGGTGATTCTTTAAGTGACTTAACGGAAACCACTCTTTCACGATGTCCTAAACCCTCCCAACAGCTACCAATGACTCTGTATGCTCTACCATGTGTATATCACCAGTAACAGATTGTTTGACAATGTAACACAAGAAATAGAAGGAACAGGAGTAAAAAGTTGGAACTACACATAGATACGAGTCTTCATAACTATTACTTGAAATAGTTATGAAACTTGACAGAGCAAAAGAGCCGTACAGATATTTTTCTTGTTTCTTGGAAGAGAGCATACTGCTGAGGTGGACTTCATACCACAAAAGAACAAAAAATCAGTAAAAAAATTCTGTTCTATAAGCGAGCTGTAACTGTGCCCACAGATCTAGTGTACTCGAAAATGGAAAGGAAATGTTAAATATTTCATAGCATCCCTTTACAGACTTAGAAGTATCTGTAGTGAGGTACACACAGGCATGAAGTTTCTATTAGTTCTTCACACACCGAGCATCGTTATATAGCTCATCAGAGCAAAAGAGCTTTTCTGAACTAGGACTTCCTGAAGGACCTTCCCCAGAAGCAGCAGAAGAGAAACAGGCAAACAAGCATTAGAAGAACACTGGTGGACTTTTCATCTGTTTATACATGCTTCTATACTGAACTACAACAGGAAATGGAGACTACTTTTCCCACTATCCCACTGTGATCTTACACACAAAATTCAGGATGCAAGACATAAGACAAAACAAGAAAGACTTCCTCTTTATAATTCAGAAATCTTTAGCAGCTTTTTCACATGTTGAACTCTACTTAAGATTTCCAACCATGCAATTCAAACGCAATTATTTATATGCATGTGTTGTACACGCATACATACATATTGCAATAAGAAGACTCAGACTCAGTGCATTCCTCAAGCTCCTGCCCATATATTTGAAACTTTTCCAATCATAACAGTGCATTTATCCGATGAATCAATGACCACATCTGACTACTCAACCTTAGATAACTACTATGGAATATAATTAACAGCACTGGTAGAAACCCCCGCACTTCAGTTTCACTACACACAGACTCAGAATCTCTACAATATAGAAAGACATTCCAAAATTAACAAAAACATAAATGAAAATTACTTTCTGTTTTTGCCTTTCTGCTACATGAATCTGCGTTTCAGTCATGCGTTCCTGGTACTGCTGCTGGAGTCGATCATGCTCTTGTAATACAGTCTGCCAGAGCTCTATTGCTTGTTCTTTTTCCTAAGAAACAGAACAACAGTTTGTATAAAACAGTTATGATAGCACATTTACCTTCACCTCTCATTCTCTAAAAAGAGTGGTTTTAACTTCTATTTTGAAGAAATGCCATTTTCTGTACCTTTCTCTGCACACATTACAACCACACAGACAAAATACCAAATTCAGATGCAGAAAAAGAGATGCTTACAAGTTCAAATTCCACCTACAAGTGAACTTTAAGTTTTCCAGATATTTTTTTTTTTTTTACAGCTCGAACTTTTACAGATATTTACTGTGGGCCTACAGTATATGTAATATTCAAATACCAAAACTCAGCTGTCACTAACGTCAGCTTAATCATACACAACAGGATCGATACATCATTTTAATATGCTCAACAAAATTTGCTTATCTTTTCAGATTTAAATATTATTTTCTATACCCTGCATATACTTGCTTCCTCGTATCACATTACAATGTTTTTGATTAATATGACAAGCTACTACAGAAACTTGAATTGAACAAAGTATTTAATTGATTTCCTGGTCAGGAATTCAATATAAATATCAAGTAAACTAGGAAAAATTACAGGCACAAAACAATATTAAAACCTTCTTATATGAATCTAGGAAAGAAGTTCCTTCAGGTCTTTAAGTTGAAAGTACGTGTTTCTTTAGCTATAGAAAGTGAAGAGGGACTCAAAATAGTCTCAAGGAACTCTGAACAAATGAATTCTGAATGAAGAAATAAAACAGCTTCCCCTAATCTGCCAAGGCACAGCAAGAGTAATAAAATAGTACAAATGTTGCATCTCACATACTTGATTCGTAAGTTGTAGTTGCTCTTGAAGGTTTCTCACTATGCCTTCATCTGCAGGAATATCAGTTCCCAGAGGCATGAAAGGAAGAGCCTCCAGTTGCTTCTCAAAAGCATCTTTCAACTCTGCATGCAGCCTGAAATTCAAAGGATTAAGTTCAGCAAAGTATTTAACAGGGATATTTTAAAAAAACTGAAGTATACCATACCTTCAATCTGTACATACTATTTACTTTGAATTCATATTTAAATCTATTAAGTTATATTGTATAAACACAACAGTTTGAAATAGTTTAATATCTAGGTCCTTTAGAGATATAGTTAAATCTAAAGCTGGCACTGTAATCTATACTGAGCACTTAGAGACTCTAATATTAAGCTCGTGAGTATGAAATCTTCAACTATTAAGTAGATACAAAAGATTTCAAGAGCCCAGAAAAAAAGCTCTTTAAGGTTTAGAAATCAAGAAAAACAGCAGTAACAGGGCAGTGCAATTATTTACCTTTCATTTTCCTTGGTGACTTGTTCAAATTTTAGTCTCATATCACTCATTTGTACCTAACACAAAAACATGCAAGAGTAAGCACTCATTGAAGTGACACAAGCTTTGGTAATCCTTTCATCTTTTAATTCTGACCGATACCGTAAAATATGGACAATTTAAGGCAGCGTAATACAGTAAACGAAAGTCCTGTTACACCTCAGCATTCAGAAGTTATGAGCATTAAACTTCTTGGAATTCATATTGCTCTTACAGATTGATTCTTAATTAAGTTATTCTAGGGATACAGTGATAACTCATCTTTTATGCAGTAAGCATTTGAGAAAAAGGTTTAGGAATTACTTAAGGAGAAACTTCAGTTACACGAGTCAGACTGGTTTGTTAACTAACCAGTGCAACAAAACCATAGAGCTGCTATTGCCTTCTGAAATCAGCCAAGCTTGAAAACTGTATTTGCCGAATCTTTATGAGGGACAGATCAAATAAATTAGGTGCATTCAACCAAAACTAGAGTACAACATTTGCACGTAGACCACAAGTAAAAATTGCTTTCTGTATGCCACAGGTTTTTATTATTAAACATATAACTTTGGGGTTTAATGATCACATGAAGCATTAAAGGGTTTCATTTTTCTGTGATTGAAAGGAGGACGGTCCCCCTCCACCTCCATGATAAAAAACAGTTAAAGACTTAGTTGATTCTGAAGAATTATTAAGAATGAAGAAAGCCGGGGCTATCTACACCTACAGGAGTGAGCTGGACTGCATGTCCAAGATCAGACCTGTGAGGAAAGAGGGGAACAGCTGCCTCACCTGAGTGTCACCTAGGAAAATACTTGTAAGCATATCAGAACATCTAGAGAAATAAACCACGCATGTTTCATTTCACAACGCTACTTTTCCAAACACACAGTACTCTGTGCAATTTGAACAATCTCCCAATCTTGTCATAGAAAGCTCTCCATTCATCCACTTGAGGCAGACTGCAGTCCAGCAAGTTTGTGAAGCATGACGCAGGCACACTTTCCTTTATTGAGAAAAATAATGGCCTAGATATTAATACTATAAAATACTAAGAATATAGTCTTGAAATGTTAGAAACACCCGTACCTGATAAAGCTGCAGCTGTTCCCTCATTTCTTCCAAGTGTTTATCATACTCTGTGATTAGACTTGATAAGCTAAAGTTGAAAAACATGCTTAGAATAAGTTTTGTAAATGCTGAAACATTGTTCTGATAATTAAAGAATTCTCATCTGGAGAACGGAAGTGACTGTTTCATTCTGAGCTCAACATTCACCAGAATCAAATGAGTAAGTCCAATTACTAAAGTACAATCATTAACTGTAGATTTCCTGCATAACAGAACTAAAACATGGGACATTACTGTTGTATGTGAAAGCAGTGAAAAGTCTAGTCTTTAATCGTTTGGGATTCCATATATGAATGCTTATTTGTAAAGTGGCCTGTAAGGCAATGTAAAATAATGTATTTCTAATTATATACCTTTTCCTTGCCAGTATTTTTGTAATTGATAGTAATTCTCTGAAAGTCCTATATTAGTCTAGAGTGATAATGCCTTAAAAGCTAACAAGAAAGTATAGATTATTTCTTATAACAGCAAGTGACAAAGATTATTAAACAATTTACTAATAGGCAACTGCCAGTTAAAGATTGTCAAATAAGTGATTTTAAAAACATCCATCTGACCTCAACAGACAGCAGTTACCTGTGTTACCTGGATCAGTACAATCTTACCTGCACTTTTATTATCTTAATATTTACACTAGATAATTCCTCCATTCATCTCTCATCCTTTATTTTACAGATTGAGGAAAAAGAGTCATATATTTAATTCACTGAATAAACAGAATAGCATCTAAAAACAACTGCTACAGGAACACTTTTAAAGACTCCATTCTCCATTTGCAAGTTCTCAGAGCTGTAAGAACATGTACATAAGACCAGGTTAACCTGGATATTCACGCTTTAAAAGAGTGCGTGATGATTTCTTTCAAATAGTTTGTAGTATTCCTACTTATCACTTGGAATCAGTTACCTTTCGTCCATCATCCTGGATCTTGATATGCCGTCACCACCAGCAGTCTTTTTCTGTAATGGTATACTTCACATATTAGTACTTGCATGTGACTGCATATAGTTTTAGATTGTTACCTGTTGTTCTGTCTGTTCTGTAATCATACACAACATCCCACATGATCACTTTCAGATTTATGTTCAAAAATCCTTGAGTGCTGGCTCAATTTGAAGAAAGTATCTCTTTTATTTTTCCCCTGGAGATGCTCTGATATGAAGCATAATTGCATCTGATGGGGCATCATCTCACTCTTAAAAGAACAATCATAAGTTTGTGTAAGTGCTAAGTTCATTTCCATACATCTCAGCACCAAGAAAGTGCTGATGCCCTAGCTTCTGCACAGACTTTCAGACAGGCTTAAGGTACCCAGCACAAAAAGTTATCTGAACATGAGACCAATCTCTTAAAAAAGATTAGTCTAAAAAAGTGAAAAAGGCTACTGAAGTAGAAATCGAGTATTCTTTCAGAGATATGTTCCCCTGCACATGACAAGCTTTTGAAGATGTACCAAAAATATCAGAATTCACCATTATGACAATTTCATTCTGCTGTTGCTGCTTGGAAAAACAACATGCAATTCTAGAGTTGTGTGATGGACCCAAAGCAAGGCCAGGCCACGCCAAAGCTGGCTGTGCCCTATGTGTGTGAAGACATTTGTTGCAAAACCTCATCACAAAAATTCTTACTACTTCCATCCATAAGTTCACATACCTGCTCAGCAGTAGCTCTTGAAATCTCATCCGTTTCATGCTGTCCACGTGTCGTATTTGGCCTCTGATCTGAAATATACAAAGTTTGAGAATCACAGCTACAACATGGGCCATTATTTACATAAACCTGACTAGCAGTCAGAAATACGTTTAACGGTGTGCTGCTTTGGAGGTACACAACACGCTTCATAAAATTCTTCTATTTAGCACAATTATTCTAATGAAATTCGGAATTGAAAAAGCCTACAAAGTCTATGCAAGAATAATGAATTCCATTTCTTTCATATGTTTTCTGGTTTTTTTTTTAAATTTTTTTAAAATGAAGTTTCTGCCTAGAAAACCCACAAACACACACACACCTTAATGATTCGCAAGGTCTAAGTGCACCAAATCACATTGTGTGTCTAATTCAGTTAGCTGGATGTCTGACAATTAACCTGTTATTAGGAACTCAACCCTGCAATTCTCAATAAATTTTCAGCAAACTTAGGTCGAGAGGTTCACTGATAAATGGATCCGAGCACTCAAGTATATCCAGAAGAAACCCAAACAAGAATGAAGAAATGCAGTCTGTCCGTATCTGCTTTTTCTGAAAGAAGCAAAGCATAATGTGATTTCACACTGCTGAGCTGGGAACATCAGCTAAGGCATCACTCTATCTAACTTTGGCTATTGGAATTTCAGAGACTACTTATACTACGAACACAAGCAGCAGCGCAAGGTTGGAAGGGAGAAATAACCACTCTTTCCACTTGTTCATGGAGTGGTTTTGATCAAACAAAAACATAGCGTAACCAGCCAGTCAAAAGAGGTGATTATCCTGCTGTATTCTGTGTCAGTGCAGCCTCACCTCAAGCACTGTGTGCAGCTCTGGGCCCCGCAGTTTAAGAAAGATGTCAAGGTCCTTGAATGTGTCCAGACAAGGGCAACAAAGCTGGTGAAAGGGCTGGAAGGCATGTCCTAGGTGGAGTGGCTGAGGACTTTGGGATTTTCTAGTTTGGAGAGAAGGAGGCTGAGGAGCAACCTCACAGCTCTCTGCAGCTTCCCGAGGAGGGGAATTGGAGAGGGAGGTGCTGATCTCTTCTCCCTGGTATCAGTGATAGGACACGTAGGAATGGTTCAGAGCCACACCAGTGGAGGTTTAGACTGGACATCAGGAAGCGTTTTTTTACTGAGAGGGTGGTCAAACACTGGAACAGGCTTCCTAGAGACATGGTCGATGCCCCAGGCTTGTCAGTGTTTAACAGACATTTGGACAATGCCCTTAACATGCTTTAACTTTTGGTCAGCCCTCAACTGGTCAGGCAGTTGGACTGGATGACTGTTGTAGGTACCTTCCAACTGAAATATTCTATTTTATTTTACAAGAATCTGAGTGACACTTTCGTAACTGGAATGGGTGAAGAAGAAGAAAAAGGAAGCCAGAAGGTAATGCATACATTTTGATTTAAAACAACTTCGTGTCTATTTTTCTAGACGTAGATCCCATGGTTCTTTTCCTGGTTCTAATCTTCTAAAGCCGGATACAGGAAAAAGACAGAGGGGATAGAAAGGAGGTAATAATAAAAGGTTGCCAAGGAACAGAAAGGGGAAAGTAGCTGCTCTCACCAGCCAAAGCAGTCTGCAAACACAAAAGGCCATAGGTGCAAAAGGGGACAAATCTTAAACACCCCTTACAGATGTATTCATCTTCAGTGGTGAATCATTAAATACATTCTGACAAAAGTTGTATGTATTTAGTAGCTTAACAGAAAAACATGTGATGGAATGGATTTATTATTTGTAGGGCTCGCTGCTGATACTTCAAAATGCATTCAGGTAAAACACAATTTAACTGATCAGTGCCAGAGACCAGCATTTCATTCTGAGAACCTTCTTAAACAGCTACATATTTAACACAACAAATATTTATTCTACAACATTAAATATAATAGTGCTTAAAGAATCTCTTTTTATGTGTATAACACACATTCAGCATTTCAGAACTTCAATTTCACATTCATGATGCAAGAGAAACATCAATCCACATATCAGACAGAGCAGGCCTCAAGTCTCAGCTGGCATGCAAGCCGACTTCAAATTTGTCACCTGGCACCTTTCAAAATGTATGTTTTTTAAAGAGAGAATTCAACTCATTGATAGAAAAGGCAATTCTTACCACTTCATAGTTGGTTTAGTCTGAGCTCTATTTAGAGCCTAAAGATTGTATAAAATAAGAAGCCACACCTAGCCAAATTAAATACTTATACAAAAGCAAAATATCAATACTTGAAAATCCATGATTTGTTCATATCATAGTATAATAGACACTCATGCAAAGCTCAATAAAGACATGGGCTTTTGAGACAGGATTGGCTCTGCAGGCTCAGACAGAAGCTCTTCTGCTACTAAGGTCCTTGGAACCAAGAGCTGGTCTTTCACCTTTGGCCACCCAATGCTATCATCCAAAACTTAGTACCAATTGCAATTTTGCCATCGCACTTTCCACATTGTGATTGTGCCTTACTTCCTGCTGTGCTACTAAGTTTTCCCACAACACTAATTAGCACCAGGCACAGCTCTTGTGCCAACACATCAACCCATTCCCTATTTACAGGAATACCAACTGTGCAGAAGCAGTTTTTGCCAGCATTTTGCTGCTAAGTAATTAAAGTGTACTCTGATTCAGTCATATTAAGCTTACATTAAAATTACCAAAATGGTAAGAAATAGCACATAAATAGAAATGTTGATTTTAGTCTGTAAAGCAGATTTCATGAGCAACAGGCTTTTTCTGCCTTTCAGGTGTAAGCAAAGCATACGAAATACAGTAGTGTACTGAACAGAAAAGAACCATTGTCACAAAAAAAAGTACATGTTTTTGGTCATTAACCTCATTAGCAGCTTTTAATTATTAGGCTTCAGTTAACTATAAAATAGTTTTGATGCTGTTAGTATACCAAACACTGGAACAGCTACAGAATAGAAACCTTCATCGCCAGAACCGTAAGCAAAAGGGTTTCCACCCTCAGTACAAATCGACCCCAGCTGCCGAGAAGCAGCGGCCAGGCCTGGGCCCCTCGGCCCCGTCCCTCAGCCGGCCCGGGGCCAGCACCAGCC
>JAVJGI010000001.1:7647018-7683917 GCA_035590275.1 Ibycter americanus
TTTTTTTTTTCTTCCCCCCCCCCCCCCCTCCCTGGTCTCTGGTGCTCTGAATCCTCAGGCCACCAGTAAACACAAGACTTCTGCACTTAAGTGCTCTATCTGGAATGCCTGCTGTGAGTATGATTGACTGGGATCACTCTGTCTTGGTCAGCTTTGTTCACAGCAAGCATACTAGATGAAATAGCTGTGTGCTGCTGCTTTTCTTACTCCTTGGACAGCTGAGATTAGCTAGTAGACTTGCCATATTTTTCTGCAGCATTGAGATGAGTGTTTCCAAAGCTGGAATTTGTAAAGTAAATAAAATTAGTACAGTGCTTTATAAAGCTCTTTATGATGATAGGCACTAAAAATAAAAGCTCTTGAGGTTACAATTATGGCACAGCATTTTGTATAGTTAGGAAACTGTCTGCAGCATGTACATAGCTAGTAGAGCTCTGGCATGGCACAGGCCCAAAGTCTGGAAAACAGAATTGTTTTAGTGGAATATGAAGGTCTCGGGATATTACAAAATAGTTAATATAAAATACTGACATCCTGGTTTGGTTTTTTTTTCAGTTGTAGAAGCATTTTTCCTGAGTGACAGAAATGAACAGTATTTAGAAGTTGAACTTTGTCCGTAAGTACAGAGCTCTGAAAAAGTCACAAACGTTAAGTGAAATAAAAAAATGCATTTCCAGTTCTAATGCTTGTAGGACATATATATGAGGAAGACTAGGTACAGAAATTGTTCCAATGTGGGGAATGTATGTATCTGTGGCAGAACGGTACACTAATAATTTGGTATTATTTTAAGAAAATTGTGCTTTGATTTTTAATAGTCATGGACAACACTTGTTGCTGCTGCTTTCTGGCAAAAGAAGAGTATGGAAAGTAAGTGGTCAAGTATATTCATAACATACAGAAAACCTAATTATTGTTAGGTGCCTGTTGCCTGCTTGGAAGATATTACCTTTTTTTTCCTCTCCTTTAACAGGAAGAACTTCCTTTAGAGTTTGAGGTGACCAGAATGAAAACCAAATGGGAGGGTAAAGCTCATCTTCCCTGGAATTATTTTCCACCATGCACTAACAAATTCAATGCATTTGCAATTCATGGCTCAGGAGAAGAGAGAAAATATGAAGCTCTTCATCCTGTGCCTCAGCATGAACTACGGGAAGGACAGAAACCAGATTTGTAAGCATAAAATTAGCTCTTCTGTAATATAGTTTCACTATTCTTGGAATACTGAAAGAAACTTAATCTGGTTTTCAGATTGAGTGCCACTACTATTGTAATTATACTCCTTAGCCCCAGATTCATTGGCACTGTACTTTGTATAAAGCACCATGGCAGATAGCTGTAATTAGTGCTTGATTTCTATGTTATCCCCTAGGTGCATAGAAAATGATGCATTCAACGCCATTGGCATCTGTTTTATCACCTTCCTCAGCTAAATCATAGATAGGTTGTTCTACTTTTTCCTTGCCTCCAGCACCTCCTGAAATGCCATTTAGTGTTAATTTCATCCATACATTTCCAGTAAATCTCTCTGCTTCTCCCCTGCTGTTCTAAACAACCTCACCTCTACATATGGCTCCATATTATGGAAGAATTAGAAAAGGCAAACTAAACTGAGAAGTATAATAAAAGGATATCCAGTACCAGTAGGAAAACTGGAATATCTTGATTTTTAAATTGTGCTTTGGGCCTGTTTATTTTCTTTGACTGTGAGGCTGAGATGATTTGATAAAAACTGCTATTTCTGGGCATTTTGTGTAAATGAACTACTTTTTGAGAGTACACTATAGTACTTACGCAAACTCATTACTCAACATACAATGACAGCCAGGTAAGGTAAATTTTAGATAAGTTACCCTTTTTTGCCTGTATTTAAGAAAAACTTAACTTCTGCAACTGTTTATTTGAAAAAAAATCTAAGCTATTGCTAATAAAGTAACTTTATCAATGTTCTGTAAGAAATAGATACCTTTATTTTTCTGTGGTAAACTGGAGAATGCCTGTAATATTTTTCAGGAAGGGATCCTTTCTGTTTGTTCTGTAGGACCCCTTCCAAAAAAACCCTTGACTTTTTCAGACATCGGTAGCAGATGCAGTTATATGAAGAGGTTGCTCCTTGCTACTTTCATTGCTCTTAGCTTGTCTTTACTCTTATAAATTACTTCCTACTAAGAATTCCATTTACCTTTTTAAATGATTAGTGTAGTTGTCAGATGTTCTGTCTACTGTTTGGCAGTTGTTTAATGTAAATATTATTAGCAATTAACTTCACTGTCTTCCTTCTATTGTTTCTGAATGGTAGCCCAAAAGAGAAATTCTTAGCAAAAAATGATTCATAATGTTTAAAAGAAAATGAGACTTCTAGTCTTACAGAAAAATATATTTACTAGCTTCATAATTCTATCCAATCTTCCCCTTTTCTGTAAGGAAAGGATATTCCCGTGATGTGATTTTTCAATTGGTCAAGAGTTGTAAATTTTAACTCTGTTGGAGTGCAGATAAGTCATAAAAAAGGAGATATCACTGTGCTTTTGCTCTGACTGCAGTTCCAGAAAACGTAAGTTGAGGAGTTTAAAAAGTGAGCATTTTAACTTCACTTTGTGCTGCGTGATACTGGTTCATAGCTGAGGATTTTGCCCCATGTTTTCCAGTATGAGATTTTCAGAAACACAGTAGTATTTTTTTATTTATAAACTCAAGTTTTGGAAAATGAACACATGGAATGCTGGTTACATTCCTGTCCAAGAAAACTTGAGAATAAAGATTAATTAAACCTTTTGAGGATACTGCCTTTTATTAAGACACTTATTACAAAACTTACAACTTTTTTGTTTATTTCTCCTCTCTTTGCAGTCATCGCCTGGAATTTTTCAAAGATTTGAACCTGAAAGGACTGATGGGAGAAGATTGGAAGCAGCCTGAATCAGATATATGGAAGTCGCTCATCAATTAAATGGATTGAGGCATAAATTTTTATATCATTAAGGTTGGATGAAGCTGTATGGAAACAATTCTTCATTCTGAGCAGAGTTTGTAAATATCAGACTAGTAAGGCTTTCCTTGAAACCAAAATTGTTGATCTATCTTAAAATCAACTGTAAAGCATCTGAGCCAGTTGATGCTAAATGTATGAAGTATGCAATGGCTTGTGTTTCAGTTCATGTGGGTATGGAGTTCTTCATGTGTGCAAGAGCTGAATCTGCTCCTACCAACGAAGGGCAAAAAATGTGCTAAAATTACAGCTGTGTTTTCATGAGAGCTCTAAACCTGACAAGGCTAATATCTGGCTTGAAATCTTTTGGTTTCCTGTAGTTGCTGAATTTCTGCTGTATTTTCACTGCTGCTTGTTTGTTTCTTGGCTGTTGAATGGGATTCTTATGTGCCTAAAGTTTTTGATTGCAATCAGGAGAAAGGATGCCTCCTTCAGGAACAGAAAAGAATATAGCTATCATGGCATTTTGTAGCCCAGTACTTGCATTACAAGATGCTGTGGAGGTATAGTACTACCTTTTCCTATACCTTCCTATACCTGAAGTTTTCCATTGCACAGTGCTGAAGGGGGAACTTAATGTCTATTGCTTTATTAGCAGACCTCTCTGCCTCAAATTCAGCGTGGAATTTCTAGTGATATGTACGTACAGAGGGTAAATTTACAAAAGATTCTATGTATTCCAGGAAAAGTTTCTGGGACAAATAAGGTTTAGTAAAATCTTTTGATATAGTTGTGTGCCTACAAAAGCTTGTTTGTTCCAAGACCTTGTCACATCACCTTGATTCAGCTCAGACGTATGACAATTTTGCTTGCATGCCATGTAAAGTTGGAAAGAGTCCTTATTGTATGTGCCTACATTTTCTACATATGGGCATGAATATTTTTAACAGTACTGAATACTGTTAAATGGTAACATCTAATCTGTAAACTCTCACAGAATTTACAAGTGAGATATTCCTTTTTTGTCTAGCATAGTAAGTGCTGCTTGGTTGTGGCTACTGACTTGATCCTATATAAATTAACTTAGAGAATGGGAAGCTTACCCAGTCTGAAAAATAGGTGATTTTAAAACCAAACTTCTTTGATTTAGTTCAGAATGAGGATTCAGACTAAGACATAGTCCTCAGTCCTTTACTGGAAAGAGCACTTCCTTTATCCTGTTGAAATGTCATCATCACAGGGTAAATATTGGTCATGTTCTCTGGTTTTGTGAGAAGGATTGTTTTGGGAGTCTGAGAAAATATGGCTTAGTCATAATTGAGGGAGTATCTTTCAGGAGTTATGCCCTGAGCATCTCATGTTGGGTCTCATCCTTTTGTGTAGCATTTTCTGCTGAATAGCTTGGAATCCTACAAGTTCCTGGAATGAACGGGTTGTCTTGTAGTCTTAATATCCTGCTCAAAGCAGGGCTGTTGTTGAAGCTGGATGAGTTTGTTCAGGACCTTGTTGAGTCTTGAGTAACTCAGAAGATGGAGCTTCAAATGCTCTGGGTAGCCTGTTTCAATACTCAGGTAGTTCTGTTATGAAAACTTACCTAATTCCCATTTCCTATGTTGCAACTTCTGCCCGTTGCCTTTTGTCCTTCTGCTGTGTGTCTCCAAGAAGAGTGACTTTTTCTCTTTAACTACTGATTAGGTAACTGAACGTAACTGTTAGCTCCCCATGGATTTCTTTAAATGTTGTCATTCTCTGTTTGCCTTTCATGAATCTCATTAGTAAGCACCTTCCACTAAGGTAATACTGGCAGACAACTTTAAAGTGTAACTTGGGTTGTAACTCAGAGGCAGCAATGCTCCCAGGCCTTTCTTGTTTATTTAGTTGGTAAATGATTCTAAGAATCTCCTGTGTAGCTTGAGACATAAAAGTGCTTGTAAAGTTTTACACAAGACTGTGGTCTCCAAGTCATATTATTAAAAGAATTCTCTGTTCTCTTCTGAGCTTGTATGCAGTAATAACCATAGTCTGATGGTCATGTTTTCTCTACTATCTTTAAATTTAACTCTACCTGTAAATTCTGCCTGAGGAGAAAAGTTGGGAATACCCTGCCTTTGTGAAGAACATCTTAGTGTGATTAATATCAGAGATAGACTGTTACTTCAGAAGTTTTGTTTGGCTTTAGATTCCCTCTTTGTACTTTCTGTTTTATAGAACTATACTTCCAAATTTAAGGATATTAGGCTTTTTCAGCTGCAGACTTTGGCATGTCATTGCACTCAGCCATCCAATTGGTTTTGCTCTCTTTTAATTAGACACTATAGATTCCTTGCTATAAAGTGCCATCTGTTGAAAATTACAAGTATTGTGCATTCAGTTGTTTGCCTTCTTTTCTACCTTCAATTCACGTACAGTTTTCTAAAGAATGACGTCTGTCTGAAATACTGAATAATCCAATAAATGTTGATTAAAAACATCTAGATATTGACATCTCAAAGCTGCTTTTGAAATTTCAAACGCAAAACCCCCACTTTCACTAAACTTTTAGATTTTGTTTTAAACGGTTTGTCACAAAAGCATATGCAAAGATCCAAAACGAGTTTACTATTTTTCTTAGAAAGGTTGTTTTCATGTGATGAATGGGATTTTGTATGTAAAGGATGGTAAATCAAGTTATTTATTCACAAGCTTCATCTCATATTCATTCCCACTTCAAACTGACTACTTCAGATTTGACTTTGGATGAAAATTAAAAATTTTGAGGGAAATAGATTACTTCCCCTAAACAAGCTATTTAAAGTAAAGTAGTTGTCTCTGCTGTACAAAATGTAATGCTAGAAGCTTCTGAAAATGGGAATTATCATACAGAGTTTATTCAAGGCACATGCTACTCCACACTGCTGTCAGTTGGTTCACTTTTCTAAGCTTTAAGAGTCTGTTTGAAATGTAAGTGCTGGCTTTCATCAGAAGGTTTCCATACTGGTTCATGGAGTGCAGAGTTGGAACCTGTGCACTGACTTGTTTCTAAAGGTTTAAAGTTAAATTAATCCCTTAGTAGAAACTTACTGTAGGAGGGAGTCTCTACATAACGCATATGTTAGATGGAAGCACAGTGTCTTGGCAGATAGTAGTGAATTCATAGCTCATCAATGAACAATGCAATGCTTGCCGGCATCACTTAAAGCTCCCAGGACTTTGCAGGGGTGGATATCAGTGTTCACCAAGATGACCAGCTAGTCTGTAGCTTTCTTGCTCTGATCTGCTTTTAACCAGGCCTTACTTTTCACTGTGGAGTCCAGTTGTAGCCTGTCTTTTTTGAATTACCTCTTTTTTGATGACAGGAGGAAAAGACAAACTCTGTTCTGCATGAGTTCCATTTAAGTACATGTTCATTAATTATTAATCCTGGTATAGAAGGAATGTGATTCAATCCAGTCTAGCTCAGTGTGTGTGTGTGTATAAACATGCATACATATATATAGGCATTTGGTATTGTATGTCAGACTTGTATCAAGAATAATACAGATAAATTCTCTAAATTGTCACACCAGATATACTTTATGTAGGATATCAATTTGATAAAATGCAGAACTGCATGACAGAAAACGCTCTATCCACAAATCCATTTCACTTTGAAATGGATTTAAACACTTCAACCATGTGAGCACTTCTTATCCATTGCTCCCTTAAAAAAAAAAAAAAAAAAATCAACCTGTCTTATAAATGATTCCTGTGGATAATATTTGCCCTTGTGCCTGTTATATCATGTGACATACTGAGTCTAAGATGTAGGAATTTTATTACTTTGGAAATGGAGGAATACCCACTGGGGAGTGCAGTGTTTGCTGTTTTGTTGATTTTTTTTTTTTTTTTTTTTAGCCCTGCAAAGGTTTCTGATAACCCTGAGTGTGACATTTTCACAGGTGAAAATGTCAGTATCATGGCAATTGTTAATTATTTTACTGTATTTAGCCAGAATTCCTAAGGAAATGAGGCTGTTGGGTTATCACTACCTTCTTGCCTTTCTGGTAATGTTGTCATCACGTTTTCCTCCATTTCCACAATAATTTTTAAATCTATTAGCCAATTTCAGCTGAATCAGAGGAGTAGATAGCCTCAAAAGATACTGGATTCTTGCAAAATGTGTGGACGTGAACAGCTGCAGGCAGTTCCTCACTATAGCACCCCAAATTGAGGAAAAGGAGAGAGCATCTTTTAGCCCTTATCCTGTAGTTGTACTGCCCAGTACTTGAAGCAGTTGTTGCATGCTTAACTTCAGCTGTAGTACATACAACCACCTACCTTTAGACTTTGATTAGGAAACTAGGAGATGTGTGGAACTTAAAGGATGTGAGGTGCTGTCACAGACCTATGCTCTAGTTATCTTGAAGTAAGAACTTAGTAGACAAGTGTGTATGTATAAAATACAAATATATGAGGAGCCATGTTTTGTTAGTCCTGCTGCTAACATGTAACAGGACATGGTAAGTATCCAATCATGTTTTCAGTGCTGCCTTTTTTTTTTTTTTTTTTTTTTTCGCTTCCTCTGAAACTTGATTAAATAATTCCCCTGTTCCTGTCCTTTTTCAGGAGAAGATCCCACACAGAGTAATCTTTGGATGGAGTTTCCCCAAGTTTAATACCAGAGTTAGTTGAAAACATAAGGACTTGTCATTGCTTCTGAAAATACACTTCTGGTTGAATCCATTTTCTTATTCAGTAGGTTCTGTTGTAAGAATGTTGATCCTAAAGAGAAGCAGAATGTGAGCTTGAAAACACTGCTCTTAATTAAAATTCTAATTGAGGTAATGGATATATTTCTATTGCTTACATAGTGCTCAATACCAATGGGCTTTTTTTCCAATGTGGCCAGATAATTCAGCAGAAGCTTTTAGCTATTCTTATATTCTGCTACCACACCCTACCCCACCCCCGTTTATGGGTCAGTAGAATTATCCATCTTAATATATACTAATGTGATATTTGATTTACTAAGTTTAATAAAATGCTGAGCTGTTTTGCTGTAACGTATTTTAATATTTTTTTTCAAATCGTCTTAGTAAATACTGGAGCAGTTGAGGCAGAATGCACATTTCGATAGTTGCAACATCTTACTTACAAGATGATCAGACTAGATAACCTGGAAAATAAAAATACTGAGCTTCATGCATGAAAAATACACCTGTTAACTTAGAATTTTGGAAACAAACCTTGTAAGTGCATTTCTAAGCTTCTTGTGATAGTATGTTTATTACTTGTGAACTTCAACATGAAAACTAGAATTCTACATGAGTCAGTCCTCCTTATAATGTCAGTGAATTTTTATACAGTTGGTGCTTGAAAACATCTTATGACTGCACTCCCTAAGACCTTGTTTTTTATGCTGCTTGCCACTAGGTGGAAGAAGAAGGTTATCAAAACTATGCCTTGGTGCTACCAGCCTAGTTATCCTTAACCAGATCCATTCCTTCTTACTATATCCTTGATTTTAGAAAAAAGATGTTTCAGTCAGGCTGATGGTAGCTTATTTTGATTTTTTTGAGACATCTTTATCAAAAGAAACACTATGCCATAGTGTGTATTTACAATTTTTTTGTTTTTTCCTTTTCCTACAGTAGTATTTATATAAATAATTCTGAGACAAAATTAACAGAAGATAAATTCTGTGAGGTGTCAGTCTGAACTACAAAAGATAATGGTGTGATATGCAAAGGATTGAATACTCTTTTGTTTTGAATATTCTTGTTTTTTGTTTTTTTCCAGATGTCTGGGATATTCTCTTGCAAAATTTCTAAAAAGGCTATATTTAATTCTGAAGGAATACTGTTTTTAAATACAGCTTTTTTTGTCAGAGGTGATGCACCCCTTAAAGGGTGAGGCTTAGGTGGTATTACTCTGTGAAGATTAGAGAATAATGTGAAACAATGTGAAAACTGTAGCTTAAGAGGGACAGAAAGTTGTTGTTCTTCAATACAAAAATGCAAAAAGAAAGTTGTCTTTAAACAAAACTTGTGGGGCAATGTGTCCTACTGGCAGAAGTGATTTGTGTCTTAAATGCAAAGATGGAGTGACTTAGGCTGTCAGGTATGGTAGGTGACAAAACCTTAACACGGCATAGTGGGTTCTTTTTAATGCAGAAGATCTGGATGGGAGTAAAATTTTGCTGATGTCTTTGCATAGTTGTTAATAATTTTCTCTCATATGCCAGGTCAGATGTTAGAGCTAGTAAGCTCTAACTTTGTGCTGGATTATGTGTTGTGTTTGCCATGGCTGGCATAGCTACTGTATTATCTGTTATAGTCAACTCATTAGAAATGCGAGTCAGTTAGTATTCATACTGCCCAGCACTATGATGATACAATACCAATGCATGTGATGTTAAGTACTACATTGCTTGCTATTTCTTTTTCCCAGGCTCAGGTGTTTTGTGCCTCTGAAAGGCACAGCATGGAGCGTTTGTTGTATTTTAAATTCTGACCATGTGAAATACTTTCAAAATATGAACAGCACAGTGCATAATTTGCGGCACGTAAAATTTAAAACTATTCTTTCACAGTGTCGGAACCACCTCTAAAGTGGACTTCATTGCATTTAATTATGGTACATTTATAATAATGCTATTGAAGTTTGATAGTTAACCTGCGTTTATTTTATTGAGGATTCCTTCTGTTTGCTTTCAGTGAGTGTTGTAGTTTACTAGTGTCTCTGAACAGTGCTTCAGCAAAAGTACTGGCAAGTGCTTTATGCCTGATTATAGAACCCTTATTTACACTGGTTGTATAAACAGCTATACACATGCTCATACAAATAGTCCCAGTGAGATCAATGCAACAGTTAACATAAACTGTATTGCAATTATGCCTTTTTCCATCTACTTGTCTATCTGTTGAAATTAGTATCAGTATTATCAGGAGAATTCAGTTCTAGGAGCTGGTTCTATCCAAGCACACTGCTTGTTTTCTTTATTCTGGTTCAAAACAAGCAAAAGCCTTAGCTACAGGTTCTGTGGGAGGGTTTTAAGTGATGGTTCAGGAGGCACTGTTTATATTTGCACTAGCTATGAACATACCAAAATATCTTCATGATTCATTTTCAGGAATAATGCTATAGATTACCACTGAGTATGTATGTAAATACCCGTTGCCAGTTATGTAGTTTCTTTGCAAATACAAATGTATTCTTACACCCATGGTAAATTAGAACTAACTAAATTGTGTTAAAATAGCGCTGAGATACAATCTAAATTACTGTGCCTTTGCTGCTGTTTTAAAACCAACCTAGCCAGACCAGTTCAGTGGATTTCTTGGAATATGCAACAGATTCTTGAGGAAGAAAAAAAAAAGGCATTTTCAGATGGCACCTTTTTAAAATACAGAACTTCCCTCTGTAGAACACATTTTTTGCCAGTTTAATCTTGTCTTTCATTTAATGAGTTCATTCTCTTGAACTCAGTCACTGCAGGCTATGAAGTTTATATCTTGGAGCCTGTAGTAGCTGTCATAAAATTATTCATCTCTTTAATTCTATGGAATGTAATTGGTTCACTTCCTTCTTACTGCTGAGTTTGCTTCCATCAGCAAATTAAACACTTTGGAAACTGGTACTTTCTCAGTGTTTTATAGCTTATACAAGCCATGGTATCTATATTTAATTGTGCTGGCACTTTAAATAATTGGTTCTTGTCTTAAAGTTGCATATTACTTTCCTAAATGTTAACAGGGTGGTCTGTAACCTCTTAAGCCAGTTATCTACTACAAACCTTTTTTAATTCCAGCAAAATACTTAGCTGTTTCAGAGGAAGGTAGTTCATGATGTGAGAAGACAAAATGTAGTCTTGCATCACCGTAAATTCTTATGACTTAAAGAATGAAATCTGGAGACTTGGTGAGAGGTCCATATTATTGTCAGGAGGACACTTTTGTAATCTCTGTGAAACAGCTTTTCAGAAACTTCCAAAGAGCTTTTTGCAGCTTCGCAGGTGAATTCTCTGAAGATTCTGCTGGGAGTGGGAATACACCACTGGCAGGTAGAGTTGCCAGGCTTCTTGCTCAATGTTGAGTGGTCTTTCAGTCTCCCAGTGACAGATTATGTGATGTGGAATGCTCTTTCTTTTTTTTTTATGAGCATCTACTGGTTAGGCTAGGGCTGTCTTCAGCCTGGAAGAGATAGTTTGAGGATGTGGTAGAGGGCTACAAATTGCTGTATAGAGTTTGGATGGGTGAAACTGTAAAGAGAAGCTGGATGGGGGATGACTTGGATAGACCATCATATGAAGGTAGTGTGCTACGCTCTGAGCAGAGACAGGTGGTACTTTTCATAACACTGTATTGTCACCATGTGTTTGGGAAGTTTCTGTGGACTCAGTGGGAGACTAGGAAAGGTACTTGGAAGAAAGTTAAAGTAGAGGGTTTTAAGGATACAAAGTCAGGTTAAAGACATTTCCCCAGATGAAAATAATGGAAGGTTGGGAGTGTAGTAGGATGAGCATATGCTTTCTTTACTTCTGGCTCTTACCCTTCTTTAGGCATCTGCTTACAGATAAAGGCCACTGTGCTAGATGGATTCTTGGTCTGAAACACTGTAGCTAGTCTTGTATTTGAAACCCAGCTGAAGGAGTTGTAATTCCCTGCAATTGTTTCTCCTTAGTTATGTTATACTGGAATGGCGTGTTACAACTGAGGGGCAAAGCAGCTCTTCTTGCTGATGTTATCAAAAATCTCATGCTGAACCAAGGTAATGAGAAGTGGAAGAAGAAAGCTGCCAGAATTCAGCAGATGGGAAAGCTCAGTCTTAGCTGTTGTGGGATGAGTGTGAACCATGAAATGAAGAGGGGATGAGAAATGCAGGGTGGGACACGGAGCTATGAAGGAAGACTAATTCTGGGAAAAGGATATAAAATGCAACAGCAGCTGGACAAGAAAACAGAAAGGGATGGCTAGGGATACATGGTTGAAGAGCTAAGGGAAGGTAGGGGAGAGCAGACTTGGCGTGGCAAAAATTTCAGGAGAGTCAAGGAAGGAGCTTTGAGGGAAAAGAGGAAATGGAGATAGGGTGGGGGGGCGGGGAGAAAAAAAAAGAAAAAAGCTCAGTGACTTCTACAGGTTATTCTCTTTAGAGCCAAGGATACTTTCACAACCTACTGCTGTTAGCAGATCATCATGAAAGTGCTAAATTTGTCTTTTGTAGCCTGGTGGACCATGAAGAACATAACTAGCCTCTCACTGCTGTTGCTTTTAACTGGTAGTGGAGACTTTAACCTGATGAATAAACTTGTGGAGGTGGAATGTGAGGCAGGTTGGGAGTACAGTCAGTGGTCAGTTGTGAAAAGTTAGGTTTCAGTAACTTGGTAAATATCATATAAAAATTCTGTGTCAGAGGCAGAAATACGATTCTGTTTATCAGGATATCATTCAAGTTACTGAACTGTCATCCCATCTTTTTGGTTTGTTTTTTTGTTTGTTCTGGGTATTCTTCCCAGCTTCTGCAATAAATGCGGAAATCTTGCTGGTAACAGATTCATTCCCTGCATGCTGTCCGTCACGTGAAATGAAAGTACGGAATAAATGTGGCATTTCATGTGTTATATGTAGTTCAGTGAGGTGTAGGATCATGTAGTCATAGACAAGAAACTAAAAATGAAATAGCTAAGGCTGCAGAGTACTTTGTCACTTCTGAACTCTTGCGTTGTTTATGCCATAGTGGCTTTTTATGCTCCTTTATTATTTTTTGATGTATCCCTTCAGTCACTGCTACAGGCTCTTTTGCCATGAGGACAATAGGTAAAGGCTACCAGTCTGTATATCACAAATCACTGTTCAAACTAGTGTTAATCATGTTTTCCTTATATTGTTAAACAGATTTTGCTATCTTATTTGAATTTTAAAATTGTTGGTATAATCTGTGTGTAAGGAACTGATATATTGATAATTGCCTTAAACATTGCTTAGTGCACAAATTCAAGCGGAGCTGGTGCAAAATTCTGCTCAAAATGGAGAGGAGCTGAAATGAGCTGTAGCTGCAAAGTGAGCCGCTGTTGCCTAGCTTGGTAACCACAAGGTGGTACAGGATGATTCCATTTTAGGATCTTTAGGTCTCATGGAGGTGAGATCTAGCTAGTGCTTCCTGAAAGAAACTTCTGTGGTAACACAAGGCAACTGCTTATGTGCACAGCAGGGGTTGCCTAAACCCCTCACAACCACCGATGTGAACCCCTTGCGACCACCACTTGCATGTTGAGCTTGCACAGACACAGACCACACCCACCCTCGCTTTGTATGTAAACGAGGAGGTGTCCTCTTGAGAGCATAAAACCCAAATTGATGAAAGCTCGGGTGGGACCCCCACCACCAAGACACCCAGGGTCAAGAGGACCAACAGGATACCGCTGGATCCATGGGTGGTGATATCTCTTCTCTCTCTCTGCTCTCCCACCTTCTCCTCTCCTCTATTTCTTTTTATTGAATAGCAGTCAGATCTAAGTAACAATGTGTGGGATGGGACTTGCTTATCCTCCTAGTAATTGCCATTGAG
Organism: Ibycter americanus; assembly: GCA_035590275.1. Taxonomy (NCBI): domain Eukaryota; kingdom Metazoa; phylum Chordata; class Aves; order Falconiformes; family Falconidae; genus Ibycter; species Ibycter americanus. Next base: position 7,660,472 of record JAVJGI010000001.1, read on the forward strand.
CTATTGTATCTAATCATGTGTCTTGTATTTTGTATTAATAAATCATAAAACTGGTTGGTTGGTGTCATTTCACCTTAATTCAGTCCAAGAGTATAAGGGTATCACGAGCTTCGTTGTTGGTCCGAAGGGGAAGGAAGTCATCCTAAATGACTCCTTTCGAGTTGTGACACTGTATAGAGAGGAAGAGAGTCAAATCTTCCTCTAAGGGACCTCATACTTCAAACTATGTCAGGTCACGTAGTAATACTGTTCTTCAGGTAGGAAATGGTGATGATATCTATACAGATACTACTGATGAGATGGTTGTTGGTGAAGTCTTCGGGATGAAAGATGGTTTTGAAAGTTGAGTGCAGGCTGCTGCTCAAAAGGGGTCATCTTTGTCTTCCCCGTGTCTCTGGTTTGGTATCTCTTTTGTGGTCACAGTGGAATTTTTTCCAGCCACGAGGTGAGTCAATATAGACAACAGCTCCAGCTATGAAGAAGCATATATGCCCCTTCCCTAGCTAACCCTGACCCCAGGTCCTCTCTCTGAAAGCAGTAAAAAACCCAACACCAAGACACCTGCAAAAACCCTAAACCAAAATAAACTTCAGGTGAATGAGTACTGACATAAAGAAAGGAACATAGACATGGACATTGGGTCAGGAAAAAGAGCTAACCGCTACAGTTTATATACTGGAAGTTCCTTCAGAGATGAGTTGATTTCCACATGTTGCATCTCTGAGGTGTCAAGACTTACTGAGCTTTAGCATTCAGGATTGGAGAAGAATATCTGAGCTAATGAGTAGTGGAAATTTATTTTTTTTTATTTCTGCACCTGTTTAGGTAGTTTTAATAGAGAATTAAATTGACTGCTTTCCATCTCAGTTAATCTGTGGATTTGATGCTTGGGTGAGGCTCTCCAGATTAATTAGCAGGTTTAGAAAATGATATAGGGAAAAGTAATCACATTCTGCATGTGTTAGCATCACAGTGCCAAGTCTTTATTTTCATCCTCCCGAGTCTACAATGCCTGAAGTGCTTATAATCATGATAGCATTGCTGATACGGTGTGTAGTATATCTGTTTAAAATGGGAACTATTACATGAATTACATCACAAACATTGACTGTATTCACCCAGTTTTGTGATATGTTCACTGTAATGTGATATAGTGAATTCCCCTGTTTGGTTATTAACACCTTCCCCCTCCATGATTCTTAAATATATTCTGAATTCTGAAAGCCTTCTATAGTTTTCAACAATGTATGTTTTTTCTGCTGAAATCCACTTTTTTCCTAATTAGCAAGACCAGAATGACCTTCTTAAAGTACAGCTTTGTCCAAAGATCTGTGCAACTGCTCGCCTTTCTCTGTTCAGCTTGTGCATCAACATTTACAGCTCAAAACAGCACTATAGCCATTACAGCCCTTAAAAATCAGATTTTAGAATTGTCTGCTCTGTTTAAACTTTGTGAAACATCTCCTGTATTATTTTTTTTCTCCACTAATGGAAAGATGATTTAATTAAAAAAAGATGGTGCTAATTGACAAAGATAATGATTCTTTTAAACTATTAAATATATTCCTCTTAAACTCAGGCATTTATAGGTACAAGTTAATGGCTAGTTTATTAGAACTACTAATTGTCTAGTTTTTTCAGCAGCTGTGATGTAACTAATTATGGTCATAAGGACTGGATTGTTTAAAATGAATTCCAGTTATTATACAAGATGAGTTTCTTGTTTTTCGGTAGGCCACATAATGGAGCCACCTAGCATTGCTTTCACATTTTTTGGCACTTGTAGTCTTTTCTAACTTAGTTGTGATGTTCCCTAAGCCGTATCACGAATAGAATTAATTGTGGATGGTGGTGTGTTGTCTTTCAGCATCTAATTAGAACATACTAATTACAAGCTGTTTTGTGAAGCCTAGTTTCCATTGGATTTGTGTTCCACGTTCCCTGAGCCCTTCTATCTGCATTAGAAATCACTTAAGAATCTTAAGTCTTGTTAGAAGAGTGACAGTTAAGGAGCTTGTAATTGCTGTCAGACTCTGAGCTGAGTATCAGTCATCTGCTTCTCACAAATGGAGACAACAGCAATATGTTGAGATTTTTTTTTTGGTGGAAAGGTTAACTCTTTGCATGCATGTCATCAGGTTTCAATAAGGTCTATGGGCTTGCATTTGACATCTTCATAGGTTTTTTTGAAGCAGAAGATAGTCTGAAGGTTTTCACGTTTGTTAAATCTCCATTAGCACTGGTATTGAAGGTTATTTTTATATCTAATGGGTAAAAGTTGGCAGAATCTGAAGTGATGTGTGGGTCTGAAAGGCTGGGTGTTAGGAGACATTGCACACTGGGAGAGCTATGTTAAGAAATCAACTGATGCCACCTGTTACGCGCTCTCGAATATTAATATTTATGATTAGATATGTCAGGCCATAAGTTGCAATGAGTAGTACCATAGGGCACAGAATGCCCGTTTGGAATCAAAGAGTCTTGAGTGCAAGTAAATATGAAAACTGAAACCAGAAAATTCTTACCAAAGTTCACGTGGGACGTGGGAGGGAATCCATGGCAGACGGTGAGGTTGAGATTTCAAATGTCCATTTCAGCTTTGTTAATTCAGCTCTGTTGTTCCCCATAAACTATGCTGGGGTTGCCTTGCTATAATGATTTGCATTATGATTGGATTAAAAATATATAAGCATCTGTAGTCCGAATCAAATTTGGGCCTAATGCTGAGATTTGCTGAGCAGCATCTGCAAGCTCATCCAAGAAGTCCAATCTAGTATTCTAGGAATTGTGGATGCTTCCTTTCTGACAGGATCAGCGCTTTTGGCAGTTATTAAAAAACCCCACAAATGTGCAAGTTATATACACTGATCTTTATGATGAACCAAGTATCCTTTGTCACATAATTAGAACATACTCTTAGAGTTTCCCAGAGTGTAGTTTCTGACAGTTTTGTTTTCTGTGCTCCCTGTGCCTTTCTGTCCTCTGATGCCTACCCTAAGCAGAAGATAGTTTATTCCTGGAGCTATGCACACACTGTTGGGGCTGATGGGTACATGCATCAGCTGATTCACTAGCACTGCTTCTTGAACAAAATGCAAATGACTGAAAATTGTACCTCCGTTTACTTCATAGGGGCAGTGACTTGAACCTATTACCTATTCACTGTCTTTTTCACTACAGAAGTTGTAAAACCTTGTTATTGTTAATGCATCCTCCCCCACCACCCCATTTTAGATGATGTTGCTCCATGTATTCAAAAGTAATTAGAACAGGACAGATACTGTGCAACCGCATAAGCTTCACTTTTGGAAAATGAGAAAAAAGTTCATATAGCTGCCAAAAGGTAGGAACGTTGCAAAACCTACAGGGTTAAAATGCCTTTACTAGTTTTGCTGATAAGAGTTTATATAAACTATCATTCACTTCAGTTTTGAGTAAGTGAAGTTATAACTTACTTTCTGTAATAGCCATTGCACTGATTGTGAGGTTGTTGACTGCTGAAACTTCACTTGAATTAAAATTTGTATATAGGGTTCTTTACCAGTTATATACAGTATGATGAACAATTAATAAAATGAATACAAATATCTGGTCCTTAAATTTGTTTCCATGTTTAGTAATTAACTTCGGGTGGAGCAAAAAAAGTTAGATGATGAAGTTTTGATTAATGCTCTGTGTGTCTGTGCATAATTTAAATTCAGATACCATTTTAATTTGAACAGGTAACTATTGCAGTCATTTGCATGAGTATGAAAGACCACCGTCTTTTATGTGTCTGCATATGCCTGTGGTTTTTGTTATTGATGGAAAGTCAGGATAGATCAGCCAAACTGCTGACTGAAGAAAAGCGTAGGTGTGAAGTTAAATTCAGTATTTAATGAATGGTGACTCTGAGCTTGTTGTAACATTATAATTGAAATTCTGGGTTTAGGTGGTTTTGTTTCACTGAATATGGAGGAATCCTCTCTGGAGGAGACTACTTCACAGTGAGTAGTATCCTGCAAGGATAAAGAAATGCCATCTGAAAGTAATTCTTTCTTGTTTCATCTCTTGTCATTATTATTTTATTTCATTTTCTAAGAGTTAAAGGGCTTCTTATTTGTCATCTTATCAATTTGATCAGAGAATTTTCAGGGAAAATAACTTCAGAATCATCAGGTTTTTGGAAAGACACAATTCACATTGTTTTCATGTCTTCATAGCCTCATTAGTTAGGAACTGCATTTCCCTTTAATTTACACAATAAAACCAGATTGCCTTCTTGAACTTCTACTGAATTAAAGTTTTCTGCAGACAATGCTCCCGGCTTCCCACTATATATGTGGAAAAAACCCTAGTTATTTACATGGGGAAAACAATGATTAAGGAAGTCTGAAAGAGTTCTGAGTGTGTTCAGTGCTTAGGAACAATTGAGATCTGCGTAAAGAGTTCTGTTCAGGACAACAGATTGTAAATTTCCCCAAATACTGACAAAATCCTCCATTAATAGGGGACAATAATTCAATTATGAATAAATTTGACACAGCTAATCGGGTACAATGTCACTGACTTCATCGTTATTTCTGTAAGTACAGAATTTCTCTGTAAATCTTGCGTGAGTATTGGTATTGGATTGTGCCTTGCTGTAAATTCACAGGAGGAAATGGAGTCCTTGTCCTTTCTCCTTGCTAGCCACAGCGATGAGAGTGGTTCTTACTAATTGCTGTTCTAGCTTCTGGGTCAGTGAGTAGAAAGTTGATGGTTATAGGTTTTCATCCAGACACTAAAATATCACAACAGTGAGTTGTGAGTAAACAGGTATATATATGGGTTGAAAGGATACTCTGGTATGCTGCTGTTAATGGTGAAGAAATAAAAGTACGTGATTTCATATTTGTATATTAACCATTCTTCCCACACATGTACTTTTTCACATTAAAAAGAATTTCTAGAATAAGAGAATTAGGTTTAAAATATTTTCCTTGGTAGGTCACTTTTGAAACAGATTTGGTTAGTCAATTTAGGTGCCTAATAAGACTTGAGGATTTTTTTAAGACTAGGATTTAGAAATATTTTTCTGAATTACTTTTATATATAATAACACTAGACAAAAGAAGACTCTTAAGAAATGCTTACTTATACATGGTTCTCTGTTTTAAGTGGAAAAGGAGTTATTCGAGCTATTTTTAAGAGTAGCTTTGTTCAAGATCAATATAGCATAAGATCCAGGAGTATGTAAAATATTTCTGATTTTTAATAATAAATTAGCACCTTGCAAACTATTTTACTTACTAGGTTTCCATTTAAAGTATATTATCTTCAAGGTTAAATACAAGTAGTTTTTTTAATGATGTAAAAATAGATGAGAACAATCATGGTAAAATCAATTTCTCTAATATCTTTTAATGTTTTTCCCAGTTTTTCATTTACACAGAGGTTTGCAAATTGACAATCGTTGCTCATTTTACCATCTTCTCCTTTAATTTTTTTTTCTTTTGGTTACTAAAACCTGTATATTTCATTTCATTTATTTTAATGTCCTAAAATAAATCATTGAAATCATGCACTTTGAGTAATGACAGGATACCTTTGTATTCCTTGTAATTTGGCTCAGGTTATCCAGTTAATCAGAAAACTGTTCTGTGAACATATCTTTATATTCAAGTTTATACTTGAGATTTATGGACACTCTATGAAGGCTAAAGCTGTTTTTTCCCTATTAATTATCAGAAAGTCCCGCCTCACTTTAACACATTGGTCAGAAGACAAACAGGTTTTTTCAATAGCTCACCCTTTCAGTTAACTGCATGCTGAAGTTAATGTTTTTAGAGTAATAGGATTTCTGTAATGTGTGAAAACTTTGGCAGGCAGCCTTTAGAATGTTTGTGTACTTTAATGAAAAGTATTAATTTAAGACAGAAGTTGTGAGAATGGTTAGAGTGTGTCATCAGGACTGCAGAAACTGTAGTTTATCACAGTCTTTCATTATACTTTTAAGGTTGTAATCTGGCTCCTGTTGAATTAAATGACAAAACTCGTAAGATTTCATCCTGTGTGATCAAAATGTTTCTTGCACTTAAGTGGCGGTTGCTCCTTTCCTGAGTTTGGTTTTGGTTTTTGTGTGTGTGTTTTTTTGTTTTGTTTTGTTTGTGTTTGTTTTTTAAAATACCACTGCTGTTAACAGCAGAATCAGTGTATTTGTATTGAGGTAAGGATTTGGCGTGGTGGCTATCTGAAGGTGTTACTAACTTGATGCTTTCTTTTGCAATATAACAAAAGGTCTTGTCTTCAGTTGGGCAGATGAATTAGTTACAATTTTGTCATCTCAGGCTTGTCTGAGGCTTACTTAGCCATTCTTCTCTGATTTGGAAGATAAGCAACAGTTCCCTCCATGATGGACTAAATTACCAGTGGGGACTGGAGTTTATACTGTAGTAAATCCAGTCATCTTGTCAGGACCAAAACAGAATTTTTCTGAAAACTCCAGTATGGCTGACTTGGGTATTTTGTTTTTCTTGGAAATAGAAGGGCCTGTTTTTTGAATATTTTTTTTTTTTTTAATTGCCACAATTTAGGAATACAAGATATGCAGCCACAATTGATAGTTAGATGCAGTATTGTGGCAGAAGAACAGTCCTCAGAAGTAAAGCTTCTGTCAATAAACTAAGTAAACTTGCTCTGTCCAAGAACCTACTCTCTGCAGAATGTATAATGAAGCAAGTGGGGACACAAAATCTGTGAGAGGGAAGTATACTTCTGGACTTCTGCAGATGGTCTTTGCCTTTTCCAACTTGGTGTTTGAATTAATCTAAAGTTTTTTTCAATATCCCTCAACCATAGATTGTGTGGAGGTACTCTTATGCATATCTGCAGCATCTTGTGTCTGTGCAAGCACACACATAAATAAAATTGGAGCCTGCTATTCTTAAATGCACATAAATATCCTTTGTCATCCATCACTTTCTGTCCTAATGGGCAGCACTTATGTCATTGCAGATATGGTAATACCTAATCACACAGTAACCAGGGCTAAAGAAAAGAGTAATTTTTCTGATTTATCTTAATTTTTTATATTTGTCTGTAGTTAGCATGGTTGGACAACTTCGTGATTGTCCTTTTATTTTAATGAATCTTTGAAAAAGCTGTAGAGGGAAAAGGTTGTACCTTTATTGGTACTGTCCACAGTAAGAGTGGATTTAACACTGCAAAGCAGTTCTCTTTCACTGTGGTAGTGGTTTAGACATTGCTGTCTTAATCCAAAATGTCCGTATACACTGGTTTGTAAGATTAATACATAAAAACTAAGTTATACCCTTACATCAATGCTGAATTGAAAAATTAGTTGTTTTCGAATGGAATATTTCAAATTTAAATAACAAATGGAAAAACTGATGGCACCACTGGGCACTTTGATAGAAGGCCTGCACTCTTTACACTCTCCAGCGTATATATAGACTTTATTAAGTACTTGCTACTGGTACATACAAGTAACAGAACTGTTTAGAAATTAATTTCACTGTAACTTGTAAGATAATATGGTGCTCCATTTAACAGCACCTGTAAATCTGTTTTTGTCAAAAGCTGATCCTTATTGTGTTCATAAACTTTTCAGCCTACGATGATTGAGCTAGAGGTGTAGTCCGAACTGCTATTTCATTTTCCATTGCCCAGTTCTATTAAGACAGCTAAAAATTACTTTAATGATAATTCTCTCAGTTAAGGAATTGTTGAAGTTACCACAACTGTTTTAATAGCAAGCATGAGAAAAGTTCCAGCATTGTCAGTTCCCATGTGCAATCATAAATGTGAGAGGAGGAGGCATATAGGAATAGCAGTAGTCTGGAAGATGTTCCGAACAATCTGTTGTATCCAGGAGGAATTACTGCTCATTTAATTTAGTGGAGTTTGATCTCTTCAACTAAAATATTACATATCTCTAAGGATACTATTGGTATGGCAGTTTAAAGAAAGAATACTATTGAAAATTACTAAGTAATCAAAATCAGTGTCTATTTCAACGTGCATTTTAATGCTTGCAGTGATTTCCTATGGAAAAGAATTATTGAATGTTATCTTCTGCATTTTTTAAGTTTATGTGTTGAAACTTTTGTTGGAGAATCAGTTGAATAATCATGAAATAGTAGAGAAACCTGGAGATGCTTGTCTGAATAATGCAGATAATAAAAATATTTTGGAGTATTTGAAAATGCTTTAATTCAAAGTACTTTGCCAATATCACATCACCAATGAGGTTGAAATTTTAATGACTTCGTTTTAAATGCCCTGCAAAGGGATTGATCTGCTATAAAAAGTGGATATAAGCTGGAGCAGTTAGCGTGGTGCATCATTTGTTTGTTGAAAGTATTTGCCACCTGAGAATAATGAATTCCATGTTATCCATGGATATATAATTGGAAGAATATATGAGCATATTATCCAATACTTAAAGAAGAGATTGAACTGGGTCAGGAACCTGATTTGTGAGTATGAACACTTATTTTTTTGCCTATAAAGCAAGATTGGGCTCTGAGGCCACTGAAGTCTGGAAATAAGTTTTTTCCCTTTGACTTTAATGGGTTTTGGATTAAATCCAGAATGGAATGTCATCTGGACTGTCATCTGCAATGAGACTTTTCAGCTAATGATAATATGGAGCATCCTATGCAAGTTGCTTATTTGCATACAATTACAAAGAATGAATGTTCTAGAGGAAATGTAATAGCTATATGCAAACAAGTTGCAGAGAATATATTCAGCTATATTCCTTCCATGCAGTAACACATTGATTTCAAAGCTCCAGGGCTCATGTATAGTGCCCAGTGGCCCTGATTTCAGAACTTAAGCAGGATGTTGTCAGAGAAAAAACTACTGTAGAAGCTTTTCCTTCATTTCAGGCTGGGTGGTTCTGTAGTACCTTGGAATTTTCTGGTGGCGTGAAGGACCCTAGCTGGTCTCTGTTTACCTCTGTTAGGGCATTTTTTCCTATTCACTATTGCAGCAAAGTTGGAAATTGCTCTGTCCCTGCCAAAAAAAGCATATTTATTTGCCACTTAAAAAACTTTAGTGTTTTGATACCTACCTACCTACCTAATTGGTGGGAATATAATAGCATTTGTATTCTTAATATTATACAATATTACTATACAATTGTTATTATACAATACTAATTCAGTTAATGGCAATAAACTCTTGATAATTACGTGCAAAAGCGACTGAAAACCTCACTGCAGTTAAAGCAAAATTGAACTTTGCTGCCCTGAAATGCGTGGCCAAGACACAGTTGTATGTGATGAGATACACATGTGGACTTGAGTAACATGTTAGACTTACAAGTGGCTCCATATGAAAGCCACAGACTATGAATGCTAGTTTTATTGCATCTAAGATAATTTAATTTTTAAGTGTAAATTATTAGTGGAATGCATAACATTGACTTGCATACTGTTTTTCTGCTCCTTATTTTCTCCATTTGCTACTGTTTGGTGTATTTCAAAATGTCAAAAATGGAATCTGGGAGAGATCTGGGAACCAGCTGCCTTACTATTGTGGATACAGATAAATCAGTTCCTACTGTCAAGTAATGGCTAAAACTACTTGAAAACAAATACCTGGTCTGGATCTCTAAAACTGTGTTGTTTTATGCTGAAAGCCACATTCAGGCAAATGAGCAAATTTATAATCTAAATGTACAATGCACTACATGTATTTCTTAGGTTTTGTATTGATTGTTATAAATTATGACTGTGGAGGGATAACTGGTGCTTTAAACTTCTCTTCCTGGGCACAACGTGCTTTCCTAAAACATCCCCTTAAGAGAAAATATTTGAAATTATTTTGACCAGTCTTCTCAGTAGTGATGGCATTCATATTATAAAGCTATAGCTTAATCTCTCCAATTCAGAGAGACTTGGTTGATTCACGTTATGATACTACAAACCATAAACCCATGTTTTTTGTGACTAGTTGGAACATTTATTTATATAAAAAATAGCTGCTACCAGCTTACATTTTCTTCAGCTGTAGAATAAAATTGTTTTCCAGAACATCAAAACATTTTGCAAAACATGATTTTTGGTTTTGAGTTAGTCATACTTGGTAGTCACAAAAGCTGTTCTAACTAATCCTCTTGTAGGGAAGGAATAAGCTCTTTGTAACAGCTGCAGTTTAATTATAGCTGCTGTGTACCTGTTCCTTTTGGATCCAGGTTCTGACTTTGCAGATTTTTGTGTAATGTATTTCAGAGTGACTCTTGGGAATGATCTTGTGGAGCTGCTAAAACTGGATTCTTTCCAGTGGCAGAAACGGAATTTTTTTAATGAGATTTTCAGAATACGGGAGAAGCTGTGTAGGTTCCTCACTATTTGTAATGTGCATACAGGAATATGATGGTAAATAAGATGACAGTGTTTATGAACTGTTTATTCTAGATAGGCCATAAATTATGTCTCATGGTAATGAGCTAACTTTTCTTAGATCCCTGTGGATGTTACAAGATTAATGTATTCTGGAGTCTTTCACGTTTCTTTGCTCTAAACAGAACCTTTAAGATGAAACTCAGCAAAGAATAAACTTGATTCATAAAACAAAATGTTACCCAAAAAAGTAAAAGCATGATTGCTTTATATAGACAATCCTATAATGTTTTTAGTAACTCCTTTTTAAAGCATGGATTTTACAGGTAGCTGGAAATAATGGTTAATAATAGGGCTTCTTTCAATTAAAAACAAAACAACTGTTGCCAATTAGTGAGTATTGCTGGACGTTATTGTTCTATCAAAAAATCAGACATTGGTATCATTACAAGTATCAAACCAGCTGATGATCATCTGTTTTGCTGTAGTTAGAACACCTTTTCACTGTGACCTTTTATCTCTCTCTGCAGTTGAGAACATTCCCCTGGTGATGGAGTTCCTGCAATGCATATGTTAGTTTTCCAAGAGTAACAAAAAATGGAAACATGTTTAGACATGTTCCTGCATTATCTTGCGTACTATCATTTGAGTCAAACGTTGTCTTGGATTCCATACACCTGTCTTCGAGTCAGCTATGCACTTGAGTATGGCTTGGAGTCTTTAAAAACATTCTCTGAAATTCCTTATAGTGCCACTTCAAATGTAAGTTTAGGAACTTTAAATGAAAGTGTATTAAGTTTTCTTTGCAGAGTGTTATTAACTAGAGGGATTCTGGATTAATTTAGCAGCCAGGTCTGTTCTTTCAGCCATAAGCCATGCTGTCAGGGAAACTTAATTACACTTTAAGTGGGATGCAAATGAGTTGTGACACTACATCATTTCACATGAAAGGTTCATTACTTACATTAACTGCACAATGCTCTCTCCTAAGCATAGGGCTCATTACAATTTTTCTATTTTTTTAACGTGGCTACATCTGGGTATGGCTTTTACTTTTAATATGTCTTTTCTTACTACATGTCCTTTCTTTAATTGTTTAAGCTTTAAGCTGTTGAGTTATTTAAATGAGTTGAACCTGAGTAGCACAGAAGGTACTAAAATAAAGTCAAGACTTCATAGGCTTCCAAAACTCTCACTTTGAATTCATTTGTCCTCTTCTGAGTTTTCAGGTGTGCAGAGCTGTTGCATGTACTTTGATATGACACATCTCCTTTAGTAGAGATGTACATTTCTTGCTTCTTTCCCAGAAAAATTAGAAGAAAATAGATGACATTATTCGTAGTGATTTACCGTATTCATTGGGTCATAATAAATAATGATGATTCTTTTACAAAGGAATGAAATGTTTTTATAATGACTCAAAATGAAGGAATTTTGATTCAGTGTTGGTTATTGTCAAGTGAGAAAATAAAATGATACATTTTAGACTCCTAGACCAACTCAGTAGTTGCTTGGTAGGTTTGTGCCATCAACCAGTTTCGCCTATGCTGGTGAAATAGATCAAAAGGGTATTTGTTGGAAGCAGTGTTTAGTTGTCTTTAAGTCTTAATTCACAAAAAGGCTTAATTTTCGTCTTAGTGCTCCTCTACATAGTGTCCTCTTTCTTGCTTTAAAAAGTGGAGGGGGATGGGAGAGAGAATCTTGCTTTTCTGGCACAACAGTGAGTGGGCATTTAAGTCCATTGATTATTCTTTCTTGCAAGAATATCGCATCAATATTGACAACTATTATAGGGTATCACTCGGGTTTTATTTTCAACTTGCATAGTGCAACCAATTTATAGCACTTTGAAATAGCATTGAAGTTGTCCATTCCCAGGAAGTGCTGCAAGTGTATTTGATAAGAAAATAAAGCTTTGGGCTTATTTTATTATCAGTAAACTTATTTTGCTTGCAAGTGTGCACTAAACTATATTCTAGTTAAACTCTTTATTGCTGCTTAGATAGGGTCTTGAAGGCAAGACTCTCAGGTACTATCATCACTTCACTGCTAATTTAATAATTGCCAATTAATCTAATAGACCCCATTCCATTTCACTGAATTTAGTGCTCATGAAAAATGCCAGCATAATATCCTTGCAAATATCTGGCAATCCAAGGTCAGTGTTTTACTGCACCTGTCTTTTGTATAAAGAGCAACTTTATTGCCAATTCCCTTGTGTTCCTGGGGAACATGCTGTAACCCTGGCTGCAGAGGGTGAAGCCGTGATTCTATCTCAATGCCTGCTCAGGCTGTTGTCGAGTGCAAAGTATGAATTCATGGTTTGGTAGCATCAATTATCCTGCTGAAGTCAGTGGGGTCACTATGGAACAGAGTGGGACTATTCCTTGAAATCAATGTGCCTTCCCTAGGTCTTGGTTTCATTATGACTTTGGTAAAAATGATACCTGAAAAAGTTCTAATGAAAAGTTTATTAGATCAGCAGTCTACCTCAGTCCTAATTTTATGCATCTCTGAAGTATGTATATCAATGGCTCATTAACTGCAAACCTGCAATTTTAAGAAGGGTATCCAAGTTCATAAACACTGTTTGGCATGCTGCTGTGGACCTAAGCAACAAAACAACTTGCTTTTCCTTAGGGGCACCTTGGGTATCATCAAGCTGTCTCTGAATTTCATATCTTTGCCTTCTATTAGATTAGAACACAGAAAAGTTGAGATCTCATGAGCTTCCCACTAAGTTTGAAAGAATGTATGAGGTAGTTTGGTGAAACTTGTGAGAATGATTGCCCCAAATTAATGTGCTGCATTGCTTTTTAAGAATAAATGCACCTATAACTATTTTCTGGCTGAAAGCTGGTTCATACGTAACTATCGCTGTACCATCAACAGATTTAGATCTTGCCCCTTCTTTGAAAATTAATCACTCTGAATTTACCTTTTGTTTAAAAAATAATAGAACATTTTAGAAAATGAAATAAAAACTTTTTGAGCTATTTATTTGATTAGATTATTCCTTCTCACGTTTTATCTTTCTTTAAAGAAAATTATGTGACTTGTCTTATACCTTGAATTTTCTGAAGGCTATGTGAACAAGCTGACTGTAATTAGATTCTAGAAGGAGTTCACAAACAACAAAGGCTACGTACCTTGTTTAATGAAAAATTCACAAGAACTCAGGTACTTCACTGGTTCTTCTCTAAGGCAGAGCAGATGCATTATAACAGAAAGGAGAAGCTTGTGCCATGTTGTCTTTCTGTAGGTTATATGTTTGTGGATATGCATATTCCCAGATCCAGAAAGAGAGGGACAGACTTGGCAAACTCATCAGTTAAACCGAGCGAACAGAGAATATGGCTTAAGAATTTAGTAACCCGTTCACACAGAACAGTCTTCACGAAAGTCACGTGATGCAGTCATGTGGATTATGCAGGCCAAGGTGAAAGCTGGTTCAGAAGCTCTGTTGGAATGTTCCAAAGGTTTTAGTCTGGGTCTATAAGAAGAAATAGAGACCTCTAGGTGCAGTCAGCTAATGCTCAGGACTTGGAACGCTAGCTAACTCTGGCAGTGCAGAAAAACGGAGTTCATATGGAATCATTGACCAAAGCCAAACAAGAAATGGGATTTTTAGTTCATGGAGAGCTTGTTTCCAGCAGTTCCATGATGTTTTGGTATTTTTTGTGGACTGGAGATTTGAAAGCTTTGCTTTTATTTATAGGTTGATGTGCTTTTCAGAAATGTTTGAGAGCTTACTTAAATAAAATGAAACTTCAATTTCCTTTAACAGCATCCCTCAAGAACTGAAGTATTTTAAAATACTAAAATTTGCCTTTAAAAATTCTCTGACATTACCTTTTTTCAGGTATATAATGCAGTGAAAAGGGAATTGTGCTTTATTTATATAAATATAAGGTTATTTAACTTTTTGATGTAACCTGGCATTCTCTAAAAAACCCGTGTTTCACCCCTCCCTGTCCATCTCCAGCTTTAATACTTTTTTGAATGAGATACCTGCAAGAGATAGTGGGCAGATACTCTGCCCTAGAGCTGAAGAGGGAGTTGTGACTCTGAAAGCAGGGTATTGTTTACTGTGCGTTCCCATTTCTGGGAGCAACCTGACTTTGATGGCTCACACATAGGAGGCTGGACTGAAAAAGGGTGTCGTTAAATGTCCATTACTTTCCCCTGAAGTAAGAGGGAAGGAAACAGAAAAGACTTAGAAGTCAGGGGCATAAGGGGTAACAGTGATGCTAATGGGGCTTTGGTGGGCATTCTTACATTTTTCTTTTCTTTTTTTTTCTCTTTTTTTCCCAGACACTGCACCATTTATCTACACCGGAGTTCTTTCCAGACTGAGAATAGCCTGAGCTCAGAGTAGACAAAAGGAGAGCATGCTGCCTATTAAAGAAGTAAAATAAAGTCCCTACACATGATCTTACAGAATGAGAAGCAGTGTGATTGAACAGGTACAGGCAAATCTGAACATAAACCAGGACATATAAATTAAATGCAATGAAAGAGACACTGCATTCATCCAGAAATTATAGTTAGGATTACCCTTTTTAATAGTTGGCATTGAGCAGCATTACTTAGACATGTCTTTTCTGAAGAGGCAACTGTGCTAATAGTCATGCAAGTAGTACTAAAGAAGGAGGTTCTTAAATACTACAGAAGTGACCTTGGTAACTTTGCACTCCAGGTTACTACTGAAAGCTTGAGGGTATTGTCTGTAAGTACTGTTAAAACAGTCAATTGTGAATTTTAATGTTTCCACTCCAAGTCAGTAGTCGCTGATTTTCTGAGAGGTTGGGGCTCAGGCCATGTATATTCCATTCATGACTACCTAGATGTGTATATGAAGCACAAATGCTTAGATCTTTTGTATATATCAGAAATAACTTTTGAGGGAAAACAGCTTACATTATGTTGCATTTTGGAATTGTTTTTCTCTTGTTAATATTTGAAAATTCTAATGAAAGCAGTTCAGTTCTTGAATTCTGTCTTGTAATAAATTTAGATTTCTTTTTTATTAAATAAGTATCAGATTATTTAATTTTAGTTAAGGTAGAAAAAATGTCTGCAGTATCTGTGAGAACAGAATGATTCTAGGCAGTGCAGCTTGTCCAGTGCATTAATAATATTTAGATTTAAAACATTTGCCCCTTCACTAATCATTTCTGTGCAAATCATTAGACTTTCTGAAATATCATGGGAGAAGAATTGCTGAGAACTTTTGTAAAATGCAGCCTCGTTAGTCCTTTCAAAAGTGACTGGGCAGTAGGTTGGAATGATCTTGAATCTCTAAAGCTGGTTACTTGTACTCATCTAGCTAGCAACCTAGAGGCCATCTGAAATGCTTTGGTGTAAAATATGCTAAGCTGCATGGTAGTGAAACAAATTAATTATTGATAGAGAAGTATTACTGTCTCATTTGGTTGTGTGTAATCTTGGAGAGGGAGTGAGACACGAGTAAAACATCTGCTAAGAAAAACGGATTTCAGGACTTTGAGATCAGCCTTCAAGCATTGTAATAAAGTAGCTGTAAACGTATTCCTAAGGAAGCAGGTACTGGAAAAAAAATGGACTACTCTAATATATGTTTAACAATTAAGGTTCTCTAGCACTGCTGTTCAGACATAGAATTGCACATCAAGTTAGAAATTCAGTACAGTTGTGGAGAAGTGTAATACCTAAAACAGTTTTGAGGAATAAAAAGTATACCAATAAATCACTTGTCAGTGTAGATAATGGAACACTGCATCATTTTCTATCAGCTAAAGTAAAGGTTATACACAATTGTTTACTCAAACAGTATGATCTTACCGGAATATTCAGCATTGACTTCCATGGTTGCTAAGGGCCAGAATGCCTGGGAGTAAGTGGGTAAGTGATCTTCAGTGCAGTCTTCTGCATGATTATTTTTCTCTGCTGCCCTTTTCCTGCTGTCTGTTTTGTCTATTGCTTTTGCTTGAACGAGGTGAGTTGAGAGAAATGGGGAATGGACAGCACCTATATTTTAGCTTTTGCTGTGCTGGCCTATCTAACTCATATTGGGGAGGGTGGGCATGGGGAGGGGGTGGGAATTCGGAAGAACTAACCTATTACTGATAAAGGTCTTGAGATAAAAGGTAGCAAGGAAATAATTATACTTATTTCAAAGATCCTGCCTTCCGCTTCTCCTGAGGCACAGCACTTATGAACTGCCCGATTTCTTATTTACAATGTGCTTTTGTAATTGAAATATTTTACCTTTTCTGGCAGTTGTTAAAATTTCTGGAAAAGATGCCATGGTATTTAGTAGCAATAGTGATAGCAACATTTGAAAGACAGTGATTAGTGAAGCAAGGAAAAAAAATTTTCCTTGAAAAAATAAAATGTTGACTGTAAATATTATTCAAAGTGTTCTGAATAAAGAAAATGTGATAAACAAATAGCTTGTTTTGCTTTGAATAGTAAGATGTTAGAAATCCCAAATATTTACATTTGAATAGAAGCGCTAGGGTGCTTCAATGTCTTTACAACTAATGGTCTGTAACCAAAAACAATACTTATAAAGTAGCCTTTATAAGTATTATTTTTTTGCCATGAAATTGCACAGAAGGTGGGGAACGTTATAGATTAAAAGTAAATTGCAGGAGACAGTTGAGACTAGGCATTTTCACCATTATATTGAGTGGTATTTTATGCTAAATTAGTTTAAATGGGACTATCTTGGGACTCTCATCTCAATAAGATTTAGCCCAAAATAGGAGTTGCACTATGCCCACAGTGAACTCTAATTTAATTTTTTCCTTTGTGGCTTGTCTTGATGAGGATTTTTTCCTGTGTTCTTGGATGTAATGAATTTTCTGCCTATGTTGAAAGAATATAGGGAATCTAACCCCTTTGCTGTTGGGTGAAATTATAAATTACACCTGCTTGGGTTTTTTGTAGTTGTTTTAATCTCATGAAGTTTATTTATAAAGCAAGGCTACGGGAGCATTAAATCCTCCTTTTAGCATGAATACTGTTCCCACTCAACCTCATGTGATGTGGAAGAGGCTTAATTTTGTCTGGTTTAAAGGTGTCAGAAATTTTGATTCATTCTCCACACTGCAGACTTGAACTCTTTCTCCTATCTATATCAGCTGTCACAACAAGCAGTGTAAACTATAAAAAGAAGTTTACATTTTTGTATTCTAAAAATTGAGACAGTGCTTAGGTGAAAAAAAAGACATTGATGATACTGCATGGTAAGTGGGGTGTATAAACTCTGTTAGGGACATGTATGCCTGAAGGCTTGTTACCCTTTAATCAAGATGGCAAAAGCAGCTTGATATACTTACAGTATTTAATTTTCTCTTGCTCTTCAAGTCATGGACACTCATCTCATGGCGTGTTCTCTCTGAGTAGTTCATTGCATCTGTGTTGTGACGCCTCTGCTAATATCATCCCCCTCCTGGATGTGCAAATGAAAGCATAAGAAAGCATTTAAATCAATGAAGCTAACAAATAAACAGCATGCAGCTGATGCATGACCTGTCAGTTAGAAAATACAGTGTGTAGGTCATATTGATGGCTTCTGGTGAAGAACCATACTGAATATTGACAGCAGAAGTCTATATGTGATGAACATCTAGCTGGGATTATGTTTACATGGAACTATACCAAGTTAACAATAGCGAGAAAAAAACTATAACAGTAATGGAGTTAATAATGTGTTCTAGAAACACGTTTTAAAACTTAATTTCAGATATACAGGCTATATGAGACTTTCATATCTGTTCTATATAAGCAAGAAGTTGGTGGGAATAACAGAAAATTACTTCCTTCTCAGGAATTCTCAATTTATTTACTATTTTCATTTTAATTTCTGGCTTTCCTTGGATTACAGACATTTTTTAATGCAAATCGTAGGATTTACAGATCATTTAAAAAGCAAACAAAAAAGCCAGAGAAAAACAATCAAAAATATCCTTATTACTGCTTGAGTGATTGAATTTCTTTTAGCAGACACTTATAGCCTTGTCCAAATAGTAACCACAAATATGCCATGTTGATGAGGTGCTGATATGCTGTGAATTACTGCAGGTTTATCTTTTGAACAAAATAAATTCATGTTTAATTTTAGTTCTTAAGGATGAGTAATACCAAAAAGAGGGTCTGTGTCAAAGGGATTTTCAGGAAATGATCATGTATCATGTTAGTCTAAGGCCCCACAGTAGTTGACTATTTCAGTTCAGGCTACTGTGCATGAATATTCCAGTCAGCTGAGTCCTTACTCTGAGTGCAATGCTTTTATTTTGGTATAATTTCTTTAGTAGTTCTGAAATATTGACATTTTGACTTTTTTTCTGGATTTCAGGCCACATTTTATGACATACAAAAATTCCACTGAAGTTTTTGTCTTGTCTTCTTTCAAATTACTCTCTTCAACTATAAAGAAATATTACATTTACTGTGTACAAATTAATAGCTACTTCAAATTCCGATCAGATTGGAAATCAAGTGAATTCTATCTAAAATAGAGGAAAAGTAATTGAGCCTGTTGAGTTCCAAAAGGTAAGTATAGTTCAGCATTATTGTAAACACAGTGAGTACCTATTCTATGCATTTTTATGGCTGTGAGACAAGTGTAATGGTCTTAGTGCAGGAAATCAATGAAAGTCACATTACTATGCTTTCCACTTTTTCTGGCAAGATTACTGCCAAGTGACTTTAGAAGAACCCAGTGAACACACACCTCATCTTTAGCAACCTGTCTTTATTTAAATAACTGCAAGAATAAAAATAAAAATAGAGCCAAATAACTTACCCTGCATACATAATTTTGAATGATTTTTGGCAAAGCACTTCAGCTAGAACATGGAAAGATGTTTGCATGTGTTTGCATTGTAGCTTGCCATCTATAAAAGCCAGGCAAAAGCATGATTTGTACAGCAACACTTGCCAGTAAGATAAACTCTGCAAAAGTCCAACAAATTAAAGACCTTGCTTAAATGTCACTAAACTTGTTTTGTGGCTTCTGTGATACATAGTACTTATGCTGATCTTTTCTACAGAGAGAGAGTGTGGCACTGCCTAATCCGGTGGTACAGACCATTTCTGCCATGGTACATGATATGTTTGTTTCCCTGTTGTTACCATTAATCAGGGACTGAAAAATCTGGAGTGTAGATTCTAGACAATGGAACTAGGCTGCATCCTATACTTTTGATATAGGAAGGTTCATAGTAAAAATGAGAGTCCTAGTAGGGTATGACCTAGTTTTCACTGAATCTTGTTTTTTAATAAAAACTAATTCTAGTAGTGTCTCTTTGGTGAGTTTTCCTTCACTGTTATAAATTATGACTTCAAAATCTTATGTTTTTGGAGATATCGAAACAAAGTATATAGTATGTCTACAATCAGAATGTACTGTTAGTCTTAGAAAGTTCTGAATCCTTTTAAAAAAATGATAATGAGATATATCAGGATTTAATAAGTATTATGTCATAGCCAGTTAGGACACTGGCTTGGCATAGGTCAAATTCATTTAGCTAATGAAGGCTACAGTATTGTGTGAACGGCCCAAAACGTGGTTAGGCAAACAAGGGGCCATTGAAAGCGAATGTAGAAAAGGCAAGAGATATGTTTTGGAAATGGCTTTATGTTCAGATAGAGAGGTAAAGAACTCTTACCAGTGTTTTATCAATATGGGTGTAGCTTTGGGACTGTGACCAAGGGAATGTTCATGGTATGCATTCAAGAGAGTAAAGTACAGTACAGAATTAATACATTGATATAATGTCAGGAACTATCCAAAGGAAGGGAACAGAAAAGGTGAGAGGGATGAAAAGATTTATATATGAGGGGAAAAAAATTACTGTTGTGCATGGCTTATATTAAGTAGATATTACTAATTGTATAGCATCTTAAAAAATTTTGCTGTAGTCTAATGTTAGTCTTAATTTTTGGACATATTTTCTATAGTCCATTGTGTACAACTGTGCACTGTGAGACTTAACACCTCATTACAGTTTTGGTTAAACTGCATTCCTTAATGATACCTGATATTCCATCCACTTGAACTTGATCCTCTCATTAATAAAGGAGGAAGGAAGATACCATTACTACCTTCTCATTCTAGAGGATTTTGAACCTTTTTTTCACTGTGATTATTGCGTACTTCTACGGGGCTAACAGTGTGCCTTGAATGACTTAAAACAGTTTAAAAAAAAAGAAAATAAAAAATCCCAACCCTGTAAAATACTTCCATTTAAGAACTGTCTGTTTTACTCTTTCTTTTCTTGGAATTAGGTGGAATAACAATAACAAAAGACTCCTTTGGAATGAATGTGTGCCATAAATATATTTTTATAGGGTTTCCTCTGTAATTTAGCATTATGCTAAACAGGCTATTATTTGAAAGCACCATTTTAGTTTTCCAACAAGCAGCTTGCAGCTTTGCATCTGTAAGCCATCATGACACCCATGCTTGTGAATGGTGTCTGCAAACAGATTTTGCTGATTATTTTGAAAAATGAAACTAAAGCCATACTTACAATTTGAAATACTGCACCTCAGAGCAAAGTAAACTTTCAGTTGATCACAGGTTTTTTAAACTTCCAGTTTTATAGCCATAGTATCCTGGAGGTGGCAGCAAAGTACATGCAAGGAAAATAAAATGAACACTAACGCATAAACAAGCAAGAGATTAATGACGCTGTGCAGTACTGATGATGACTCTGACTAAATGCATCAGCCTCTTCTAGCTTAAAATGACAATCCAGGTAAATAGAGGGTTAATGTATTTATCTATTGGTTTTTGATTATATTGGGTTTCATCCAAATGCACTGAATTCTTCCTTTTACATCTCCATTTTTAGCAAGAGATGGAAGTTTGTGTGTTCTTTCCCTTTCTTTTCCAGCATCATTACAAGCAACTAAGGCGAAAAACCCCCCTTTTGATTAAAATTTTTCAGTTTTGTGCACCAATCCAACGCAGTTCAAAACCTATCTTCACTAGTCTGCCTGTATTTCTCAAATAGCTTTTCTGAATCTGGAAATATATGCATTTCAATCCCTCTTGGTTTTCATGTCTTCAGCATTCATAATGGTATGATTAACTGGCAAGGTGATTCATACTCTAATAACAGATTGCAAAGGACATCATATTAGACATCCTAAGAGCCCTTTTTACTCCAAAGTATACATACAATAATGCCCTAGAGACATGAGTTATGGCTGCTCTACCTTGAATAACAAGAACAGTGAGTGCTGGCAGAAACATTATTAAAATGAAAGAGAGAAAACTCCTAGCTGCCAAATTGCAACTGTTGGTTTCAATGTTGAACTTGTTTGTCAAAATACTATTGGGTAGAATCCATAAAAGCTGCAGCCAGAATGTTCTACAGGTTAGCGGTCTGATGCTGGGAAGTTCATTTGAGATTGATCTAAATGGGATTTTTTTTTTTAAGAATATAATGTAATCTTTTGCAAATGCATAGCTGGCTTTGTGGGTTAAAAGAGAAGGCCTGGAGCCTGGAGCCATTTGTTTGCCGGCACAATGTAGGCAGTAAAGGAAAAGTTTCTCTGCTCCCACTTTACCTGTGTGCCTAAATCCCAGATTGTGTGAAAGGCTTCAGTGGATCAAAAGATGTCATGTTCAAGAGAAATTTGATATTTGGGCTCTGTGAAACAGTATGCACACTAAAGCTTTGTATGAAGCGGTTACTGGAAGGAGGAAAGAGGGTTGCATCTGGCTAGCACGAGAGAACAAGCTTTGATGTCTTGTTTCCCTCCTTTGGCTTCAGTGGCGAGAGTGAGGGGCAGCCGTAGCTATTGACTGCGTGGAAGCGGTGCAAGCAGGGCTGGCACAGGTACGAGTAAGAAAGGAAGGCTCTGCACCCTACAGCTGCGACGTCTTTTGCTGGAGCTTCAGCCGGTAAGGAAGCCTGAAATCAGAGTCCATTCTTGGCAATGTAGGGATGCAAAGTTCTTTTCCTTATCACTTTACTACATCCAAAGGGAAGGCAGGTATTCCTAACACCTCTTTGAAGAGGAAGGAAGCAGGAAGCCAGACAACTTTCTAAGATTAATGTGTAAGGGAAAGGCTGAGCACTTGCAGAAGCTATGGGAAGGCAGTGTTTCTTTCCTGCTGAGTTAAAGAACTTGCAGCACGGTCAAATGATCTCTCTGCTCTCTTGACTTGTCACTCTCTGTGGCAGCGACAGTGATGGTGTGGTTCTAGATTGCTCCTTTTGTGGCAGATATGACTGAGGTAGTATCTGACTGCTACTCCTCCTCTATCTATGAGTTCTTGAATGGTTCGCTATTTTGTCTAACCACCATTTCATCCATGGCTTTTTCTGAAATAACGGAGCCAAAAATGCCACTGATACCGCTTCTGAATATAGCGGTATGATAGCAAAGCTGTCACAGTACGCACGTAACTATGTTATAGCTAGTGTGCGTGAGCAGAAGGAGACCCCTATGTTTTAAAATAATTGGTTAAGCCATCAGAAAAATATTTTTGATTTTTTTAGACTATTGTAATTTTTATTGTTCAGGTGAACTGCTAAAAAGCTATCGCAGACAGCTGCTTTTTGCATTGATTGACTATAGCTTGTTCCCAAATATGGGAATGAATGGTAACATTCTGATAGATTTTAAGTCTGTAAAGGCACATGTTTATTATTCTGTCTTCTTCACAATAAAGTGTTAATCTGTGTTTAAAAAACCAAACAAACATTACCTGGATTTATCCTGAAAAATGAATTTCAACCAAGTTGTTCATTTCAGGGAGACGTCTCCTGAAGTCCTTAAAACTGTTTTTTTTTAATTAATAACCTTTTAGTTTACCTTATGTGAAGTTTAAGATTACCTAGAACTTGTATACTCAGCGTTTCACACCACTTTTGCTTAAAGCACATAGAAATAAAATTCAAGTTAATCCCAGACAACATTTTACCAAATATGTGGTCATAGGTAACAGGATTCTGACCCCAAATTCTTTTATTATAACAAATTTCTGGTTGAGTTAAAATGTATGTTTTAGGAAGAAATCTACACTTTGACTCAGACATTCAGTGATGGGAAACCAGCTGGATCAACTGAGTGTTGTCACAAGTGATAATTACCTTTACTGTTACCCC
>JAVJGI010000001.1:7683944-7742551 GCA_035590275.1 Ibycter americanus
AGTAACATATTTTCAGCTTCCACTCTTCAGTCACTGGATCTGTTTGTCAGAATCTGTATCTTGTAAGTGGTCCTGTTGGCTATTGTGGGACTACACATGGTACAAAATACTTGATCTGAATGCTGATATTACAATCTGCCTCGCAGCATGCCAGTTCTTTGAAAGGGGAAGGTAATATGTTCACTTCCTGAACTCCCAATATGTGCCAGTGAAACTGGAATAATCTACTAGGCTTTACTAATAGGCCAACAATTTATAAAAAAAAATTAGTATATTTAATTTGAGCAGGTGAATATAAACCAATATAATGTCTTGCTTTTGTGCATTCCTTTTCCCCTTTTCTAATCAGATGGACCTAGAACTCTTTCCAGCAGTAAACCATCTCTCAGATCTGTTCCCTAAGCCAGATCTGTTCCCCGGGTGCACATGGAATGTTTGGGAAATCTTTTTACTCTTACAGAGATCTCTAAGTGACTAGCAAGAATGCAAAGATGTAACAGACATTTTATTGAAAAGGAGTGTTAAAAATTAGATTCAAAATAAGTAAACAGTTCTGTCCTTTATTGCTAGTTTTCTGTAAATAAAAATAATGTTGAAGGTGGTTGAAGAATTTTGATTTGAAATGCACCCCATAAATGTTAAAGAACTTCATCCTAAAATCAACAAGAGGGTGCCAATATAGTAATTTATAACGAACAGATTAAGCCAAGTCTTTCAGCCATGACTACAAATAACAATGTCTGACTAGGCCAGTTGCTTGTAAAAGGACCATTGGTACAGTCTTTAATTTATTTTGTAAACATGTTTATAACCATGACACATGTTGTGGGTCCTGAAAACAAAAATATCTCCACTGCTAGCTCTGTAAGGTCAGATGGGTTTTTTTTTCTACTCTTATGCTGTTAAATGCTCTCTCTCTCCTTTGTGGACCTAGTCTTTATGTCTTTTTTCTTATTGAGAAAGAACTCAGACATTTAACTTAACTTTGCATCAGCTCAGCTATATTAACTGGCTCCCTGCACATTTTCTGTATGATACAAGTGCAAACCTGAATGTCTTTGTTGTCTGAGCTAACAGTTTTCATGTGTAGCTGGCCAAAATCATGCAGATACGCTGTGACTGCTGCTCAGTTGATTAGTAACTCATTAAGCTTGGGATATAGCTGTCTGTATGATCTTTGAATTCATGACTGATAGATATGTATACTTTTTCTTTTTTCCTCTGTATTGGGCCTCCTTTCTGCATTGAGACTGCTCAGACTTCTAATAATACAGTAGTAGCAAATAATAGTATAGTAAATAAATATATTAGCAAATAATAGTTGCATATTTACCTAATTCTTTGGGCTTCCTACTCTATTTCTTCTGTACCTGGTTTCATCACTGTGAGTGATGAATCAGACACTTTGTAGAAAGAATGGTTGTTAGAGGTTAGCAGGACTGTTAGAGCTAATGTAGTGAGCTAAGACCATGTTAAGCTATATCAGTTATGGTCTTCTGTGTTTTGTATGGGCATTTATTTCACTTGTGAATGACAATTCAGTGAAGCTAGAATTTAGCAGAAAGTTGAGAAGCAAATTGAACGGCCTATCAATTACGCAAGTAGAATGGCAGGTTGCTAATACAGGCTGAAATAAGGGTTGAAAATTCTTTGCAATTTATTTGCAGTTCTCAGAGACTTTGAAGCATTAATAGTCTAAACCTTGGTCCTGTGACATACAGAGCCATCTTAAAGGAAAATAAAAAACTTACTGAAAATATTTTTAGAAATCAACACCAAATTGAGGATGGAAAATCTTTATACCATTTTTACAAGTTGTTCTCATTACGATCTTAAGGCTATAATGCTGTCATGATACTCCTCAGATAATGACCTCCTGTTGGTGTACTCCAGCTGACAAAACCCATTTCTATGTTTTTTGTAAGACATGCATTCACATTTTCTCCACTTGTATTAAGTCTCTACGGATTGTGACTGTCATCAGTTTCTGTGAGTAGGAAGAATCTGATCAAATCTGTGTTGCTGAGAGGTACGCTTTAAGAAGACATGCTTGTATTCCCAGTCTGCAGCTGGGAAAGCTAGCCTTTAGGTGAAGGGTGAAACTGTAGCTTCTGGCCAGCATAGTGGTTGATGGCAGAGCCCTGTTCTGGTCTGGTGCTTAGCCTGGGTAATTTCCCAGTCTCATGGCTTTCTAGCCTGTTTGAGGATCTAGGCTGTGACTACTTAAGTGACTTATCTGAATGTGAAGCACTTACATCTGCATATTGAAGCCATGTTGTGCATTTCTAGTTATACTTTACCTCATGCAAAAATGCTACTGCTATGAAGATTGCCAGGGGCTGGATGAAACACATTCATGGACGTAAACTAAGAATCAAGTAATACTGATGGGCATAGGACAGTATTTTGGGACATTTGCAGATTTGGTATGACCTCCTTGGTAGAAGATGATAGCTACAGTTAATAAATCTGGGCTATAGCTTGCCCTTATGTAGCAGGAGCTTTCAACCATGTTCTTGATGGACTGCAGCTTGACTTTACTGCTCATTTTTCTGTTGCTCCTTACCTGATCCAGACCAGTGCTATATGGATATGGGTATATCTTCAGTACTTAGGAGGTTCTACCTGGTTAAAAAACGTTGCAACAGATTTCAGCAATACAAGCATTGAACTCTAGTGCCTTTCTGCAGAGTTTTTGATTGAATTAAAAGTCTTGTTTCTTATCTTTAGTGCGTTCCATGGCATGAATTCAGGATAATTGAGTGATTGCTTAAACCTTTAGGATAAAGAACACTGCTGGTGTTTATGTAAAGGTAGAGACTGCCTTTAAGGGAGACAGTTTCTGCAGTGGTGGCTGAAGATTGTGGAATGAATTGAATGTGACTTCTGCCTTCCCCCGTGGATAGTCACATTTCTTTGAACTTGCCTTCTCTTTTCAAAAAAGAGTTCTTCCAGCTCTCTTCCACTGCAAGATCTCTTATGGCAAAAGTGTAAAGTAATTCTTGTCCTGCCTTCAAAAGAGGGAAGGAGAAAACAACCAAATTTGTCTGAGATGTAGATTCATGCTGTGTAATGTATTAATAAACAAAACTCAGAAATAAATGTTCAACACACCAGGAATTTTGGTGCAGCATTTCTGTTTGTTACTAGTGGCCATTCATGTATCCTCTGCATGAATTCAGTTTTTCATTTGTTTAAAGGTGGGATTAATGGTAGATTTTAACTTCAAATACTTTGAAATCCACTGAATTAACTCACATCCCTTAATATTTGAAGCAGACTTCTTTCATGTTTTCTCCCTTTTGAAACTTCGTTAAACCTGCGTAAAATCACTTCATTTGCTGGCAACAATAAATCTCAGAATTATCTTAAACATTTCTAGGCTGGAATTAGAGATGCAGTGCATGACGTTACTTTATTTCACATTCATCCGCGTATTATCAACATCCTGTGACACTGTTGCCTGCTGATATAAACAAAGGTTTAGTTGCATCAGTGTGATTTCTCTCCTTGATACTGACTCATAATCTACTACTTCTATACAACTCTAAGTAAATTTCACTGATGTGAAAAAGTATTTGGTGCAATTTAAGTGAAGAAAAAGAAAACCCAAAGACTATCAGTATCAAGTCAAATGCTTTTGAAGGTTTCCAGTCACTTCACTCTGATATAAATAAACAATCCATCTATCCTCAAGTACAAGTGCCTAGGGTCTTCTATAATGTCACTCTCTAGCCATTACTTTTCCTTTTAAATTAGTAGATGTTCCAGACTGTTATCAAAGACATGCTGGCACTACTTCAAAAATCAGAAAAAATGCATCTCTGCTAGCGCAAGAAGCAAAAGTGATATTAACTTGATCCTAAAACAGTAATCAGGGGAGAAGGATAAATGTACTATAAAGTGTTTATGTGGGCTTTAATAATATTGAAAATGAAATTAACCTAATCAGTGTGCTGAAATAGGACTTACAAGATTCTCACAGGCATGCGGTATGGTCAGCTGTTGCTTCTCTAGGTAATTTACAAGGCTTCCTGCTGTTTGATGAAGCACAGGTGCTAAGTCTGTCATCGAAGGCAATGTGTTAGCTTTTGTGGTACTGTAGACCTCATATAACCAGCACTAAATCTAGTGCATGTATACAGAAATAATGTTTTGTAATGATGACCCGTTGAGACCCTTTACCTGTTCTTGCCCTTTTACCATTGCTGTTGTTTTTTGTCATGTCTCATAATTATTTTGAAATCCATGAGATTCACTTTCTGACTTAATTTCTCAGCATTGAAGGTTGCTTCACTGTGGTTTTATTGCTATTGATTTTCTGTTGATATGTCATACGGCTAAGGAGTCTAAAGTAATATTAAGAAGATGAGATACCCCAGGGCAAATGAAATCACTGAGAAATTCAGATGGCTGCAGCAAATCTCTTTCATTGTGCCAGTCTCTGGTACTCTGCACCATCTTTCTAAACAACACTGGCAAGTGGTAAAAATATATCTCAGGTCGTAGTTTGGAACATATTATCTACAGAGCTTTTCTTCAAGGAAATTTACTCAAAGGTTTCATCCTCTAGTTTTCATGACAGTGACTATCAATCAAAGTCACTGCCTGTTGATTATCTGTGTACCCTTTGAATAGACTAGAGAAATCTTTAATTACTATTAGATGCTTGCCAAGCATGGACATAAGGGGGAAAAAAAAAATCAGTCAGTCAAGGCGTAGGTCAAGTGTAGACACTGAATTATAATGAGAAGACACTTGAGAAAAGTAAATGAAATAAAATAAAATGAATTAGTTGGAAAAGCAGAGATAATACACAAGGGGAAAAGAAGATTTGACAGGAGAGCAGAGACTTTATTTTTATGGCCCTGTGTGCAAGCTGCTTTCCATCTTGTGATCTAATATCCCTGCCTGTAATTACACTGATTGTATGTTGGGAAAGGAGCCTACTGAAAGAATGTTTTTTATATTACTTTATTTTTGGGACTTCTTGGTTGCAAACAAATGAACACAGTTCTCAGTCTCTGCTCTTCATTAGTTTTCTGTCCTCCTTTGTCTTCTTGGCCTGGAGTATCTTGGGTTGTTTTTATGATTATAAACTTGCCTAAGTGGGGCCAGACTGAGGCAAAAACCGGATTTAAACCAAAGTTTTCTGTAGCCTGGATCACTAGGCTGATGTGTGGTCTTTGTGTGTTAGGATTGTTTTGGTTTTTTTCCCTTCCATTTATTTATTTATTTAGTTAGTTTGTTTTTAAAAGAAACTACACAGATAGAAAGAAAGGAAAACAGGTCAGGTCTAGTATTTAAGGTTCTCATTTAGATCGCTGTTCTTCTCCAAGGCGTGTACTGAGCTGGTGAGCCACTAGCACAGTTGCAGCTGCGTGACCCACAGATCAAATGAATAGATTGTGCTGATGTGTTCTGGCCCAACTTATGGGGTCAGATCAGGTGACTTTACCCTGCGCTCACAGCTGGGAGCTCTTGGAGCCATGCTGCAGAGGTACAGGGAGAGCTGTTCAAGAGAGGGTCAGGTGAGCTAGTGGCTCCTATTGGGCAAGTGCCAATACCAGGTTTTATGTTGATGTCGTCTTGCTTTACCGCTAGAATAGCTTTGCTACAGCTTTTATCCAATAAACTGGTTGCTACAACACATCCCTAGTCTGTTACAGAGCTGGATTTTAGTTTCCTGCATGAGAGAAGTTGATTTCCAGCCCTTATCTCCTTCGCTGCCATGAGGAAGGGGTATGGGATAGATAGGGATTTTGGGGGTGTGGGACATTTCAGCCACAGTTACATTTCATGTGCAGATATTAGAATTTTTTACATCTGTCTTCTTTTGTATTTTATGTGTCTTTAAACATGACTTTTAACTTAGACTGGCTGGGACTCGATGATCTAAAAGGTCTTTTCCAACCTAAATGATTTTATGATAGATACCCAAAAGAAATGGAGAAACAAATACTAAATGAAATTATAGGAAAAAGGCAAACATGCAACAAGATGCTGACTGAAAACAAAAATATATCATCTCCCCATTCATAGAGTGCTGCTGGGTTATGAACACTTATGAGTTATAAATAGGAGGTTGCTACTGAATACTGCAAGGAATTAAGTTATACTTCTTGGTCAGAAAGAGGCATCAAATGTAATGAGAGCCAACTGAAAGGTATTTGAGACTTTGCTCTTTTGCAGTTTGGAGTGAAACCAGATTTTGAGTTGTGAAAGAACTCTATAAGCATAATTCACTGAAATGAGAGGGTGATAAAAGACCTTTTGCTTTCTTTTTTCTAGGATAAATTATGCTCAAATGTACAGGAATGTTCTTTTCTAGTTTGAGGGTAAGTGGGCTTGTATAATAAACATTTCTGTAACATTCAGCTACTTTAGCCCAGACAGCTCAATTAGGGCTGTGCAGTAAAATACAACTTCTGTGCACTTTGTGAGCACTTAATGTGACTGAAAGCCTGTTAGCAAGAAATCTCATAGAAAATAGGTCCTGTCAAGTGTTTAAGGAAATTGAATTGGCATATATTTAACTTGTAGATCTGAAAAGCAAGAGATTTCTGGGTGCTGAGTAATTTAATTATATTGTCATATTTGACTTCTCCCGTTAGTCTCCTTTATTCATTATTTTTAATACATTAAGAGCTGTGCAAAAGGGGATGGAAGTTACTCACATGAGCTGACAAAAGCAGAAAATATAAAATTAAGCTTGACAACGTTTTCCTCATTTCATAGTTATCCATAAAATCCAGTCTCCTCAGGTGAGTGATGGGCTAATGTTTTTCAGCCATGTGTTCTTTGAAAAAGGCTTTTTAAGGAGTGTTCTGATAACAGAGAAAAAAATATTCTGTTACTTCTACGTAGCATTTTATTTATACCAGAACTTAATTGTCTGAAGCATAGTTTTAAATAATCATAACATATCCTTTGTTCTTCTCTAAAACACTGTTGCCATTGTCCTACAATTAGGCCAGGGATTACTGGTTAGCTGTAGCCACTACTACATGAAGGCTGGTTCTGGTTTGCTTTTACTGGGTGTGTTTTACTTTGGACAAAGACAGGTTCTAAGAGGACTTTCTCATCTTTAGTTACCTAGGAAAGCAGGTATCTAATTTATTCAGTGGTGAACAGAGAGGTGACAGCAATTCTGTATCATAACATTTGGTTTGGGGTGGGATGAATTGCCCTCTGGAGATGCGTGTTTCTCACTATTGACTCTAAGCATAGCCTAGAAGGCTTGCTTAGCCTATTGGTATGACTTCAGGTAGTCAACTTAAGAAAAATCAGACCTTTCTGTGTACTTTTTGTCATGAAAAACTCAAGGTTTGAGGTGGAAAAATGTTAGTGCTGAAGAGCTGCTTTCAGGCGTAACTAAGGATTTGGCCCTTGATTTATAGAGTAAGTATTTAAAAATAAGTGTCACATTGAATCTTTAAAAGAAAATAAATTATATCATCCTACCAATCCTAGGAACAGCACACTACCTGATTCCATTATTTTGCCTGGTGAAGATACAGACGAGATTCATAAACTGGTACCAGTTGTATGCCTGCTAGGTGGGAGCCAGCAAATGAGGTGACTTTCTATCTTGTGCATTATACCTAGTTGTTTTAAATACACGTTTAATTCTGAAGAAAGGTGTGGGCAGGCAGGCTATTGTTACTGCTTTAGATGAGATTTATTCCAAATGTTTTGAACGATCAAAATTGAAGTGACATTTTGGGGCATCCTTATCACCATGTATAACTGATGATTTACTCTCAAGAGACTACATAGCTGACGAGCTGAGATATCTGTTTTCTGTCTTCTACTCAGACGGGATGGATTTTACACCAGTGATAATACACAATAAGAGGACTCATTTTTGTTATGGATCAAATAACCATCTGCAGGCAGCCAGCGTTACTCTTATAATTGCCATTGTAGCATAAATGTGTTAGGAACTGTATATAATGTGAGATAGATGCTCAGCAAGTGCTGATGATAGTTCATGCTGATATAGCTTGAGGATGCCAGATCCATCTTGTCATAGTGAGAGATTGCTCTTTGCTTTAGGGGAGAGAGCAGATAGGAGAATCAAAGTTTGAGATGCTATTTTGAAACAGTAGCACTTCCAAATGTATTTGCAATTTACATTTTCTAATTCACAAACAATAGGAATACAGAGAATATTTTGGCAAATATTATTTTTTGAAAGGAAGATCAAGTGATTATGAAGGCACTTTTAATTTTCCTTTTTTATTGCTCAGCAGGGAAATCATCAACACTTCTGAGTGAAAGTAAATATTGAAATGCCGCAATTTTCTTTTGAAGAGTCAGTCAAATATTTACTGTTGTATATAGTGCCCTGTTTTTCATTACTTGCCAGAATACTTCGTTTATTGAATGCTTCAATTATACATTGAGGAAGGTGATTTTGTGTTATGGTAAGCAGTTTAAACATTGTACTGTTGAAAATAGTAGTTGAGGGCTAATAGAAATGGATTTAAAAATGCATCAAATAGGCTAGCCTGCTGTCTGCTAGTGCTGCTCTGACTCACTAATGCTGCTGTTTTGCTAATGAAGCTTGGCTGACTTATAATAATAATTCTCTTTCCTTACAAGGGAGTAGACACACCACCACTTGTTCTTCTTAATGAGTTCACTTTACTATGAACATCAAGTGGCATTATAACCTGTAATGATTTTATTACAATTAACTAAATTTGATCTTGTTCAGCACGGTCTGAGGAAACACTTGGGCAAGTCATTACTATTTTTACGTGCAAGTCCTACAGGCAAAGGTTTTAAAGGAAGAATAAGGGGCCATTTTACTGCTGGGCTTTTAAATCCAGATGCAGGTGTTGAAATGAAGTTAGGAATGATTGTATACATGGGTACTGTTACGAAGAGCTCTAGAAAGGATATGGGAGCTCTAAATGAGGTTAGGATGAACACTTGTTGGCTGTTGTACAGTTCGTAGCTCTGTTATGTGTAAACAATGTTGATCAACTAGGTAAGGTCCTCTTACATTGGGTCCTTTAATTCTGTTCAGTGTTTGATTCTGAGAGAGAAACGTGTGCACCCATGTTATTTTTATCTAGTGTAATGGTATCTGATAGTCAGAAACAGCTTGGACCTTGCAGCCACCTAACTTTTAGCACTATGCTGACATGCCTAAACTGAGAACATTGTTGTCTCAGGCTCCCTCTCTATTCACTTAAAGGAGGTAAGCACACTCTAAAAGCCATTCATTCTTTTGAAAATCTGAATTGCTTTCTGAAAGTGTCTGTCTCTAATGATTACAGAGGGAGCTTATGGTTGTTGCACAGCTACCTTTGGTGCCTTGGTTAAGTGTGGTGAATCTGAACCTCAGCGCTGTAGGATTCACACAGAACAATAGTCCGTTCTCTAAATGTACTCTGAAAATCAGTGGAAATCCATAGTATTTACTGTAGCTTGTTGGAGATGCTAGGAGATTTTGCAGAGTAGCTTTGAGGTGTGGTCTGATTTTGCAGTAAATCCAGTAAAGCTTGTATACCAATGTAGTAAAGATCCTATAGCCTGAAGGCATTTGAAGGAAGCCATTATGGATCTTGTATTTGAAACTGTGTACGTGCCTATCACTGAGATTAGAATACTGATTTAGATAGGTATGATACTTATTTTGTGAAGAGACAAATAATAGGATACAATGGAAGGCTGAATGTCTTGCTCTTGACACTGAGACCATGGATGCCCTGATGCATCCAAGTTATCATGGCATAGCTGTAGCCATGATGACTAAAAAGATGTTAAGTGATGTTGAAGAAGATACTAAAGTTATTGGCTTCAAAGATTCTCGGAGTGTGATGAAGGCAGTGCCTCATTTATATATTTGTAAATTTAAATTAATGTACAGTTCACTGAAAGGGGAAGAATCCCCTAATTTGACTAATAAGACTCAGACTATGGAGGGTTGGTACCAGGCTGCTGGGCAAAAGAAGTGATGAAGTAAGATTTCACAAGAATCAAAGCAAATAATAATCTGGAACTAGAAAGGTAGGGAATTCTTTGAGAACAAGAATAAATCACCAAGACTTGTATTAACTGCACCTCTTAGCAAGTACAAGGACATGCCTCTTAAAGGTATGGTTGGGTCCATTATTAGTGGAGTTGGAGGGATATTCTGTATGGTGCAGATGTCCCTTATCAGTGCTTACAGTGGATTTGTTCAGGTATTCTAAATGTTTAACAAAGCTCAAGCTGCAATAAAGCTTAAACCCCAAGCAACAAGTATTGTGACTCCTTAACAATGTACCTTGTTGACCTTGCAGATTTCTTGGCAGGAAGCTGATGGAGAATTAAAGATGCTTTAGAAATAGCCCTGACTGCCCTCACTTGCTCTCCTCCATGGGAAAACCGTGCCAGTGGTGGCTGAGGGATAAGGGAGATCAGCAGGAGACTGAAATGCTTCTGTGCCAACTCCTTTGTGCCATGAGGGCAGAGGTTCCTGTTCGTAATTTAAGCCCCTGCTAAGAGGGCTGGTAGAGCATAAACACTCCTGTGGCTTTTACAAAGAAAGCCTAGTTAAAATGAGTTTGCGTGTAACTGATTCCTCTGATGTTTTTCAAAAAGCAGTGTTCAAGTAAAGGTACTCATTTTGTGGAATGAAACAGAACAGCCATAGAGAGAAAGTTTTCTGTAAATAAGTGTGAAGATGTTGCCGCTTTATAAACAATAATATAGATAATAATTTTATACATGATCAGTGCTTTCACTGAGCTAAAGAAAGCCCTTTAGAAATCAGACAAGAGCAACTGCTTCATCATAGCAGGAAATCGAATAGGAAGGGTTTAGCCCCTAAGGGTAGCCTAAGAGTTGAGTTGCTGAATTCTGATCGGTAGACCAGGTTGTTATTCTAAAGAGAGAGTTCAGCCTATTAGACCACGTATGTAGATGCTTTCCAAACCTAACCCTTCAGATGGAGCGGTCCTCCTCAGAAGGGAAGGGTGTGAGAGTGCAAAAATCTTCGTTTTGAAAGCAAACTGCTCTGCTTAAGTTAACACTCTTTCCTTCAATATAAATATTTTACAAACATCTTGAATTCCTAGTATTTTAAAGCTCTTACAATATCCTTATGAAGTGATGTTAATGAGAAATCTTAGGAAGGCACAAAAGCATCTTCTAGAATTCAGATATAAAAATGTCTTGCGTGCCAGTCACCTCCAGGATTTGTTGCATCGGTGTGTGGAAGTGGAAGTGGATCCGTTTCCCTGGCTTTAGAATCATAGAACCCAGGTTGGAAGGGACCTCAATGCAGGTCCAGCTAAAGCAGGTTGCTCCCGTCAAACTTGAATATATATATTTGAAGCAAAGAAAAATATTTAGAAATATTGGGGAAAAACCTACCCTCCCTTAGTGAGACCTGAATTCAAGGTACAGTGTTTCTAACTGCAATTGTCATCAGAATCTCTGATCTTTAGAAAACCTGATTCTTTGCCCTTCTTAAAGGATATCATTACAGTGGCAGAGAAAATCAAAACCCGCTGCTCAGCAGGTGAAAAAAAAAAAAATCACTTTGCTAAATTTTGATTCTTTTCCTGGTGGTAAAGTAAAAAAAAAATATCACTCATTGCCAAATTCCTGAGGTAGAAAGTTAATGACTTTTAATCTGAGTGTGGGTTAACCTCACAGTCTTCAGATTTATCTACAGATAAATTCTGCTTCCAAGGATATGCTGGAAAATACTTCAATGTGGAATAAAGCTAAGGGTAATCTAGTCTAACGATTTGTAATGCAGACTCTTGCCCTACGCTACCGCTAACTTTCCTTCAGCAAATTTTTAAAAAGCCGCAGCCAAAACCTACTGCTGATCTTAAAAACTTCGTTAACCTCTGGGATTCAAGTTTATTTTCTGTACAAAGTAAATATTAGCAAGTTATCATTCTGTCTGTAATTAAGCTAGCTGAGGTTCTTTGGGTGGAGAACACTAGAAAAGCCTGAGCCAAAGCCTGCTGGAGCCAATGGGAAAATAACTAGGTGCAACAGGCTTCGGGTTGGTTCCTTTATGTGCAAAATACAGCTGTTGCCAATAAAAGACAACGAAACTTGCAATAGGGAGCTGAAATCATCAGCAAATTCACAGGTCAGTTTCAGCTGAATTTTAAGAATCAATAGTTTTCACAAGCTTAGAGAAGCCTTCAGAAAGGCAAAAAATTTATTCCAAGCCCTGACTTTCAGATCTTTCCTTGGTAGAGAAGGATACAGCACACAGGTTATTTATGACAATATGTAATTTATATTTCCTGTGTTATATGAAACATGAGCTTTGTTTTTTTTTTAGTTACTGAGGAACACTTAAATTCACATAGAAGCAAAGATTTTTTTTTTCTAAAGCATTTATTTCTTTTCTGAACTGGCTGGGTCATTTCTCTTGACACCTATCAAGCTGACTTGAAAAAGAATATTGAAAACAAAGCGTCTAAGATTGTATATACCAGGACTAGAAGCAGAGCAAATAATGCAGAGTAATGCAATCAAAATTAGAAGGAATTGTTTCACTTGAGACTAGGCCAGCAGATGGCAAATAGAGTTCAATGTAGAGAAATGTAAGATAATTAAAGTTGAAGGAACTAAATAATCTGGGGAATACCTGCTAAGTGGAACAATCATGCAGCACAATGATCAAGAAAAAGAGTTGGGGATTATTGTGGAAGAAATTGTTGGAAGCATGATCCCATCAAACAGTTTCAGTAAAATAGGCAGATTGCATATTAGGTTGTGTTACAAAAGTGAGAAGGCACGAGATCAAGGAAGGGTATATCAAGCACTTACTGAAAGCGGCCAAGGTTGCTGAATGCTTTCATTATAAAACTTTCTTTTGACAGTGTAATACATTTACTAAAGTTGCAGAGCAGACTGTTGAATCTTCCTTTGGTTATTCTGTCATTTACTTGGGGTATGTTCTTTCAGTGATTTGTGAAAACATTGGGCTTGCTGCTGTTTTCCACCCATAGCCCTATGAATAAGGATTTCAGTGATGTGGCTGGTTTGGTTTTGGTTTTTTTGTGTGTTGGTTTTTTTGTTGTCCTCCTCCCGGATTTTGGGCTGGATCCACAGTTAGGTCTACTCTGAAAGAATATTTTCACTGACTTACCATGAATGGATCAGGTTAATGTTCCTACCTGGTCACTTGTGCCAGTTGCAGGGCGGAATTTGTAAGCAACTTAGAACTATTTTGTGCATGTTCTAGGGCACCTCTGAGAGTTTGCTATGAAATTCTGTTTGTGATATCTTTGCATGTAATTTTCAGATTGGCATAAGGACTGCTGCTTTTAAATTTTTGTTGAGAGAATCACCTTGCAGGAGATTGCAATGACTTGATGAAATATCTGTAACAAAACCCTCTAGAACATAAGGGACTGGAGGAATTTACAGTCTGATAATTTGAGAGCCCCTCAGCAAAAGGTTCCATAATTTCCTAAA
Organism: Ibycter americanus; assembly: GCA_035590275.1. Taxonomy (NCBI): domain Eukaryota; kingdom Metazoa; phylum Chordata; class Aves; order Falconiformes; family Falconidae; genus Ibycter; species Ibycter americanus. The sequence goes on from JAVJGI010000001.1 coordinate 7,697,394, forward strand.
AATGTTAAAATTTAATTTACCTGATTTCTCAGTGGCATGTATCTTCCCAAGACTTTGCCATAGATGTGTTTGTGAAGGCTTTAGAACTTAGCAGAAAATAGGGAGGATTGTGCGCAGGGTTTGTTTGAGAACTTGGACTGTCCTTGGTTTAAAATAACTTTTATGCCTTTAAAAGGTTCTCTTGCAGGTGAGGGTTGGGGCTGGATTATTGTGTCGTGCTCTATTAAGCAACTCAGACCTTTTACTCAGTTACTGAAGGAAGCAGGTCTTTGCCTGATTCTCAGTTGGCTCTGATTACAGAACAGCACATTGTATGAGAAGCAAAACTGAACTACACAAACACCCTGAGAGGGAGGATAGAGCAGATAAGAGTTCTTTCAGAGAGGATAATTTCCAGAAACCGCAAGGACAACCAGACCAGTTTTGAATGACACTTCATTGTTTAATATATATAAGCAAGAGGAACAAGAAGAAGACAGATGGTTAGAAAATAGTCTTATTTAAGATAACAGCTAGCTTGACTCTTTTGGGATGTTTAGCTAGTTTTGAGTTCACTCATGCAGAGGAAGCCAAGTATAAAACTGCCCTCTGTCTGAAAATGAACATGATTGATAACTCTTTTAACAGTTACTCTGAAAGAAAGAGGAAAATTCGGCTGAGTTAGTCTTGCAGAAAGCAAAACCCGCATCTTTTTTAATACTGCATTTACAGTGAGGGACAGGTGCATTCTTCAGTGTGTCCTAGGGTCCTGATCCTGAAATGCCCAGTGAAGGACCTGGAGTGCTGCTCTTATGTTCTCCAGCACACATTCTTGGGCTTCCATCCTGCAAAGATCAAGGTGCAAGTTTCATTGCAGTGGTTGCAGCCAGGATATCTCTCCAGACTGGAGAACTTAGTGCTTCTACATCTACCAGTTTAGATAGTGGCACTAGGATCCTTGCTAAGAGCATCTTACCTGGGTATCTTACCTGTGAGTTAAGATGTTACACTTGGAGTGCTTTTACACAATAGGCACATTTATACTGACAGCTACCTTGGATTCCAACAGAAATGTTGTGATGTTTATCTAATCCTCTGTCCAGACTAATTACCCCCACAGCGTACCCGTTTTAGCAGAGAAATTAGACCCCATAGCTTTAAAGTTTCAGATCTATGATTTGGACAGCAGCAGAGAGCCAACCTGGATCATGGCACACTAGTGTCACAGCTGTCTGTTAAAATGTACTACTTATTGCAGAAAGGGCTTTGCACATTTTACATTAGCCCAGCTTTGCATTTTGACTTGAGCTCTGTATGCAGCATTAATTTATTGAGGTGACCATGATAGCCCTAGGCTTCTGGTTAATGAGTGCAGTTTGCTATGGTATTGCGAGTGTTATAAAGAATACGTAGTGTGATCTATAAAAATGTAGGTTTTGGCCATTATACTCTTGGAAATACTTCATCTTTGTGTTATGCTGGGTTCTTTGTTACAAGGTATCTTTCTTTCATTAGTTGTGCACAGCACTTTGAAAAATCTAGAGGTACAGTCAACTCTTTCCAAGTTTAAATTACTCAAATGTGAAAATCCAAACATGATGCAGGTCTGTTGAAGGGTAGTGCAGGGCATATGCTTGAATTTGAGATGTTTATAGATTCAGTCTCATAAATGCTAAGAGAGCTGTGCTTTTTGTGCTGGAGACAAGTGAGTACCATACCTGAGGATTAGGGTTACTGAGCTAGCAATTTACAGTGGTGAATAAAGTTGTCATTTTTGAGGTCTTGCAGAGAGTACTGTTATATGTAGGACTTCTTTGGTATCCATTCAGCTGCTTTAAAGAAAGCAAAAGCACTTGATCTATTAGCACATCGGTCTCAGAAGTGCTTTACAAGGAAGTTCAGTTTCGCAGGGGTCTTTTGAATCTCATGAGGACTATGTTCCTCCATTCACAGTTCAATAATTAATGTCTTTTTTCCCCACTCCTCATATGCTTGCATATTTCAGAGATGGCAGGGCACCTAAAGAAAACTTTGTTTTGTTAATAAGACCCTATCATATATATATATATATATAATATTTCTGTGTGAAACAGACCATGATTTTTTTAATGCTGAAAGTTATTACTGCTATTAGTGAATCTTGACAGCTAACAGAAAAAAGCCGAAGACTCTCTCCCCTAATGGACAGAGAAGCATAGTACTTCATTCTTGCCTACAGGTCATCTTACTATCCTTGCCAAACCTTAGAACAGCTGAATGGTATAGAAATAAAGTACTGTTTCACAGGAGAGTTTAAGTAAATTTCTACCTAAACAAGGCTCCACGGTCCTGTTTTCAGGGCTTGTGGTATGGCTTGTGAATAGGACAGCACGGTTTTGGGTTTGTCCTGGAGCAATCATGGGATGAAAGAAACTTCAGTGCAAAAGGATACAGATTTCTGTCATGGGCCAGTTCTGATTTACAAACGGTGACATGATTTTCTCCAACATCCTTATTGTCTTTGGAGGCTCCTAATGCAAAGCTGCCTGCCATCTCAGGAGTTTGCTTGCAGCTCTCTCAGGAGATCTGTGGAGCTATGCAGTCCTCTGTCCTTTGTCTCCTGAGCATTAAGGAGTCCCTGCACACATAGAAGGCAGTAGCTGTGGATTGCACCTTTCACAACTAAGGAGCTGAAAAGAATATCAAACTTGATCACACTTCTTTTTCTTGTCAAAATAATTGTATTCTTTTTGCAGTCGTAGAAAATCAGGCATATTGGGCAGGTGTCAAAAGTGGCTACTGAAGAAGAATGCTGGCCTTAGACTGGTTGCTCTTAAACCTATTTTGAGATACCCAGTCTGAACTCAGAATGCCTAACACTGTCTGCTAGTGTATAAAACCAATACACAAATACAGAAAGAGTAACTATAGTGAGGCAGGGTTAATATCTAATCATACTGTTTTCTCAATGTCTTGCAGATTTCAGCTGTACTCACTCTGCATAGCTAGTACTGCTTAGCCACATAATTTTACAGATGCTTGACTAGAGCTTCTAAACTACTATAAAGCGGATGGAGAGAGACAACAGTCATAGCTAGAGGATGCTTTAGCTCCTCTGCCTCTATCTGTTAATGTTACACGCAGCTTAGAGTAATAGGCTTCTAGATTAGGTTGCTCAGTAAGTCTTGCTCTCAGCGTCCAAATGGGAAAGCAGGGAATCCCAGGCATTGCAAGAATATGTATAACGTGTAGGTATATAATAGCCTATGAAATTAATATCTACCAGAGGAAATGAAGCTAGTAAAATAAATCCAAGCCTTTCTAAACTTCTTCTTCCAGTGGAAACGCATTAAAAAAATCTAAACTGCAATGAACCAAGGATACATGTGGAAAACAATGTCTGAAAGAAGGAATCCTCTTAAGAAAAAATGGGTACAGCCTGATGCTTAATGTCTAGCCAGGTTTCTGGGCAAGACTTTCCACCAAGTTCCAGAGAGATTGTTTGGACCTCCCTGAAGTCCCATCAGCTTCAAAGGAAGCCAAGAGCCAAGACAGAAACTTGCTTTGAGAGTCAAAGCCCTTTGAGAGGGTTTTATAGCTTACACTTCTCTTTTGCACAGCTGTCTAGAGGGAAAGGCAGTATGGTGACCTGCGTATAGTCATAGTGCTACAGCCGGGATAAGAAAACATTAAAATGACAAAATATTGCAGGTATTACTAGATGATAGGTAAAACCAATATAAATGATAAGAAGACACGTCTTTTGCTGCCTAAAACCTTTCCTGTTACAGCTTCCTTTATCTCCCTGAAACCCGCTAAAGTTGCTACTGTCTTGTGAGCTTGTGATTCGTGAACAGAGAAGGGTTTTCGCAACAAAGTACTTGAGATCTAGGGGTCAGAGGAAGTCTGGGTGAACTTGCATTTTAATTCATGTTTTTATTAAGAATGACTCTCTTTTATAAGGTCATGACATCCTAGACAGGACAGGCAGGACTGTTCAAGATTGTGTTGGTAATATTTATAAACATTTTCTCTGATTGACGCTCATCTAACTGCCAACTTTGAAAGGTGTGATACTTCTCCTGTGAGATGTGGAACAGCTTCAGCTGTTACGGAATGCGATGGGAATATCTCAGTATTGATATTTTGATTGATAGTTCCACTTCTGATGAGTCTCTGCAGGTTAATAGTTGTGGAGAAGATGGATGTTCCAAACTGCATTCCTCCTTTTCTGTATATTTGTAGTAGATAAGAGATACAGAACAACAGTGAAATCTATTGGTTAGGCTAATTCGAGTTCTCTTCTATGCAGGTATATAGAGATTTAATAAATATATGCATAGTACATGTTGTATGTTCATTTCTTCTCTTATTTGAGGCTGGCAGATCTAACTAAATTAGATGTCAAGCACCTGCTGTTTTCTCCTCATCTCTATTACAACATTATTTGACATTCTGGGACATCTCTCTAAAAGTATTCAGAAATGAATATATCATAATTAGGTTGTCATAGATAGTGACAGTCTTAAGGAAAGGGGAAGTAAATCAAACAGAACAAATCACAAATTGGCAAGGAAAACAGGAAAAAAACCACAAAAGCTCCCTAAAGTTCCCAAGTACAGTGGTTTGGCTGCTTCCTGGCAGGGTAAGCTCGGCAGGACCTTGCATTCCAGCTTCATTTAATCACTGCTGCTGCTGTCACTCCACAGAGCAAAACTGCTTTCAAACCAATTGCAAAACATCACAAATAGATTGCTAACACATGGAGGTCTGTACAAATGTCACCGGAGAATATTCTGCGAAGGAAATGAATTACACATGTTTTAATTTTCGGTCTTCCCCTCTTGTGGAGAACTTTGCATTACTGCCATAGTCATAGGGCTAACTCAGGGCTTTCCCATGACTTTACAGCAGCGCCTGTTTCTGCATCAGTCGTTAACAAATGTAAATTCAGCAGACAGAAGCGGTAAGATGTTTTAACTTTGTAGCATATGTTTTGCGTCTGTGATGGAGATGACAATGAGCTGCTCACTGGAATCTTTGAATAAGCAGTTCTGTGCCTGTCTGTTATTGATGTTGCAATGGGGGGCTTACAGTGAAGTGCATATTACAATAAGTTATGAAACCTAAACCCACCAGTCAGTCTGAAAACTGTCACTCTACACCAAACGCAATGCCATGTAGTCCAGAGCCTAGCAACTTCTTCACTCTGCTAGTCGTCCGAGTAGAGCATAGAAGTTAGAGCTCAATGTCTTTTGCTTCAGAAACTGGTATTTGCATTAAAAGAGTTGTTTACTGGGCATTATTGAAGCTACTACTATTGAACAGAGTATAATAAGCAGGTTGATGTGCTTTACCCAAAAGGTTTATCACCATGAGTAAACACTGGAGTTACCACCCTCCCCAGTCTTATGATATTTTTGAATATTATTTTATTTTGGAAGATTTTTTCCTCTTGTCTGATGAATGTAGTGCAGTGCCTTCCACCTATCCAGGCAAGATGCGGCCTGAGTGAGAAAATATGTGCTGAGATTTACTTTGGGACAAAATACTGGAGTTTAAATAGAGGCCTTTGTTTTGTTTTGTTTTGCTTTGCTGTATTTTAATTTTTCCACAATCTGTAGAATGATTTCACTACTGCAGACTTTAGAGCTGCAAAGTGAAGGAACTGAACCTGTATCTCCTGGCACCTAGTCCTGTGCCCTGTTGACAACTGCTTTTTCCCCTAATTATTTCACAAATGGAACAGAACACTTCAAAGGGGAGGGAACAAGAGTGGAAACGGAGGGAAGCTCCAGCCATCAGACTTTTAAGATTTCTGCCTGACTGATAACATTTTATACTCCAGTGGCAGAATTCCCGTGATTTTGGTCAAGTTTCATCATTGCACAGCTGGAGTAAACAGATCTATCTATTACAGATAGATAAGGTGTTGCTATCCTGTGCACTTCTCGTGTCCTGGGTTCTTTGCTGGAACTCAGGGAAAATGAAACACCAGTCAATGATCCATGCATTTAAAGAAGTGTTTACTAGAAGCAACAGTGTACAAGGCTGCATGACTTTCTTCAAAGGAATATTCAAGATAACTTGTATAAATTAATCTTGTTGAGAGAACTGGTGGATTCCTCTAAAATGTTGAAGCAATGTAAAAGAACTTGATATCTTATGTGCAATCAATATCATGTGCAAGTAGACACTTCCATTTGGAAATGTTGCTTAGGATTGCTATGCTGGAAACGTGAATCCTCTAGGAAACAAGACATCTTTATCTTTAATAAAATAATGATGTCTTATTTTTAATATTTTTTACTTCAGTATTAAACTGAGTTCTTAGAAATCTGGGTAAAGAATTACAGGACCATAATTTATTACTCAAATTTATACCATGAAAAGCTTACTGCTTTCCAAAACTGGAAAACAGTGGTTGGTATGAAGCATGAAAGACAACTTGGTTTAAAATAATTCTTGCCTTTCATAAGGAAAAAGGGAAGAATAGACATTGAGGGAGCAGTGATTGCTGTACCATTTATATGTGGAAGAAACTTTATATTTGTAAATCTGAAACCCAAGAAAATCTGAATTAAGAAAGAGAAACTTCAACTGTGGGAGCATAGCCTCAGCCCAAATTGAATCCCGAGTTTTCTGAAATGATGTTACGGATCATACAGGCCAACATCAAATGTGGTTAGAACTCACTGTATTCCTTCCCTCCTCAAAAAATATAAAACAATTTTTTTGAGGGGCTCATTCTGTTCGAGGTAAATAGTGGCAAACTAATGCAATCAGAACATTACTATTGTTTTTGTAACACCAGGAATTGTATTGTCCTTTATAGACAGAGGAGGAAAAATGGTAATGTTCCTTCCTCAAGGGCTTATTATTGAGAAATGCGAAGCTGTAAAAGAGTAAGTTGCTGAGATGGGGGTAAGATGCTGAGGATTGATTTCTCGGTGTGATATCTATTTTGTTAAAACTAATTGCTAAGATGGGACTCCATTTTTATTTAACTTCCTGTTTGTCAGCATAAAGCTTCTGGGTGTAAAGCTCATAGCATCCAGGCTGAAGCAGGATGTTTAATAGTGTAGGTTTGTGCTGGAGTACTGGCACCAGCCTCTGTGGTCACGTTGTCATTAAAGCTAATAATGATAAATGTTTTGTGTTGTGGAGGGCATATATATACTGCTGCCATGTCCTTGTTTGAAATAAGACAGCAGCTGAGCGGAGTATACTTAGAGTTTTGGTCAGGGAAAGAAATCTTCATTGAAATTACTTTGATTATTATGCACTATTCTAGTAATTTTTAAGTAAATTCTCATTAAGTTTCTTGTTTAGAGATGATGCTGGCTTTGAAAATCCAGTGAAATCTGATGGAAGACACAGGAGATCAGTTGCTTGTCCCTATCATTTTACTGGGACTATCCCTCAAGGCTAGATCTCAACAACAGGCAGAATAAATTAATTCAGAATCAGCTGAAACAGCTATTTTTCCCATGTGCACTTCAAAAATTGGTGTTTAATATTTTTTTATTTGTATCGTAGTACTTCTTGCAGGTGAAGACCACAGTAAAACTTTCTTAAAAAACAAAACAAAACAAAACAAAACCCAAACAAAAAAGGTAGCCTCAAAAATTTTGCAAGGTGGGAAGGAATACATGGATATAAGAGACAGAACACAAGGGAAAAAAGACAACAGTTCTGGGTCAATAGTTGTCAGTCCAGTGGCTACCTAAATAACATCGGACAGGTTTGTCATTTCTAAGTCTGCATGCTTAACTGATTGTAAAGTAGTTATCAAATGTCAGCTATTTTGCTGGTAATTATTTCATATATTCCGCCTTGTAAATAATTTTCGTCAGAAAATGCACTATTGTTTCAGGTTCTAAGTGATGCTAACTTGGTTTAGTTTTGCTTTACAAACGACTGCTGAAATCAACAAGAATCCTCCTGCTGACTGCTGAAATTCAGGTCAGACCCTGCATGGATAAAGCTATGCTTTGGGGGGGAAAAAAACTACCCTAAAAAAGTAAACCAGTATGTAAAAACTACTTAAGCATTTGAAAAGCCTTCAGCTTCTAATGTAAGAAGTCTGGACTTATATTAAGTGTAGAGGAATAGAGCTCGGTACGGAAAAATGTGCATTTTTTTGGTACAATGCAAATCAAAACTTAGAGCTATTACAAACATATCTTTCAATTTAAATTATTTGACGTCACATGTAGAATTTTCAGTGGTATGGTTTGAGAACTGTTGAATTCTCATTTGCAAATATTGCTCTGGAACGACTGGCAGGTCAAAGGTGTAGGGCAAAATGAACCAGCTGTCACAACTTGAAATGTGCAAGTAGACAGAGATCTGTGTGGATTCTGGGACATGTGCAGGCAGGAGAAAGATTGCTGGAGGAAGATGAGTGTGACCACACAGCTGTTTGGCACTTTTCCCCCTGAAGCCTGGCTGGATGAAGGGGTAGAATTGCAACTGTTGTTGCCAGTAATTGCCAGGTAGACTGTTCAGCTGGAAGTCTTTTTTGCCCTGAGGTGAGGGCTCAGAATAACTGTTCCCTGCTTTGAGTTCCCTTTACTGCTCCAAACTGTGTGCGAACTACTGCATCAGAAGATGGAAGGAGAATGGAAAGGAGTGACTACTTCTTTCCTCCTTCCTGTCCATATTTTGCCCTCAAATTGCTGTAATTACCTTTCTCCTAAAATGGATCTTACTGTGCACTTCAGGCTTTGGAAAGGCGGTTGGATTTCTTTGGAGGGACTATTTTGGGAAAAACAGTTCCTTCTTTTTAAGCATTGGATTATTATTCAGTGATCTTATATTTGAAATAAAAGGTGTCTAGTATACATATAATTCTGCCTTGAAAGGTTATTTTCTCAGTTTTTACTGCATTCAGTTTTAAACCTGTATATACAAGTTCTTCCTTTGCTTACAGATTTTTCCTCTCTGAATTATATTTGAATATATTTCTCAAGGAAATAATTGACATCTCAGGAGAGAGTCATAAGGACATAACTGTGAGTGATCCTGCATATTTAAGACTCCCATTGAAATTGATGGGATATCTGCATATTGAGAACTAAGACCAAGCCTATATATTTGTAGGAAATGGCAAACATGCAGAATGACAAGCACACAAAGAGATAGATAGCAGTTTCATAACAATGGTGTTTCTCATCATAGATTGCGTATTTGAAACCTTCCCCTAGAAATGCAAACATGGATTCACCTTGCATTTTATCCTTTACACTTGTAGTGTAATAAATGCATGGCATAGCTGCCAAAAATAAAATATAACTAGTATATATGAAATTACTGGGTACTGCATAAAGGTCTTAAATGTGCAATTACTGCCTGCTATATTTAGAACAAAGAAGATGACCGTCTGCCCTTTTTGATGTTGCCTGGCAATATAAACAGTAGAGAAACCTGTTGCTTTGCTATCTTCAAACTGATACAGGCTTTGTGATATCCCCAAACATTTGTACATGCAGAAGGCTACACCTTCGCTGTACAGTCCCTGCTTCCTTTGCAAAATAATTTATCATTGGTCTAGTAATGAATAGTTCAAGATAAAAACTATTTTGTTCCCCATCTTTTGCTTAGACAGTGCTGTGGTTTTGCATTCAGTCATGTGTACTTCCATATTAGAAAACTTGCGGTTAATTTCTTTCATTATGCCGTGTTACATGAAGAGGCATTAAAATAAATCCCTGTGAGTGATTGCTTGCTTCCCATGGAATAACCATTCCTATATGTATGCTCTTTGCCTCCACAGGGGCTTAGTATACAGATGCCAAGAAACTCTTTTTAAAAAAAGACCTGCCTACACGTGATCAAATTTCAGCCTGGCAATCTGTAAAGGGCTAATTATAGCCAGCTGCAATTAGCCAGCCAGCCCCACAAGGGGCTAGTTGTAGCCACCAGCAGTCACGGTGCTGCCTGCAGAGGCCAGCGGGCAGCCTGGGATGAAGGCAAAGGAAGAAAGATGTTTTTCCTTGGGACTCGGGGGGAATGACTGGAAACCACAGAGTCACCCAGGGAACTCCTGCCCCTGCTGGCTCGACTGTGGGGCCAGGGGCAGAGCTGGGGGTGGGATGGGAGAGGGGTCTGTTTGCCAGCCCTGCTGCGTCTGGCTGTCCTAACTGCGGAGGTGGCCTTTTGCCATTTGAAAGCCTGCCATTTTTTGTTCAAATAGAACTTGTCTTCCCCTTTCAGAGCTCTTTGCACTTCTAGTCTTGGGGGAAGGCTGGCCCACACCTGCCCCTGGTTACCTGACCCTGACCAGAGCTGCAGCCCTGTGCTCACCATCCTGCTGGCTCCTTACCGTGGCAAAGTCCTCAGGGCTCCCTTTCACGGAGCTGGGCTCTGAAACGAAATAATGTTTAAATTAAAAACAACGAGGAATGATGACAACAGGGGGTAACCAGAGGAATGCTCAGGGTGGGGAAAGCGTGCTGTTATGAGTGGTTTTCCTTAGCAGCAGAGGTGCTGGCACTGCTGCCGGTGGGCGAGCAGCTGGATCTCCATGGTGCCCTGCGTGGCCGTGTCCCTGGTCCTAGGGTCAGGCTTTGGTTAGCTCCTCTTAGGGGTGTAGGGAGTGGGGAATGGAAAAAGGATGGTGCACAGGCAGATTTTGTCCTGGGGTGTGACTGGGATGAAGTTTAAGTATATAGTCTTTGCAAGACATGGCCTCTGACTGCACCCTTATTTATTTATAATGTTTTTTTCAAAGCCATGTTTTCAAGACCTGGCCTATTTAATCTCAGTGACCACACCTGGGCTGAAGAAAAATCTGTGTCCCTTAGGGAAATACTGTCTTTTCAGGCACTCATTTATAAGATTTGAAGAACTGCAGAGGCTGGGGGAACACAGAAATAAAAGAGCTGGGCTTTGCCCTTTTGAAGTATGTACAATGCCAGTCCTTTGTGATACTGAGTCTCATAGGGAAGCTGGGCATCTCATAAAGATAAATGTAGCTCCCACTGCTGCTAGAATCCATTTTTTACTGAGTTAGATGAGAATGGGGTCATACTGAACTGTGTTTAACGAACTAGGATGTTATTTTGTGAAAATTCTTCCTGACTCCCTCCTAGGATTTATTTTACGTGGTGATACGTGGCATGGATATGTCCCTATAAATACTTTGTCTTACTGAGATACAAATCATCTAGTAGTTCTTAAAATTTTTTTTCCTTTGGATCCGAGTTCTACTGATTATTCCTTAAACTTCATAATTTTAGTTCCAATGTCCATTGTTGATTCACTTAAGTTTATATGGGCTTCCCCCCCCCCGCCCCTCGGAATGACTTCCATTCATATATCTTAATCATAATTCCTAATATCTGCAGTGAATAGCAAGTATGTACTTCCTGGAGGATAAATTAGAGTTTATCCTCTAACATAAAATACCTATTAGTCAAAGGCAATTGTGTTTAATGCTTTTGGGTACTAAGTTACAGCAGGCCCTTGACACGTACAAGTTGTTAACATGTTTCAGAAGACTCATAGCATACATTTCCAAAATGATTCCTTTTTTTTTTGGTATTTTTACTAGGGGTAATTCAGTTTTTGAAAAATCCTTGAGTCTCTGGTGACGTGTTTTGGGCTCTTTTCTCTAAAGTGGAAAGTGTTTTGGTTGCTGTAGCAGGGAATGTGAATAAATAAAAGGGTGGTGACTTTTATCTATTATTAATTATACACAGAGGCTTAGACACTATCTAAAACATTATTAAAAACCATATAATAATATCACTATAACATTTGATGCTTACAAAATCTCAGTAAGGAAGCAGATTTTCCTTGTTTTTTAGCATTTGTGGGAAAAAATGGGGGGGGGGGAGAGAGAGAGACTGAAGGGGAGAGAGAGACTTCAGTAAATATGAGTCATAGAAACAAGATCTGGGGCTTAAGGTTCACATTTATCTTCTAGGCCAACCTGAAAACTATGTGAGGCGGCCAACCTTGCATTTGATTTTATGATATCATTTGCTGTTGTCATGCTTCCCTGTTTTTTTTGGTTGAAATAACACAAGAGCCATTCACAACTTTTTGATAGAAGTCAAGAAATGTGCCCTTTTTTAGTTTGAAAAGAAATTACAACTACAGTCTGGGGCTGATGTCAATATAATTTCATTTTTTTCCTGCTTCTTATTGGATGTTTATATGCTGGGTTTCCTCTAGCATGTATTTTCCTATTGCTTGTACTCTCAGCTTGTGCTAGAAATGATCTCCTTTACTGTAGTAGCTAGGCTCCAGGTCTGTTTCTTGCAGGCATTCTGCAACACACGTGTTGTGGCGGTAGTGCAGCTGATCACATGGGAACATGACAAATTATAATAATTGCATTCTTGTTCACGAAATTTCTACATTGTAGGGAACTGGAGCTGGTGATACTCATTTTTAATTAGCTTTGTGAACTGCTGTAGTTATACATTTGGAAAATGATGGCATTTTACTTTTCCTTGCTGTTCCAAAGAACAGATAACTGTAGACAAGAAGTACCTTGTAATGGCTCTGAATTACATTTAAGTGTTTGCTGTTTAATACTGCTTAATCTGGTCTTCTTACTTTTATTATTTTTGAGTGTGTGCTTGGGTTCAATTTGATGGATTTCATAACGTCAGCATCTCTAATTGTCCTGGCTTCAAATCCCATTTAACATACAAAATGCTAAATTGTCTCTGAGTGCTGTCGTGTACATATACATGCCATATAAGCCCATCTCTGTTTACATACCATGTATGTGGAACTGAAATGGATTTGATATCTTGTGCCCCTGACCTCTTCACTTGCTCTATGCCTTCTAATGTCTCTCTCCAGGACACACAGTGGCATTTCAGTTTCATGAGGCATTGTGATTAACTGCCATTAAAAAACCCCAAAACCCAAATGAAAAAAAAAAACCTCAGAGGGAAACACTTTCTTTTATGGTATTCCTCCTCCTCCTCCTCCCCCATGTGAACCCCCACTCCAGCCCTAACAGAGAACTTCATATTTTGCTGGATGCTCTACAACTGGAGAAGCCCATGCTGCTATGGGCTGAATAAATGCAATTGGTTAGTGTACATGTAATAACTGAGTTTTGCTAGTGACCAGTGGAGAAGTCTCTCTGTAGTTTTCAGTTCGTAAAGTAGAGTATAGAATGCAGGTTAATAGACATAATATACATTATTAAAACATTCTTTTCTAAAGTTTTGAAAAGTTATTGTTCTTTTTCTGAAGTTTTCTCCATAAAGCCAGTTTTTGTAGTACCATGACTATAAATCTCTCAAACTGACGGTTTATAGGAACAGCTGCAAAAATGTAGGTGTTCAGAGAGTAATGTCCTGTGAAGTCATGTCATTTGGACAACAATTTCAGCCCAGCTCACAACACTACTCTGGGAGGCTTTCATTTAGAAAACCCCACATTTTCAATGTGATATTTATAAGTAAATTCCTAGACTTTTTCTGTCAAAATGAGCTTTTGAAAATAAGTTCACTTGTGTCAGTCTGAATCCCTTTTCCGCTGTTATTCAAAGTGAAGTATTTCTTACTCATAAACCTGAAGATGCCACCAGTATAACAGCTTTTTGCATATTATAATACTGAACATCTAAGTCTGTTAGTATATAGCCTTTCTGGCATAAGCTATAATTCCTATGTACCTTTTCTTAGCTGCTTATTCCTACTTTAATTTAATTTGCAGCCCTGTGACTTGTACTGGAACAGCTGTATGTGGAACTATGGTGTAAACTGGATCACCATCTGAGCGTCCTCCTCTCACAGAAGGATGATGTTGGCTGCAACTTTGTACATGCTTAGAGTGTGAATGCAGGTAGTGTCCAGGGGATTGATACAGACCTGTCTTACACTTTGCTCAGATTTATGAGCCTGGAGGCATAAATTCTGATGTTTTTTAAGATATTTGTAGGCTTTTATTACATGTACGTTGTGATACCACAGTTATAAATATCCACAAATCAGGGACTATTTGAAGTCTAGTACGAAGTCTAAATCTGAATTTTTGAGGGATTTTAAAGGTGAAGATTAAAGTCCAGAATCTGAAGCCACTTCAGCTGCAGGGTAGATGTGACTAAGATTGAAATAATAGCATTTCTGTTTGGATGCAGCACAAGACATCAGCAGTATACTGTTTCCAATGACATAATGGGTCATAAGAATTTTGGAGGGTGGAAATTCTTATTATACAATCCAGAGTAAATCTATGTATTTAAAATACTGAGAACATTTTCCCCTTTGCTTTCCTATAAATTTTATTTATGAACTTCAGTTATGGTTCTGAGCTTCATTTTCCTTCATGTACTAGAAGAAATCTGGTATTTCTTCTAAATAGAAGAAATTATTAAATCCCAAGCCTTTTCAGTGTCTATCACAAATGTAAATGAACAGTCTGTAGTGTTGCATGCTCTCTGTATTGCTCTGATGATCATGTTGCCATGGTGATAACACAGCATACAGGTTCATGAGACAGTATTAGTAATGCAGCAGTTTGAAACTTAATCAATGTACTGCTACTTCTCTGTATTTCAATATCACTTCAGCAAAATTGAATTCTAGTCAGTTGTCAGTCCGGTTTATTTCCTATGGATTTCTTCTACAAAATTTCCTTCTTTATTCTAGGCACTGATCATGATATCGTAATTGAAATCTGTAGTGGTCTGTCATACTAATTATATGCCTGTCTTGTAGCAGACAATCTTTAGGTGTTGTATTCAGCAGCAAACAGGTGAGAAATATTTTGGGCTGAATACACAAATTATAACTTTTGTGCAGAAAAGATTCTTTTTTCAGAAGATTCATCTTGGCTAGTTTGTTAATTTTGAAAAACTTTTAAGCATAGTGTAGAACTGGAAAATTACTGTGCCTATTTGAATTAAGTTAAAGCTGTCAAAACCAACCAAATGAATGTTGTCTCCTAGATATTAAAAAATACATTGAGGAAAAGGTATTTTACCCTTATGAAACGTTAATCAAAAATATGTTCATAGCAGTACTTCAGATTCTCTTGCTTGTGAGAGAATTTTAACTTTTACAATAATGTCACCAAATGATTATTGATAATTATTCATCTATTGATAGTATCGTTCAAGGCAAACAGCGAGGTAGGGATCTATATATTTTTAAAGATGAATGTTGTTAAGTAGTTAAAAAAATGCAGATTCTTCCCATGTGAACAGCTTTGATCATATTTGTTCAAGATTAGGATAAAACTTTAGTTTTCTGTACTGCATGTCAATACTAAAAATTATCATTTGCTGGTTTTTTTTAGAGTGCCACATTAATGACATTTAGCATGCAAGGTCATACAAAACTGAATTTATACCTGTGAATCATAAACCACAAAAGCTACTTTCTGGAGGTTTGTAACATCAGAAAACATTGCACATATATAACACAGTTGTCCCTAGGCTGCATGTAGGCCTGCAATTAATTTCAGGGCCTCTTCTTATACCACAAACATTCAGAAACAGCTTTTATTGGTTTATGAGTAGCAGCAGACTGCAGAGGGTAAATTCAGTTTGATAGGCTCTCCAGGGTCACTTCTAGAAATGGCGTGTCAGAAGGCGTTGAAGCTGAAATTAAACTATACCAAAACATATCAATCCAGAGAGTTGCTACTCTCTGTAGTTAAGCAGTACCATTTATACGCAACTCATTCCAATTTTGTGGTAGTGATAGTTTAAATGTCTGTAGCTCTTTTGATTTTACTTAAATGGATTTAATCATTGGTTTGTTAAAAAATGAGCTATCTTTCTGAATAGAACGAAGGGTAAAAGCTGCTGTTACCAAGTGATGGACTAGAAAGCTGAGTACTGAAAAGGGATCTGTCTTCTGCTGGGTTATTCGGGGAGTTGTCACCTTAGCAGGCAACAGATGTCTGAAGTCCTTGCTCATGATCGCTTCTAGCATCTGGAACATGTTTGCTCTTCAGAGCTGAACAGCTTACAGTGCTGTGGCACACAGATTAGAGAAGACAGAATTTTTAGTTTTGCATGTACTTATCTGTGTTGTTTTAAACTGCTAAACTAAAACCGGTTTACATTTATTTATTTCAATTTGAAAACACAGATTATGGAAAGGCAGAGGTGAAGACCTTTAAAAACACATGTGATTGACTGCAAGGTTAAGTAGTTTATGAATTTTTGTGGACAAAATTGACTTTATTGACTCAAAACTAATATGCTGGAAACGTAGAATCTATTTCTTATGGCTATTTAGTGTATAAGCTTTCAGAAGTCGTTTAGCCTCTGTGTTTTAGTTTCCCCACACAATAAATCGTCTTTTTCAAGTTATGTTGTAGGGCTACATTAATTCCTAGATGAAATCATCTGTAGCGCACAGTGCTCTCCAAACTCCTTACACTTAGACTAACTATGTCTTACACAATGCACCAAATAAGTACTTTCCTTTTAATCTCCTGCTGAACAGGTGGGATGCCTGTAAGAAACTGTTCTCACAAAAGCAAAGATTTAGAGGGCGGAACATGACCTGATGGGAATACAGGGAGGAAAATCACTCGGAGCCAGACCTGGAGATAAAATCACTCCTCCAGTCTCATTCCAGTCCTTCAATATAGCTTGCTAGTAACAGACTGGTTTGGGGCCAGATCTTCACAGCTGGAAAAGGTAAAGATAAAGAGCTCTTTCTTTTTCTTTACTGCTCTGTTTTCACGCATATTCTTAAAAATCTGTAGGGCAGTAGTGAGTCCTGCCTCTAAAGAGGATGTGTGCACAAGCAGTGTGTATAGTCAGACCCCAGTGAGTTGCAGTAAATGTTCTTTTTGACTCCTTCAAGGCTCTGAATCCTACGCAACTGTGTAGTTTGCCCCCCTGCCCCCTCCCTTCAGATAAGCCTACAGTAGTTTAAAAAGTTTATCAGGGAAATGCAATTAGTAACAAGATTTAATAAAAGCAAAACAACTGAATATGAGGAGAGGAGTCACTATTCTTTTGTTCTTCCTATGTAATGTAAGATAATAGTGAGAAAGCGATTACATTACAACTAAATGAATTAAACAAAGCTCCAAAACATAAATTAGAATTTAACTGTGCCATTAAAAACTAATTTAATTTGCAAGCCATCATTACTAGATAATAAAGACCTACTGCAAAATGCACAACAATCTCTTGTGAACACAGGAAAAAAAGCAAGCAATAAATCTCGTTGAGCAGATGAGTTTCTGTTACATTAGTAGAGGAAAAAAAAATGCTGAATGGATGTTTTAGTACATAATGAGAATGAGGAAGTAATGGAACAATTGGGCAGCTTAATTTTAGCCATAAATGGTTTTATAGTTAAGGGAAGACCCTAGGGAATAATAGAAGAAAATGTATGTATTGATTTTCTTGGTATGAAACTTTTTTGAATCAAAATAGCTTATGAATTTACAGTAACAGTAAGTTAACATACACTAGACGCTAGCCTTAGTTTTAGAAAAAACAGTGAGTTGAAGGCTCCAGCCAACTTCATACATGGAGATGTATGGCATGAGAATACACAGCATGAATGTACGTCAAAAGACGCTCGTTTTCATCAGACAAAAATAGCCATCAGGCTGATTAATACTTTTCTGTTTTGCTGGAGTTTAATCTAGTATTGAATTTGTGTACTAGCTGGGGTAGAACCTGCTTGCAGGTTTGCAGATGCGAGCAGACATTTGCTCTGTCTCTGCAGTTTCCCTTTGCTTTTGGTTTACTTTATGTTGGTCCCTATTACATCTTGCAGCACGTGTCAGAAAACATTATAATCTCACTATTTCTTGATTCATTTAATATGCATCATATTAAACATGCTGTAGGCAGCACATGCATTGGCAGCGTGACCCAGCGCAGTTATTTTGGCACAGTACCTCCGGCAGACACTACAAGAGCCAAGTCCTGTAGGAACTTTCAAAAAATGATGTTGTTGCCATGCTTTTGTTATGCGGCAGTGCCAGAAGATGGCAGTCCGGTTCTTCGCTGCAAGTCTACTCGTGGTCAGATTACAAAATTGTAGTTTTAATTTTGATACAATTAATATTGTTGCTAAAAGAAATGCTTTTAGCTTCATTGTTCCAATGGTTTTTTTTCCTTCTCTTCCCTCTTTACCAAGGCTCTGGTCAGGAAGCCTGCCCCCCTGCCTTTTCTTCTGCTTGATACCGGGGTTCAAGCTTTAGCTCCAAACTGTGATTGTGTGAAACTGAGAGAAGGTGTATGGAAGGTGCTGTCTAGTCTGTCCCCGTGGCATTGACAGGACTATATAATTTATAAGCTTCATATTTAAAGACTCATTCCATCTGGGTAATTTTAATCACCCTACCTGCAATTCTCCCTGTAGTGTTGTGAGGTCAGATACTCTCTCGCCTCAGTGGCTGTGTCATGTTGCTGTACGAAGCTAGAACAGCTGCCATGCTCAATCACAGAGGCATAAGGAATGCAATTTGTAATTTAGGCCCAACTCTTGCAAACACTTAAGCACATGCACGACTTCAGGCATCTGAGTTGTTTTCTTGGCAGTTGGAGCTACTCACGGGTTTAGCTATCTATACACTTACTGGGGCACTGGGTGGAGTTGGGGCATTGGTTGTAAATCAACATGTGGAACTGGTCAGCATACTCTAATCACGTTGGATACAAAGAGCTGTATTAATGACAGTTGACGTAGGATATTTTTCAGTGAAACATTCTGGCTCATTGTCACCACCAGGTTAAGAGTCCTCAAAGAGAAAGACAATTCTCATCTCTAAGCTTGCACTGTTCATTTTATTCTTGCTTTTGTTTATTATTTATGTGTTCCCATAAATGCTTCTCGTGCTGCTTCTTTTGGTGCATACATAATACCCACATCTTCCAATACAACAGCATGGACCTTGTCTTTTTAGGGGTGTGACTTTTCTTGATGAGAGAGAGCATTTGGGAACTCAGGGGATTCTGGAAGCTATGGCTGAGTTGAGTAATTACCTTGTATCTCCTGGGCTGTCATTTTCACCAGCTTTTCCCAGTGCAGAATTGTGCAGAGCAGCGGAAGGGAATGTGCTAGAGCGTTGGCAGAGGTTTCCAGAAGGAGCTTGAATCTATCAACACACATGATTACATTTGGGAAAAAAATTAATGATATCTTAAACGTTTTTCTAATATCACATCCCATTCTGTCTAGACATGACTGCACACTGGAGGCAAAGTTGGTGACGTGCATTAATGATATCCTCTGAGTGTAACTTTATTTACAGAGATGTGCTGCTCTGAAATGAGATGGTCAATGCCAGTGACCTGTGAATAGACTTACCTGATGAATTGATACAATCTCATCTCAAGGCCAAGGTTTTACTGCTTGTGTGGCTTTCCCTTTCCCCAAGCTGCTTTGACATTGAATCCTTAGATAGAATTAAGCTACCACCACTGCGTTTTCTAGAAGTGAAAAAAAAGCTAAACATAGGCTAAGAAAAAGAGATTGATAGGTTATAATATCTCCATGGGATGATGCTTAGAGAGTAGGCTTAATAATACTAGTAAAGTACTGTTATAAAAAGCTAGGGTGGGTGAGAATATGTGTAGATGTATTGCGCTGTACCAGTCCTTCACTCTTGCTGTGACACCAGTCTTATCTGAAAAAGTACTAAGATCAGCTGCCCCTGAATTAAATAATATCTAACCCTGCAATTAGTGGTGTGGAAACCAGTTGGACTTCATAGTGCATAAAATGTTGGCGTGATTTGTCTCAGAATTAAGGTATGGTGCAATACGTTCTCGCCAGTAAGTTGCCTTTTCTGGTATAATTCCACTGAAGAAAATAGGACTGCCTTTGTGACTGCAAGTACTATTGCAGAATTAGTCATTAGATTGTTCTAGCATATCAGGACTGGGTAGTTTATATAATGCACAACTATAACACAAAGAGTGATTAAAAAACAGGTAATCACCCATAATGCTAATGGGCTTGTTGCCACAGAAAAGAAATGTCAATTAAAGTTCTTATGAATTATTTACACATTTTTTTTCCCCCCTATAATTTGATTCTAAATTGAGTGTTAGCTTTAGGTCAGAGTTTTGTGTGGAGATCTGTAACCCTTCTGAGCTGCACATGCACTCATTAGCTACAGGCACATTTGCAAATGTGCTGGAGTTCTCTCTTGTAGCTGCCAGTCTATTAAATTAAGATCACTTTCCCTCCTTGAAGCCCTGCTGCTATGTTGCCTCCTACAGGAAAGTGCCTTATGCGGTTCTAAAAGCTGTCTCAGCCCAAGAATTCTCCATCAGACTTGAAGAAATGACCAGCTGTTAAATTAACAGCTATGAGGGTTGCTTTTTATTTTACTTTGATTTCAGGCAATTAGTATTCAGCCTCTAGCAATAGTTGTAATTATCCACAAAATATTAAAAAACTTTCAATACTCTGTGTGTGTAATGCCTACCTTTCCCCCTTGTGGTTGTGTGAAACAAATGAGATGTAATCATCCAAGTAATTCTGAAGTAGAGATATTTCACAAATGTGTGAAACTTCTACATGCCACCTGCAGTATTTGTCACACTTGGCCTCTTTAACGTGGGGGAGTAATACATGTCACTGTTTCTGACGCTGTCATGATAGATTAAATGAGAGGATTGGGATGTCATGTACATGTTTCAAATGTCTGAAAGGAGCATAAAGGATCGTAACAACTGTCACAATGAAAATCATGGAATTTGAATGGCTGGTGTTTTTTCTTCTGTTCTGTTGTTTGTCTATTGCTGTGATTTGTTTTTGCATGTCAAAACAAATATCCATAATCTGAAGGTAGCTGAGCAATGCTTTTCTTTCCAGGCACTAGTAGACAGTTGGGTGGCTCCTGTGAAGACAAGGGGACCACCGTTGGAACTGAGCCTGTGCCTCGTCAGCAAGAAAATGCAGTCTTTCCTGTCATACAAACTTTTCTCTCTGTGTTGTCCCATCTGTTGATTGTTTTTATTATTTTTTTAGGAGCAGCAATTCAGATCTGAAAAATTCAGTTGCAAGTATAGTGCTTACCAGTGAACAGGATTTTGTTCTTCCCGTTCTGTGAGTAGCATTGCTGGACAGGTTTCACTGGTCGGATCAGTCAGGTTTGTGGCCGGTCAGGTGATACTGAAGATGTTACAAGAGCACCATGGACTATAGGATCAGTTTGACTGTAATGGTTTGGGAAAACCAAACAGCAAACCATTACTGCTAATATTTAGATATTAAATGGAAAGACCTTGCACAGTCTCTTTGGTCCAGATAAGCTTCATATTGCTGGAAATTAAAACAGAGCCTGTCTTTGCATGCAAAGTGTGTGTATTTGACCTAGGAGTCTTTGAAGGACGAAATGTTATTCTTTTCCCCAAAATAACTGCAGAGGCGACCTAAGCTTTCATTAGTTCTTTCTTCCCCAAATATTTCCCTGTTTGCAACCTTACTGGAGTCTTTTATTTGTTATTAGTAATTTATTATTTATTAAAAGTCAGTTTCATTGCGTTATTGAGCTTTCAGTACCTGGTCTTGTGGGCTGTCTCTTCCAGTGACCAGGGCATGTGTGAGAGGGGAACCGTGTGCTGGTACTTGCTGCGTTTTGTGGATACTTGCTGGTGTAGCTGCTTATGTGAAGTAGAGAACTGGTATGCTGACCATAGAAACGTTGGTTCTCTTGCTCTTGGGGAATTCTGGGAGGGTGTTTTCTTTGCCTTTTTAACGTTTCTGAATTGAATGGAAGAGGGGACAGATAAGGAGGCAGACGTTTTTGCTAGTATCTCAGTCTTGTGAAGTGCCTGCTGCAATATAGTGGCATGGAAGTGATTGTTTTTCTCCTGAGGTGTGTTACGGTATGGAGAAAATACTTGAGGTCTTGTCTCTGCCTCAACAAATACTCGGGTGTTATGTGCAAAGCAGAAATGTTCCCACAGAAAAGGCCAACAGAAATTCATCAGAGAGTACCAGGCAATAGAGCGTTTAGGATGGCCTCCTGCAGAGTGGGAGAGGAGGGTGCAAAACTTCCTTCCCTGTCAAGCCTGAGTGGGATCCAGATGTAAATTGCACGCTGCAGGTCAGTTTACTGCCTGAGGGGATATTGTGAAAGAAAGGGAAGTTCCAACTCTCACTACTTTATCCTTGGCTTTGTGACAGTTTCCTACCTCCATTTCTTAACCCTCCCTACCATCTCTTCAGAATAGTTTTTCATCCAAAACCACAAAGGAAAGTTAAGCAGAAATCAGTTTTGTGGCAGCTAAAACTGTACTACTGATGAGTAAAATATTCAACAATAATGGTTTCTTACTATTACGGGAATGGCACAGAACTTTGGGGTCAAAGCCATGTTACCGATGCTTGGGAGCTCTCAATAGTACAAAAGTTACTGGGATAATCCTGACAGATCTGGGATTTTGTATTCCTCAGTAAATCCTGTCTCAGATGTCAGGGTTTGGTTTTTATTTTTTCCTTTTTCCTTTTAACAGTATGTTTACGGGTTTCACAACAATATCCTGGGATTTGTGCTTCTGTAAA
Source organism: Ibycter americanus (assembly GCA_035590275.1). Lineage (NCBI taxonomy): Eukaryota > Metazoa > Chordata > Aves > Falconiformes > Falconidae > Ibycter > Ibycter americanus. The sequence goes on from JAVJGI010000001.1 coordinate 7,719,830, forward strand.
GCTGGTAAGAATGATGTGGTTAATCTTCTTCACTGCTTTCCAAACATATACCCTGTTTCTCAGACTTCCTAAATAAGTATTTTGTATTAGCCTATGTATTTTTCTCCTTGTTGTCTTTCTCACATCCTACTTTTCTAATCCCATTTCATTTTATTAATCAGTGATATACGTATTATAAATGTCACTTTCAGAATACCTAATCTAGCCCAGTATAAGAATAATCTCCTTTAATTTCTCTGTGCATAAACATTGTTTCCTGTCCCCTTTTTATATATAAATTGAGTCAATTGGCCAAAAGTTGAAGAATATTCTTTCCAATCCTCTTTTCTGGCTAGTGCTTTTTCCCGTACAGCAGCAACTACTGAAAAAACCAGGGCTGGCAGAAAGGAAGTTTTTTTAGAGAAACCTGAGTTGCAGCATACCATTTCCTGCACTAGAATGTTAAAATGCAAACCTTTTCGGCAGTCACCTCTCTGTCCATTGAAGATAGAGTTCCCTTTTATTTTTATTTTGTCTGTAGATTCATTATCTTACCTTTTTTGAAATTGAATTGCATAAGCCACTTATCTGCCCATGATTCTAGTCTAGCCAAGTCCCTGTGAATTTTATTGCTTCCCTATTGTGTGTGTGTTGATTCACCTATTTCATATCATCACACATTTCATCACTTTACTGCATTTTCCTCCTTTCAGGTTTATAAAGTAAACAAAATCAATACTAATGTTATGGTATTCCACAAGTCAACTCTTTCTGTTTGGAACTGCTTCTAGTCATAAGTACATTCTGGGTCTAGTATGCTAGCTCGTTTTTATCCACTCAAGCACCTCATCTCCTATATCTCACATACTAAAACGAATATGCAACAATATCTTACAGTATTCTTCCTTAGAAGTCGAATGCTCGTTCCAGTCAGGTCTGAAACAGGCTAACCAAAAAGTTGCGTAAGCTCTTTAAAAAGCAAACAGAGGAGCACTCATATCTGCTGCCTCTTTGTTCATTCTTGTGTCTGCGTTACGAGGCTCTTCTGTATATCACTGTATGACAGAACAGTTTTTTAGCTGGCGGAAATTGGTGAAGCTTGACTAGTCTCAATGGTGTTATGGTGATTTATGCTTGATTAGCACCTGGCTTTGGCTGCTTAGTGATGAATGACATTAGTGCCCTGCCATGATGATATTTGCTATCCCTGAATATGGTTTTGCGCTTTTGATATCAAGTATCATGGTTGCATGCCTGCACGATGATCTCCCATCATGATCAAACTCAAGATGCTCTATACCAAGAAGGCAAGTCCCTGACATTTGTGCAAGAAGGGCAACTGTTAACTTCAACTGAGTAGTAGACTGTTGTAACTCCTTACACTGATCACTGAAGAAACTAGACAAACAACATCAAACTGCCTTTTTTTGCTTTTCCTGGAGCAGACCCAGGCTATTCTCCAAAATCTTTACAATCAATATGAAAAAAAACCATGTCTTAAAAAGTCATAAAATCTTACGTTACAGCAATGCCAGCTATGTAATTTTTTACCTGGTATTTAATGAGAAGCTGAGACATGAACCTCCATCTGGAATGAGGTTCATTAGTCAGTGAAACTATGAAGAAAAAGCTTGTGAAAAAATTAGGAAGATCTGTGCATGCCTTTCATTTCTGTAAAATGAATGAAAACAGCTAGCATGAATGAATATGTTCTAGGGAATTTTATTTTGAACAAGGACTGGACCCTGACATGACAGTTACCTTTAGAGTGGGCATGTGGTCTCATAGTACCAGTCATTTCACACAAAAAAAAATAATGTTGAGGGACAGTCTACCCTTAGAAATACAGAGTTTTAATAAACAAGACAGTCTGGAAGCGAGGGGAGGGAAGCATCAAGACATGAAGTAAACTGATTACAGTCACACTGTAAGTAAGTGCCTTTAAAGGAGTTTTATTTATATCCCTTGAAAAATAATACATTTTAAGCGAGCCTTCAAAAAAAGCTGATTCATATCTTCATGAAGCCCATCCTATTATATCCAGTGGCATGTACAAATCAAACAGAATTTCTTCAGTGCCCTTTGACTCCACAATAAATTCCAGACACAAAAGAGATGCTATCCTTTCATTTCCACAATATGAATGTTATCTTCCTTTCTGTTTCTGGTTGATGTACTTGTGTCTGGCGTTAACAGGACTGTCTGTTGGCAATAATGCCTAAAACAACTTCTGGTGTAAAATATAGTGGATGAAGGGCTGGTCTGCATGTTGCAAGCATTATGGGCTGAATTTATTTGCCTTTAAAAAAGAAGAAAGTCTAATCTTTGCTTCACCAGAAGCAGTACCCTGTCTACAACTCTCTGGCTTTTGATGTTTACCTGATTCAGTTTTAATGCTTTATTGTTATAAGGTGAGCTCTTCTTTATCATTATTTCAGGACTGTCTTCAAGGTCTCTGGACAAGGTAAGAAGCAGGATAACAGCAAAGAGCTCAGTCTAGGCATGTTTAAATGTTTGTCCTTTCACCATAACTATTCTTATACCTACTGTTCTATCCCTGAATTGCACAGCTTAATTGTGTTTGTCAGCAAAAAGGACAAATTGGGTTTTAAAGGTGCATTGGGGTTTTTGCTCCTGACAAGTCTGTTGGCTGTAATGAATGGAAGCAATGCCTCCTGCATTTTGCAACACATTTGGACTGGAAGGTCTAGCTAGTCAGTCATCCACTTCATTCTTCTGTATTCTGTTTCCTAATACTCCATCGAAGTAGTGGATTCTCTCTCCTCAGAAAACCATTACTCAAAATTACGATGTTCTTCCATCCAGGAATCATCAGTGTTACCATTAATAGAAATGAGACAGCCAGTCACCTCACTGAGACCAGTTCTTGGCTTACTGAACCTTATGGTTTGCATAATAGGTTCTGTGGGCTTGATTCTCCATTGCTTTCACCTTGAGTAGCCACGCATGCCCGTATAAAATGAGTGTTCAGAATGGTCTGATTTAGCATCCAGTCAGGATAAATGTCAAGGAGTGCAGGGCAGTGTGGAATTGAATGTTTCTGATTTCAGTGTATTTCAGTGAAAATGAAGAATGCTTTTCCTGGGTATAATTTCCTTGATAATCCTGTTTTGAGGTGCCATTGTTGGTCAGGAATGAAGAGTATAGATAATTAAGATACTGCCCTTCATAATTGTATAATGCAGCATGTTTTACATATTCTTAACTAGAATACAACCACCGTCATCTTGTTCAGTGCAGTATTAATTCACCACTGCTGCCACAGCAGGCAAGTACCTTGCAGAACTACAGAGCACCTCACTGGATGGCTAAAGGAGTCAGCCACAAACTAATTTACAAATTTTGTTGATCTTGAGATATTTCAGCCTGATAGGATTTCACAAACGAAGCAGACACAAATTGCACTGTAATATGAAAAACATCCAGGCAGTATTTTAATGGTTGCAGCTAGGTTCATACTAGCAGTCCTTAGTCGTCAAAGAGATTTTGGTCTTGAAATTTTCAGGGAGTCAGTAGACGGAGGAACCTGTGAGTTCCTATAAGATGTTACAAGTCCCACATTGCTCTTTAATTAGCAAGTAAATAACAGTGATGGAGACCAAGAGGGCCACAATTCACAGCGAGTGTTTTTGTGAGACAGCAGTAATGAACTCTCCCTTTTGAGGTGCATTAGTGATGCAGTTTCATTACTTGCTGACCGTACCCTAAGCTACAAATTAATTTCTTTTGTTCCAGATGCAGTTAGCCATGTACCCATGTGTCGGCTGTCTTGAGAATGTAACTGGATTAGGTGCTGGTGGTGAGGAACACCTCTCCAGTTTTCATAGCAGCTGACCCATCACATATACTAAATGGAGTTCAGTTGCTCTTTGGTCAGAGGCAGAGTAAATTAAATTGGTCAGATTAAAGTAGACTGTTACTAGTAATGCATTTCATGGGTGGCTCCTGCTCTCTGTCTGACTTGGTCTCTGTGAGGCTGCTGCATATAAAACACTCAGAAAAGACAATTTTATGTATTTGAAAGAGAAAAAAATCATAGCCTGGAATAGCACGTTCTTTCTTTCTAACTGACAAGCAATATCATAAAGGCAGCTGCCAGGAGCACAGCATGTCTGTCAAAACGTAAATTGTTTGTGACTGAAGCACCCTTCTGCAAAGATACAGCACCTACCTCTTCAAAGGAGCGTCTTTGAGACAAAACTGTACAGATATTATACCTCATTGTAGAACAGCCTATGTGTGAGCCTTTAAAGCTATCTCCCATGATTTCTGTACAATTTATGGTAGATTCTATTCCAGGATATGTTACTTTTAGTGCAAATTACTACAAAGTTGGTTTAAAAAATATGTATAAATGCAGTGAACCTGAACGGAGTCCCTACCTTCCTCCAAAACAGCATCAGAATAGAAATATTTTGACTAACAACCTGATCCTCCCTTTCAGAAAACTGGCTAGTGCAGATTCTCTCTAGATGGCAGTGGAGCTCTTTCAGTGATGGGTCTGCTTCCTTCCCCCACCCCCTTCCATTTCTTTTGGAGACTCATTTCCAGCTGTACTGCACTATGATTTAACAGGGCTTTGATGCTGTAAGATGTTGGCGAGCACAAATCAGACTTTTTTTTTTTTTTTCTAAAAGGATAATATACTGCTTTTTCAAAGTCAATTAACACTTAGGGCAAATGAAATGGGGAGAGCTAAAGGTCAATTACTAAAGGATGGCCACAAAAACCTTTCTGGTTTACACAGCATTCATCCAGGGATTGCAGATCACTGGGAAAAGAAAGGAAACAGTAATTAGCTCATTTCATTTCTTGATGGTTACCAATAAGATGGTTTAATACAGCTTATCTGTTTTATTTTCAATCAAGTGTGACTGGTGCTAATAATCATTCTGACCAGCCTGAGACTGTTGTTTCAAGGCATTGTACCGTCTCCACAGTAGCTGTGAGATTGTTGTGGCAGTTTATGCACCAGGCAAATGTTAACATGGAGAACAGCATTAAAACTTCAGGTTTGGAGTGCACTTAATAAGCTTTGTGTAAAAGAAATATTGTAGCTGGGCAGTCCAACCATTAAACAAACAAGGGCATGAAAGATGTGAAGAGTGAGTCCCATTTTTGCCATCATTCATTATCCTATTTAAAACAAGCAGGTAAGTTAAAACTTGGCCTTTAGAGGTATGTGTTGTTGATTCATTGGCTCACCAGCTGCTGACTTTTCATGTCATGACCATGATGCTCTTTTACAGGTGAACTGTTATGGATATAAAGATTTAATCAGACAGGGGTCCAGTGCTGCTTAGATTTATCGGCCTTCACGTTATGCGAGTCACTCTGACATCAGTGAGGCAACTCACCAGTGTAAAGTAAGAGCAACATCTAATTCCTTTTGAGATGTGTGCCTTGTTTAGAAAAGGGAGATGCATGTCATCAGAGCATACAGCTTAAAGGAACCTTTAATAAAAATAATAATAATGGCCCCAAATGACAGGACCATTCCTAATGAAATGAGGTGGCAGATTACTCTCTTGTCAGCTTAATGGTGACTATACATGAAAATGGCCAGCTTTGAGTTGAATGTGTGCGTTCCACTCGCCTTTTGTGTCTCAAACAGCTTTCCAGGCAAGACTCACACTTAAGATTGCAGTCACAGTTCATTTCTATCTTTTTTAAAATAACTCTGCTGAGTTTAATAACCTTTTCCTTTTTGAATAAGGAGTTTCTGTTTGCAATCACATGAAAAGAAAAAAAAGGCCAGTGCTACAGGCAGCAGGAGATTATTTCATGCCTACCTGCTCAAAGAGGGTTTTACAAGAGCACAAGGGCCAGGCAAAGCACATAATGAGCAACCTCTTGTGAGGTAAATTATTATTTGGGATTCTGAATGGGCCCTTAATGTGTGTGGGAAACTATACTGCCAACCAGTTGTGTGTGGCACTTGACTTGCAGGTAAGTAGCAACTTATCTGATAGCTGTCATCCCTGCCTCATTTCACTCTCTGAGACAGCAGGGAAAGGAAGAAAAAAGTGTTGGACCTGGAAGTCATGGTCCCTTGTTTGCTGCTGTGCCAGAGAGCCAGACCTCTTTCTAACCATAAGCGTGCACGTGTAGGGCACTAATTGTCTGCCCCTGCCTACGTGCAGCCAGCAATCTTTGTCCTTTTGGTTTGAAAAGCACAGCAGCCTGGCTCTTGAGCAGCAGGCACCGCGGCACAATGCCTAATCTGTTTCCTTGAGTTTACAAAGGGAGGGAGGACCAAATGTGGAGCTCTGGTTCTTCAGCTACGGACTGTGTCCCACTTGAAGGATATATATAAGTTTTTGTTACGGCAGTGACTGTAGTGCTTGATGTGATGCTTGAGCTAACCAGAGTACAGAGGCTGAAGGTACATTTGCTTTGCGCGGTCCAATCCAAAGTGAGATGTTTCACTTGAAAACATGGCAGCTGTGTGGGTGCAGTGTTCTCCCTGCACTGATTCATGCTGTCGGAAAGCCACTGTAGGTAGCTACGGTATCTTTCCAGCGAACTGTAGCATGCGGGGCTATTTCTGTGGTGTGTCTGCTGTGGCAAAACACTTGACCAACTTTCTTGGCAGGTTTTATGGCACGTGTTAAGCTACGTACTAGTGTGGGATTATGCCTAGTTTACATCTTACTCTGATGTTCACGTTCCTCTGGCTGTATCCACTTATTTTGCAAAAGATTTTGTTGAGGCAGAAAACAAGGGTTCCGGATTTTTGTTTGGAGTGCTGAATGTCCAGAAAGCCAGAACATGTCCACTGAGCACATTCACATCAGTTGTACTCTACTGGTCTGCATATGTATCATAACTCAGTGCAAGGGTTGCCTGTGGTGAGGAATACGTGTGTATCTCTTTGTCCAGGAAAAATGCCAGCTCTGCTGAGGTTGTCTCAGGTTTGTCACTGTAATGACCCTAGAGGAATTTTGGGGAATGGTCCTCAGGATGTCAACCATGTCACCACGGTATCTGTTCTGTTGGCCACGTATTGGGGAACAAGAGATTCCAGCAGAGTGTGTCTGTAGATACACATGCAGGGAGATACATTTTCCCACAACTAGCAGAATTGTGAGACTAACTCCCCTCCCTCCCTTTTTTTGGACTTATTTTGTTCTCCACTGAATGAGATAAGATCTATACTATGCTATTAAAGAAAAAGGAAATTTGGATGCAACTTTTGTCTTCACAGCTTTGAATTGGTAAGCTTGTGAGAACAGCTGTTCTTTATTTCAGCAAAATCAGGAAATGCAGAGATGAGCAACAATAAAAAAAAACCCTGGGTGATCAAAACCAGTCCCTAAAGCTTTGTTTGCGTATAATGTCTTTGCATCTGAGCCAGCATCCGTCGAAATCAATGATACCTCCCTTTCTTTGTTGTTGATGGAAACAGCTTCAGGCAAAATTGGCAAGGTATGTTAGACCACAGTTTCCCACTGTGTTATGTTTTAGGGAACCCACTCTCCCACCAGCATATATAGCGTGCAATCCACTGTTTTACATGGAGTAAGCAAGTGAGAAATAGATATACTGCAAGCTTTTAAATTATTTGGATTTAGTGTATGGATTTAGCAAATATTTTTAAAATATATTTTCAATACATCTTCATCTAAACCTTACAAGCTAAAGAAAAATATAGATTAGTTATAGTTCTGCGCAACAGTTTCTTTGAAAAAATAAAACCTTTCCTCGTGAGCTGATGTCATGGTTCATTTCAGACAATCTACCTGAAGAGATGGGTAAAAACCAGGGTGGCATGTGGCCATTGCCATTTAAGACTCCTCATGGTCCTGCTTGTGAGCCACTCAGATCAGTCAGAACCTTTCAGAAAACATGCATTTTATTCTGAAATCCAAATGATTGGGTAGCTAGAGAGGAGTGATTTATGAGAAAAGATTAAAGTCTCCCAAGAGTCAGTCGGTAATGCATTTGCACTCTTCACTGCTTTGATCGCTGTTGATAGTAGTGCCAGAGCCATGAACGTGTGTTTACTGGGTATTTCTAGTATTTCAGTATTTCCAGTGGATTGTAAGGAGAGTAACCAAAGTGAAGTTAAAATAACAGAATTAATATTTCATGGCTCTTAATTTGATAGAGAGGTTTTTGTGAGATTGACAAGGCTTGTGAATTCATCTGCTCTTCTGGCTGGAAGACATGTCTTTCATTTTCATTTAAGTTATGAAAGAAACAACAGTTTCGTTTCTTAACTTCCTTGGAATCTGCTCTTTTGTGCCTCTTGCCTGTTATAAATAGGGTTTGGATTATTGGAAATGATTTTCCAGGTCTTTTGTTAGACCCTGGGCTAATGTGACAAGGTCAACAGGAATCAAAAAAAAACGCAGAATTAATATCTGTTTTGCTCATCCTTTGCGTAGCTAAGATGATAATTCAAAAGGTCTGTGAAGGTGTTTCTTTCTGGAATGACAAAAACATGGCATGAGGATAAGGAAGTCTAATTGCTTGTCTCAATGCTATTTCTCTGTCATCTTGGAGCTAGAAGGAAGTCTTACAGTATCAGAAACCACATGGAAGCATGATATGTTATGGGCTGCAGAGGCTTTGTCAGGACTGGGAATATTCATACACGTTCCCAGTCTTTACCTTCCTTTTCATGTAGAAAGACCCTGAAGGATGGTTCCTCAGGAAGCTGTAGCTACAAGAGTCTGAGGCAGTACAGCTTTGAGGGAGGAGGTAGAGAACATCGTGAATTGATTGAAGGTGGTAGGTGTGTTTGTGGAGGAGGCTCCCTGCTAGAAAGCTTAGGATAGCCTCCTTTCCTTGGACAGATCTACAAGAAAGAAAGGAGAGGCTTCCCCCCCACCTCCACTTTTCTTTTTAAGCTGTTTTGCAGACCAACCTGAAAAGGGAAAAGGCTGTGATAGAGATCTTCACCAATGGGGAATTTAACTGAAATAGTTTGTCAGACTCATCTGATGCAACAGCCAAGAGACTGTGCTTATCTGTACAGGATTTGAATGCTAAAGGGGTAAAGATCCTTATCCAGTATGAAATAGGATTTGAATACATATAAGCTGCTGCTTTGGTTCAAGCCAGCCCCAGAAATGGTTGCTTACCCATGTGGATACAAACTCTTGATGTATGTATTTGTCCTATAACCAAGAGATCCCTAAAATGCTGTTGGAATTTGGAACAACTGATTAATTAATCACAAAATTGAATACACTGTGAGCCAACCTCTTAACGTAGCCCGAGTTCTGTGTGCTTCAAAAGTGAAATAAAACCCCACCTCTTTCTGTTCCCAGTGTCAGACTCAGAACAGTCATTGCCATTCTTCTTGCTCCTGGAAAAAAAAAAAAAAAGTCTTATCTTGCCATTCCTCAGGGAAAGAGTAATACTCCGGTTTTACTTTTTTATTTTCAGCAATGCTTTAGTTCAAATGCCAATTAAGCAGCACATATTGAATGATGCTGAATTACTCTTATGTAATTCCTATGGTATTTCTATCACATTTCCTATGGAATGAGTTTTAGCAGGGGATTTAACCATACCTTCCTTGTCAAGCAGATACAGGTTGATTTTCTGAGAGTGCAATGTTATGTTCTCACACTGCTGAAGAAGTGATCAATGATCTTCTTTCTTGACACACTTTAGAAAATCTGTGAGACAGTCCATTTGTGTTACTCTGGGTTGACTGTTACACGTTTCATCATGTGATTCTAAACCTTTTTTTTTTTTTAAAGGGAGGAGGTGTTTTTTTTTTTTTTTCTAATAGCGTAAGGAATGATGTGCAAGAGAATATAGAGTGTGTCAGAATCCTTCCAGATTCATCATTTCAATATTTTCTTCTGCTACAATGGTTTAATTAGAGTAGTCTTCTTTTGGTAAGGTCTTTTGTGTATCTTTAATGAAACTGAAAAGCATGAAATGTGGTTTCCCTGCTTTTAAATGAAGCCACTTTTAGAGAAATAAAATGAGAAACGAAGAAATTGTTGAAGTCACAGTGCATGAAATTAAGAGACCCCTGACTATATTGGCAACAAGTTTTTTCTTTAGTATTTTGATGACCATATAGCTAAGTGGTTGCAGGCTAATTGTGAAGAAATTTTCTGGTTTTGGTTCATATGCCTTTGAAAGTTATGTTTGCTTCAGGTTCATTTGAGAAATTCATGGTCTTGATCGTGCAGTTGAGTTGAGGCAGGTGGAGCTTTGTGCTCTGGTGGAGCATCACTGACTCCAACTAGGTCTTCTGCGTATAGAAGGTGCGCTTGCAGGCAGGTACATTGAAATCAACAGGGCTCTGCGCAGACCTGTGTCTTTTTGTGGACACAAAGAGTTGCAGAATCAGAGTCATTGCTAGGATTTCTCAAGTTGTTCAATGTAGTTGCAAGTTCCCAGTCCTCTGTGAAAAATCTAGTCCAACGCAGTGAGGTGAGTTAACCTTGGCTAAGGCTAACACCCACCCAGCCGCTCTCTCACTCCTTCTCCTCAGCAGGACAGGGGGAGAAAACAAATGGCGTGGGAAAGCTTCTGGGTTGAGCTGAAGACAGGGAGGCCACTTAGCAGTTACTGTTCCAGGCAAAACAGACTCAACTTAAGGAAGACTAATTTATTGCCACTTAAAATAGAGAAGAGTAGTGAAAACAGAAGACAAACATTAAACCAATGTCTGTCCTCCCACCCTCTCCCAAGCTTGCCCTCACTTCTTTACTTTCTCTACCTGCACTGAGCAGCACAGTGTGATGAGGGGGTATGTCATGCTTTGAAAATTTTCCTTTTGGAAGTATTTCCCATGAAGAAATCTACTTGCTGTGAAGCAAGTTGACTTTTCTCTCTGAAAGAAAGATCTAAATTTTTTTTTAAATAATAAGGAATTAGTTTTTTTTTTTTGCTCCAAAACAGACTTGCCCCCAAATACTCACTATTATGGTATTTCTCTTCTGCAAATGGCACTTTCATCTAAATCAACGTGTTTCAATGAAATTTGCCATTTTGAATTTAAAAAAAAATTCTGGAAGTAAACAAATTGAAATTGCATGTTACTTACACATTTTATGTTAGAAATCAACGTCTGGGAGCATGTGCTTAATACCCCATAAACAGGGCACACAGGACTTTATGGCCAGCTGATATGCTGAGTACAGTAGTAGTGGCAGAAGATGGTTCCTTACATGCTTTCTCCGCAGCCAGTCAGTCACGGCATACACTGCAAACCACAGAACAACTTCAGTATCTTCCAAAAAACTTCAGACTCTTCCAGGGCTTTGGAGACTCAAGAATGACAGAATTCTGCAGGAAAAGGGGATAAAGAAATTACATTAATTAAAAAAAGCTGAGGCCTTAATAAAAAGTGGGAGAGTAAAATTAATCAAAATGCAGTAGGGTTAACAGTGAGAAAGGGGAGTTCAGTGTTCTGAGACCCTAAACTGAAGATACGGCAAATCAAAATGCTACCTTCTTGGACTGTTTTGGAAGTAGTTTTTTAAAATGGAACATTTTTTTTTGTTGTTGTAAAAATGTTGTTTGTAAAACGGAACAGAAAAAGTTCCGATTTTCAATCAAAAAAAAAAAAAAAAAGCCAAGAGATGTTTTAATGAATAGAGTCCTAATTTTGAATGAGTACTCATCAGAACAGATCAGTATTCTACGAGTTTTGCTAAATAGAAGATTTCTTTTTTAAAAGCTCATTGACAGGTGTCAGCTCCTTTTGAATTGTGACATTTCCCCATTCATTCATTTTCAGTTTTGGGTGTGTCTCTGAGCACTCACTCTTTCGGTAATCTAAAAGGCAAGGTTAATATTCTGATCACAGTAAAACTGTGAGCCAGCAGTCCACTGGTATTAGCAGTGTCCTTACACTGCTGTTGAACTTTACATGTAGACCGACTGACTTCAGTGGGACTGCAATGCTGGGCTGATTTGGGATCTGAAACAGTGCAGTTTTCCTGAAGGCAGAGGAGATGTAATGATTTAACCAGCTGAAGGTCTGGCCTCACATGAACACGACCTTCTATATTTAAATCAAAATTCAGTGCCTTTTCTGGTATTCTAATGGTTTAAAATACATACCTCCAGTAATTGTTGTATAGTAACATACTTGATGGGCATTCAGCGTAAGAAAGCTTGCAAGCTTCAGGTGCTGATAAGCCAGTTCTCTATTGTTTCAGTGGGGAAGATGAGAACAGACCGACATTTCTTGATGAGGGTCGAGTGGGAATCCGTGAGGCACCTCAAGAATTTAGCAGAGAAGAATATTATTTGATCATGTAGCTTAAACTGCTGGCAGTGTAAGCTTGACTATGTGGTGAGTAAATGGCAAATCACTAACTCTTGTCAAAAATGCTGCCTTTTTCCCTGTCTTGGAAATTAAGGATCAATTCAAGTAACAGAAAAATGATGGTAAATTAGAAGTACTGATGCATGAGAAAGGAAATAATTGTGATTTTCATGAGAAGATTGCCAGTTTCCAGGATTTAAATTGCATGCAAACTGTTTTTTACATCTCTAATTGAAGATGTGTTGTCTTTAGGGAGGGTTGACTTGACATTGACAAACTTCAATAGAATACAACGACATGAAAATGGGCTTGTGTTTGCCTTGAAAGTGATTCACTGGCTCATACCGTGATGTTCCTTTTATTCATAAGAATGCCGTAGGATGCTAAATTTATTTCTGTGTGAGACTAAGGGTGCTAGTTACACAGCAGCGGTATGAGATACTGAAGCACAAACAGGCCATGCAGAAAGACTTTGATTTCCAAAAGAAAACTCTTTCATTTTTAAGATTAAAACAAGTACAAGGGATGATTTTGAAGTGTTCATGAAGTTTTTTTAATGAGTAAAATTCATTCTAGAGCAGACACAAGATGTTCTATAGTTTGTGGTTTTTTTCTAATTTATAACTTGATACTCATTAAACTAGGGGGTCTGTGTTCATTTAGGAGAGCTTCATCCTGGACAGACATAATTTGGGAATCTTACCTCATTTTTTGAGGTGATATGGCAATGTGTATTACTCATGCTTATTAAAATACAATATGTTTTGCTAAATGATGAACTATTTTTTGCAGTGTTTTTTCAGTATTCCTGTATTTTTTTCTTTCTAAGAATTGTACATCATGCTGGTGGGTTGTGGTTTTTTTTTTTTGTTTTGTTTGGTTTTTTATTTTTTTTTCTTTTTGGTTTGGTTTGGGTTTTTTTTAATTATCTAAAGGACAGGGTTGGATTTCTCCTATACCTGTTAGGATCACTTGTTTTTTTTCAGAGGAGTCATTGCTAGGTGATATAAGATGGTGTAGTTTCTAGGAGATGAACATTTCGTCAATAAAAGACAAGGCATGATATAAGAAGATAAGGAAGATAGTGTGAATTCTTAAAAAAGGGTGTTGTTAGCTCAAGGACATTGTTGTTTTGATATCTCTAAGCCAAGACTGAGTTGTCTTTCCTGAAGTTAGCTTTGAAAAGAGACAAAATTTGCTGCAGTCTTTAGCTGCCTGTGAAGATGTACTTATTTTTATTGCAAATATATGCTTTGGTACATATACGTTGCTGCTAAATGAATGTTAGACTAATTTTCTTGCTTTAGATATTTAATAAAAATAATGCAAAACTACATATTGATGTAAACTTTATTAAAAATGATGCTAAAAGCACAGCTGGAATATGATAACTAGTAATGTGTAACATTTCATTTGCGAGGCTACAGAATTACAGCAGAGCTGCATTTTGCAGCATGCTGAACTTAAAGTATAGAGCAAATAGATTTGCAAGTGTCGATACAGTGTTATCAAGAAAACAGAGTAAAGCATATTATTTCATAGCAAAACTGTCTAAGTTTTTTATAAGCAAATTATAGAAACTGGTTCAACAAAAGGTTTAGTAAACGTTCATCATAATAGAAGCATAACATTGATAGTCTCTGCTAGCCTGGAGGCTGGAGGTGTAAGAATGACTTTCTGTTCTATTTCACCCACTGAGTTCTGTTGTATTGGTATGAGAAAGACTGCAGATCAGCTAGAAATTACAACCTAACCTGTATTTTCAAGTGGCAGTTTTTGAGAAGTGAACATCAATAACATGTTGTTACGAGTCCATGAGACCATACAGGTTTATAGGGGCTTCTAGAGAACTTTTTGAAGTGAAGATATGTTTCCTGACCCTAATCTCGAGATTTACATTGCCTGTTTAATCATCTTGTCTGTCCCTCTTCTGAAAAGGAGTAGAAATGAATGAAAGATACAGCAGATACATAACAAATAATAACATATGGCTGGTTGTTCAATGCTTATATTTTCATCTGATTGTGCTTGAGGATGAATGAGTGGGTTTTCCATGCCTTGTCTAAAATAAATATGCATTTATGAATTGGCAGAAACAGACGTATTCTCTGGATGACTGTTGAAGTGCCTGGTACACCACCAAGGACTTCAATGACTAAGCTGTCAATGGATATTATTATTAAATCCTAGGGACTAAAAAGCCTCAAAGAACCTTGTTACAGTTTTATGAAGATTGGATTTTTGTCATCTTTACCTGAACTGGATTTCACCTTACTCTGTGTGTAATCTTTTGATTTCTTAGTTTGCTCACAGAGTGAGAGTCTCTGAAGTATGCGTAGCCCTTAGGTTAAACATGCCTTATTACTATAGTCTGAGCTTGGCCCTTGACCCTCACCCCTTCCCCCCGCCCAAGAAACTGCAGTTTTTCATCTAGCTTTAGATCACAAAGAAAAAGAAGTGCAAATTTCTGGAGCAGAGCACCTTGCGTTGTCAAGGTAGCATGTTGTGGAAATATCTATTGTGGTCATTAGGCCAAAGAAACAAGAGAAATCATTGCAATAATACTGTGTATTTCAAAAGATTACTTGAAATAGTCAATATGCATGTAAAGAATATGTGAGTGTATTATATTATTTCATGTTGTAATATCTTAGTGTAGGTAGGGGTGGACCTCTGAAATGAAGAATTTTAAGGAAAGGCACTTTTTGACTGCATAAAGGATTTTATTTTTAAAAATAAGAATAGAGCTGCAAATAGGTTGTCTGCCAGTCTCTCGCAGAGGAGCCATGCATGTGACAGGGCTCCATACTGTAAAACAAAACATAACACAACACAATGTATTCTATCTTTTGAAAAAAACAGGGTTTTTTTGCACTTATGTGTAATTTCAAACTACAGTTAGGAAAAAGGATGTCTTGATTTGGCCACAGGTGATAACCCAAAGATTAACATTTTTCTACTTTCTTAAAACTCCTGCACAGCAAACAAAGGAAAAAAGATTTTCTATGAATATATGAAATTTCACATCAGGCAAAACTTAAGAAGTTCATTATATTTATCTAAATTATCTTTGTTCCTCTTGGGAATAATTTATACCTAAAATAATAGATAATAAACCCTTTGTTGTTTCTTCAGGTAATATACATCATTTCAGAGAACTGGAGTAGTTTCAGAAAAAAACCCAACCAACAACAAGCAAAGAAAGTAAGTGCTTTTTGGAGCTGCAGTTTTGGTGCACACACAATCTGAACATATCAGTACTTGCAAGAAGGCATGACAGATTGACTCTTGAAGAACAAGAACTGTGTGTTAACTTTTCATTCTTTCTAGCCACACATGTAACCTTGAATTAAGACTCTCATATATCTGCATACAGCCTGGTAGGATATTTTAAAGCACTTCTCATTGACCATCATGTGGTCTGGTGGTTTCAGGCAAATCTTTACAGTGGATTTAGTGGAAGCAGAAGCTTCCCAGAACACTTAGTAAGTCTAACTACTTTTTACACTTGCTCTTTTATTTTACATTTGAACAAAAAAAGCTGAAATCTGGCCAAATAAAATAAATCTGCTTATAGGAAGTCAATTTTTGTAAAATAATCCCTATAGCAAAATAGTTACCAGAATACTTTGCACATATCAGAATGGTAAAATAAAAGTGATGCAGCTTTATATCAATAGTAACATTTCATCGACACAGTCTGCCTGCACCTACAGATTTACTATATAGCATACTCATCCCATGTAATAGTTTTATATAATCTAAATCATATTATAACAGCTTTCTAAAGTCCAAGCTGTTGATGTTGTTGAGGGCCTTACTTTGTGTAAAACTGTTTGTTTTTCTAAACTATCCTGTTTATGGAACCGTTCCCAAGAAGGGAGAGCTCAAGAAATCACTTCATCTTTGGATGAAATGGATAATGAATGGATACTGAAAAAAAGTAGAGAGAGAAGATGAAACGCATCAGTCCCTTGACTGGATTCCCTTCACTTACCTCTGAAAGAAAACGTTGTCTTTTTGGAGGTAAGAATTAACTGTGTACTACTTCTTTCCCATTCCATTTGAAATAGTAATACAGGTCTTTGATTTTTTTACTTTGGCATAGCTTCAGTTAGGTAGACACTTTTTGACACTTTTTTAGCTTCTTTGAAAAATAACTTGTGTAACTCAGAGGTTTTCCTGGACATTATTTTTAAAAAACAACACTAGGTTCTTAGAAGCATTTTGCTTAGAGTTGTTTGGGACTTGTTGATGTTAATAACAAAAAAAAAAAAAGAGGCTGAAAGTATCAGGTAGTCACTTGTTTGCTGCTCTTAGGCTTTTTGGGAGAAGCATATAATTTAATTTCTATTGGAGACTCTTCATATGTATGCCATGTTATACATCAGCTGATGCCTAATATAGCATGTTAGAAAGCAAGTCTGTATTACTTCATCTCAGCTTCTAGATTCAGCATATTAATTTTCATGCATGTCACGTAGAGTATGAACCTTTAAGTGAAAGTACATTTCAGATATAGAAAAAAAATCAGGCTAGTAATTAGAACCCAACTTTCCTTGCATTGACAGCAGCCAAGTCATTTATTAAGTCAATGTAGCAGAGTAACACGGCAACATCACACTTGATTGAAATCTTGGCCAAGTCTGACAGATGTTTTCAACTCATTGTCAATCTCAAGTATGTTTTAATGAGTTTCAAGTGGCTGGAGCTCCCCTCTGCAGATGCCACTGTTACTGAAACCGTGAAGAGAATCTTTAGGGCAATAACAGCATGGAAAATTCTTTTGAGTAAGTGGTGTGTCAGAAGAAATCCTAACTAGCAGCGCAAGCGCTGTCCCTGAGGATGATCCTCACCTTTTGAATACATTGAGCTTGTGCAAAATCAGCTGGGTTTATGTGAATCCCCCAGATTATTAAAGCACTTGATTCTCAGAAATAAAGGTGAAATTTTGGAAGTGAGAATTATTCAAGGGTTACTGATAGTTCCTGTTTCCACATTACTCAGACAAAGAAACTGTGGAACAATCCATTTTTTCTTCTTACACTTCTGGGTCTGGCTAGGAGTCAGAACAAAAAACATATCAGAATAGAAACAACAACAAATATTTTATACTGGGCTGAGCAGAAATGACGGTGACTTTTCAACCGCAATAGTATGATAGATTCAAACTGGATCAAGTGCAAAGCTGCTGATCGTAGCACTTACCTAGCTGGACAGTGGTTATGCACTGCAGAGCAGGTAAGTGTGATGACTGAGAGAAAGAGACTGAGATACAAGGGATGCCTAAGGTGGCAGTCCATTTAATTCTTCACTTAGATAAGGTTTATTAAGTTCTTTGCTGGGCAACAGACCAAACTGATGTAAGATGAGTTTTGGACAAACCAAGTTTTGGTAGGTTGCCATATGAGTAAAGTAGACCTACCTAAAGATTGGTGAAGCATAAAGTGACTGATTGAGCCGTTCCATGACAATGTTCTCTTCATTTTCCATCTGCCCAAATGAATCTATTTGTGTGTTCTTCCTAGCTCTTTCTTCTCTTTATGCACAACATTTGCAATTTTAGAAGTCTAATATGTAGTAGCATATATTTTAATATTTAGATGTATTTAGAATTGCATACAGCTTTGAGAAACCAGTTAACACAGGGAACAGAGAAGTTCTTTTCATTCTGCTTAAAAAGTTAGACAAGAGCAGATTTATCCCTGAGTGGATGATAATAAATTGAACACAACTCATTGTTATTTTCATTGGTCAGTTGGATGTGAGCAGCATTATGTCATTTAACTTACTTGTTAACAGCCAGACTGAAACACCATTAAATTTCCCAGTGAAGGGAAGGCTCGATATTTCAAGCTTAATCATACTAAAAATCATCCTGAACCAAAAACATGTCCTGGAAATTTGTCATTTAGAGGTCTATTAGTCTGTCTATTACAGTAATACTTAGATTCATATACACGTAGTTTTGAAGCTAAAACTTTGTGGTTCAAGCACAGCTTGGTGTTTTTTTTTTTTGTTGTTTTTGTTTGTTTGTTTGTTTGTTTGCTTTTTTTTTGGGGGGTGGAGTGGGGTAGTTTTTTGGTTTTTCTTGTTTCTTTATCACCTTAGCAACCCAAGTGAAGGGTGAAAAACTTTCCCTGATAGCAGAAAATGTTTTGGAAGTATGAAGCTGTAGGGTCTTTGTTAACATTTTGTTTGTTGACCTAGTTGTCATTCTTTGTATGAAGCATTGGTATTCTTTGTTGAAGCAGCATGTCAAATGGAGTTCAGTAATGCCCAATGTATAACATACAATTTTGTGTAATGCTTGCTTGGAATTGAGCATGTTCCAAAACACTGTTTAAAAATGTTAGTAACCTACTAAATGTGCTAACTGAAAGCCTTACCTTCTTTAATGACTGTATAACGTCAGGGCAAGGAAGAGGGAATTAGTTGTGAAGAGAAGCTGGCCAAAGCATTTCCTGGTTTTAGGTTTTTTTTGCTTTAACAAATGATGTCATCTTTTATGTGTGGTTTACAATAGTTCCTGAACAAAATATTTTTTTCAGAATCTTTTTGCTGATACTAAAAACAACTAAAGCATGTTTTGAGACCCAGTTTAAGTAAATGTCTGGGATGTATATAAAGTGGTAGCATATAGAAATTCAGATGGAAAAAACCCCATACCGAAGAGACTTAAAATTGGGTTCTAGGTCTCAACATATATCAAGGAGGACTCACATTTATCAAAGGATTTATTTTAGATCCTGAAATAACTAAGTGGTGTAACTATAGAAGGATATAATTTCTGAAATTATTGTATTTATTATTAAGTGATTTAACATACAGATGCTATTGGGACACCTATGAAAGTTAGGGCTTACTTCTAATGAAAGGGTTTATTTGGCATATGTAAGAAACAGAAGATTCACACCTTAATTAGGTGTTGCACTGGTATCTGAATTTCACGTCTTGAAGAAATATGTTAAAGGTAGTGTTTCTGAATGATGAATCCAGAATTCACTCCACAGCAGGGTCTAATGGCATCACCTGCCCAGAAAAGTATACTTGCATGAATCTCTGAAAAGTGCATGGAAAACAACAATCAAACTTTGTGCTAACAAGTGCTCATATCTGTTCTTTCAGAAAGTTTGATTTAGGTGCTCCAATCCAGTGTCACCAGAACTTGTACTTCCGTCTCACCAAGGTACGTGTGAAAATATGAGCCTTAGAATAGCTCTTACAAACATTCTTTGACATGCACATAAACAAGTGAGATATCATAATTTCATTGAGAAAACTGTTGCTCAAACCAACATCTTCATGGATTTGGCCATTTGGCTGTTGCTTATGTTAAGCTTGTTGAAACTGTGTACCTCCTTTTTCGGCCTTTTTTCTTCTTCCAGCTTTACTGTTATCATCTGATGCATATGCTATGCATGGCTGGGGAGCATGAGAACAAGCAGTGTGTGGCCAGAGGTACTACATAAATCTGTGAGACTTCCTTGCAGCCAGTTACAACAGAGAAAATAAATGAGTGCTGAAGTGGCTGCAGCAGGTTTGGAGGTAAGACAGCAAACAGGGAAGAACTGTGGTGTTTGAAGCAATTTGCTGGGTGCAATTGTGTGTAACATAAGTTATGAAATGAGGCAAGTATGTATGTGTCTGTTCCACTTTCAGAGCTGTGGCTATCAGGCTGGACTGTAGAATCGGAAATTTTTCTGGCAGTGTGCCAAACCAAAGCTATGCTGATGTTTTACTGTATAGAAATTAGTATCACCATTCATAGGTAATCACAACCTGTCACAATCAAGTACGTAACTTATTATTTACTTTAGCTTCAGTCCAAAGAAGAAAGGACAAATTTCCGATATTTTAAATTTGTTCCACTGATCTGTTCATCTGTTCATATTCTCTTAAGGTTACTGGAAGGCTTACATAAAAAATAAGCAAAGTTAACTCACACTTTCACCACCTTAATTCAACAACAGGATATTCCAATTCAGTTGCTGTGAAAGTAGATCTCTGAGAAATCCAGGATTAGAAATCTGGGTTCTTGTTTTCATTGGGAACAACCACACTTTGGGTTTCAACTTGTAAGAAGGATAAGAAGGAAAACCAGGTGTTTGCTTGAGAAGGCTCTGATGCCTCTGAAACACATGTGCTGATTAGTACTGGTGTGTCACCAGCTGGAACTACTTAAGCTAGAGGGCACTTTGTATTCTTTCCCTCTCCATCAGTAACTGGCAAGTATATTTTCTGCCTACAATCAATTGCTTTTATATTCTGAGTAATATTTCTAAGTAAGAAAAAATATTACAGCAGCTAGAGAAGCTATTGATTTTAGGTGGAAAATGCCTTTTCCAAATGCCACTCCAGATGACTGAAATACAAAGAAAATCTGTGACATCACTAACATGGCCAATAAACCTGTCACTTGGAAAACCAAGGGATGAACACAAATAAATGTGGTTCTTAATTTAGGTTCTGTACAAATCGTGCCATACAGACAAGGGAAGGATCAAACGGGGGCATCACATGTTGAGCTAGTAAGTGAAAAAAGCCCAGATCTATATTGTATGAGAGAGCATCAGATGTCCTGTTTTATTTTAGGAAACAGATTGGAATGACAAATATAATTTTCACTATCCTGGAGACCAACAAGACGTTAACAGTGCTCTTGTAGCCCATGGACAAGTATGTGCATTGTAGTACAGTTCTAGATTCACAGATGATGTAGTTTCAGTCTTTGGTATATTCACCATGGTCCTTCTTAGTACCGTAATTCGTATTGCCAGTGATCCTTGTCAAGAATTGATTATTTTAGCTACAATTGGAAATGCAGAGTGGATAATAATGGGAGCAAGTATCTTGGAGGTAATGTATCCAGTTGAGACCCTGCTCAGTTTAGCAGAGGTCAAGAGAAGAGCCAATACAGTCTTCTGGCTACCTTTTTTATTGTAAGCACTTCAGTCATGTATCTGGTTATAATGGAGCTGTGTTATCCTGAAGAACTGCACAGAACTTTTTTGTTTAGAAATTGTGCACTGTGAAAGTTCTGGCAAAAGGAGTGGGAGGAATGATTTCCATTTTTTTTTTCTTCCGAAATGTGAAAGGTTTTCGATCATTATTTTGTGCTTGAGGAAAAAAGTTACTTCATAAATTGAGGAACCAGCAGTTTCTAGACTAGTGAACATAACTTGCCCGTGACAGTCCCATTGCTTTTTCAAATTACAGAAATCTCAGAAGCAGCTGTTCACGATAGGAGCAAAGGCTTGAAAATAGTCAGAGATACAGTCCTTGAGAATTATGAAGCTCAACACCTGCATTTTAAATAGAGGCTTTTATTTGTCTGCAAGTCAGTTTACCAAGAACACTGAAATGATAACTTAGCATCCCCCCGTGTTAACAGTCTGGTTGCTGCATTTTGAAGTACTTGAAGCACATATGTCTTATCTCCCGTTCCACTCCCGAGTGGTGTACACCTTGTCACTGCAGCTAGAAGCTATGAACGCAGGAACATCTTAGGAACGGTCTGTGAATGCATGATCCCCTGGTTCTCTCTAAAATACGTTTCTGTAGTATTTTAGGATCATCACAAAAGACTCCCTCTTTAGTCTCTCCTCTCTGTTTAAAAATTGCTACCTCTTGAATTTTATAGTAGGGAGATCCATGAGAACCAGTCTGCTTTCCCTCTTTTCAGGTGGCACTGTGGTCTTGCTGAATATTTTATGATTGATAAAGAGAAAAATAAATGCATTAAGGATATTCAGTGAAGGAACTGCTGCATCAACCCCTGTCCATTCAGAGGAGTGAGAGAAAAAATTGTGAATTTTGAGTCTCCTCTGTAATTTTAAGAAATCTCCCTGAGGTGAGATGCTTGGCAAAGGTGTTTCATTCATTGTCTCTGTTTTAGTTACTTATGTCTTTTATAAGATGGTCTTCAGTGTCACAAAGCATGCTGCTTCATGGTACATCTTCTACACCTCCCTTCTAAGTTAATGTTAACAAACGTAACGAGAAACAGCCAACACGTATAGGGCATAGCATTATGTGCACAATTTAACCAGACTGAAGCAAATTCACATAATTTCATTTTTAAGTGCCTTCTAAGGTCACTAGGACTTCCAGGTTTCATACGTCACTGGAGATCCGCCTTGTTGTCAGAGGGCTAGTCTTTGTATTGCGACAGTACTGTGTCATAACCCACTGCCTCCAGAAGTGAAGGGGATTTATGGCAACTGTTCTGTCCAGCCTTGGAATGTTGCCTGTCCAAGGCCTTTTTGGGCAGACCAGTGACATTTCTCCCCTTTACTTCTGGAGACTGAAAGGGCTGCCTGTCCCTTCCCAGATAGCATGTGTCTTGGGTCACTGTAATGAGTTTGTGTGGCAAGGTTTTGGTAGTGGGGGGTTCAGGGGTGGCTGCTGTGAGGAGCTGCCAGAAGCTTCCCCCATGTCCGCCAGAGCCGCTGCCAGCCGGCTCCGAGAGG
>JAVJGI010000001.1:7763046-7777241 GCA_035590275.1 Ibycter americanus
CCCCCCCCCCCCCCCCCCCCCCCCCCCCCCCCCCCCCCACCCCCCACCCCCCACCCCATACATGGAGTTATCAGCGACATACCCCATCTTAGATTAAAATTATGCTGGAGCTACATTAGATCACAGTATTTATGTCACTGCTTGTAATATTGATCTTAAAACGTATTCCTCATTTAACAAGTAGTCCTGCAGACTTCTTTTAAACCAAAAATGAGTGATTAGGCAAATGCATGCTTGCAGTAGCAATGAACAAGCGTGAGTACAAAACATGGTGTTCACATTCATGCTTAACTACGTTAGTACAAATATTGTGCTGTGGAAACTGAAAATATTTTGGACTATGTTGTGTCTAAAGGATCATTCAGTCTGTGTTAAAAATATTCAACTAATGAAGTATAAATTAATTACTTTTGTAAAGCATTGTGTAATGCTGTAAGTGAATACTAAGTATTTGCTGTTACTAAATCAGTAGGAACTAGCTCACAATAGTAGCAGAATAAAAACACTAGAACTTCATAGATGTGCTTGCATTAATTCACAGACTTTATAGATCATGCAAAGAGAACCTGACTGAGCCATACTATTTCTAGGCTGATTCAATTGCTGTAACAAAAGCTTACAAAATTAGAGTCCAACGTATACCAGAAACAGTTGGGAAGTTGCAGTAAGTACTCCAGTGTAAACCATTATTGAAACATGAGTGAACAAAGTTTCTTCTGTCTTTCGATGTAGTCTCTTTTTCACTGTTGTACTGCTCAGAATTTTCTTTCACTGCCCCAGCAATAACTGAGGCTGGTGCTAAGGAATTATGGGAAAAAGGGAATAAGTGAATGTGCAACATAGTGCTAACACATGTTGCAGGACCCCAATGTATCTATTGTACCAGAGCCAAACAAAAAGCATGCGCAAGCCAGTCAGAAATGTCACTGCTCTAATTTAGAACCCAAGAGCCCTAGCCTATGCTCTTACCTGTAGTCACGTCCTATCACACCATACAGACTATTTTCCCCTTTTCCTCACTCTAGCAAGAGTGAATAACCACTTGCAAACATGCCCTGAAATGCCCTTGCTGGTCATGGATTTCTTGACTCCCAAAAGTTGATGCAACATAGTAGCTCCTTCTGTTTGAGATATGAACAAACAAATTGCCTTCTCTCATGCTGCAATAACTTATACAGGTGATTATGTGGTACTAAATGGGGCAATGGTAAATAAACTCATTAATATGTATACTTCAAATAAGAAGGCTATACATGGCTGCTTCTAGCTGTTCTTTTGTCTGTGTTCAATTAAATATTCCAGAATGTATAGTAAACAATATCATATAACTGAAAGCTATTTTGGCTGAGGGGATATGCTTATAAAAGATCTGTGCTATGATACTAGGTTACATTCTAATCAATTAAGAGCTTGATCTGTTAGAAGAAGGGGAAGATGCAAATTAAACAGCATCTGTTACAAAAGGGAGAGAATAAAGACTCCCTTGGAAATTTTGCCTTATTCCAGATGCCTTGCTATATATTTATCTTTAGAAATATTCCCCAAATCCTTTGAAAGAAATGTATCCCATATTCCAGTTATGTTATTATTGTTATACAAAAAGGACACAATGCTTAGGAAGGAATTTAACTATATCTTTTTAACTTGCTTAGTGCAATGAAGTTCTGAGATCACTAGGAGAGAAGGCTGGGAATCTATCATTCTTGAAAGTTACCATTCTTAGATTATATCATCTAAACACAGCACTAATATTTTAAAGAATGATATGATTTCCAGGCCCTGGATTTTCAACACATGTAAGTCTATAATTAAACCTGACCATAATCAGAGCAACATTTAATAATAAATGCTTAAATTAAACTGTTTCCTTTAGTCCTACTGAAATTTTCTAATTAGCCCATTTTGAGTAATTTTCAATCAGCTCTATTATTTTTGCTGAACAAACTGGAATTTCAGTCCCAATCTGAGCACTGCTGATTATTGTTAGCACACAGGAAAATGACCAGTATGGTGAAGACCCAGTAGTTGCTATTGAGGGCTTCGGAATTTTAAAATCAGAATTAGTCCCTCAAAAAGACAGTATCATTGATGATTAAATGCTTTGTTCTATGTATCAACAATTTTCTCACACTTTTGTTAATTTGTTCAGTCAAGAATCTCTGACTTTCTTCTCCCTTAAGCTATGAGTGAATGTCTTCCTAGTTCAGTATTTATCAGAACATCATAAACTACTACAAAGAGCAAAGGGTTTAGATAGAAAAGTTTAATAGTTGTTTAGATAATTCTCTGACTTTCTCTGTATAAAAGGGCGCTAATCTTGCATTAAATGACAGGATCATGTTAAATATCCCTGCATGCATCAATATTTTTACAAATTGCACCTGTTAATTTCCAAACCTCTGTGTCTTTGAGACACTAAGACCTCTGCTTGCTCAGTTAAGAAAAATGAATCTCAGGCTTTTTGGACTAGAAGGGGGGGAAAAGCAACCAACCAACCAAATGCAAAAAAGTTAGTTTTTGGTTATATAGTTGGTTTGCAGAAGAAAAGCTTTTTTGCCTTTTAACAGATGGAGAAACCAGAAGTAACTTGACTTGTGGCAGTCAGTAGAGTCTTGTAGGGAGTAGGAAAATTAAAGGAAAACAACTCTGGCTGATAATTTATATTTTTTATAAAAAGTATTTTGTTTATTTGTTTTTTAATACCTTCCCTATTTCCCTTGAAACTATAGCCTTCCAGTGGCTAGCAGTACAGATGTAATAATTGATCTGAGGCATAAATTTGACATTCTAGGTCTCTACGAGAGAGTGTAGCTTCTTCACAAAATTCAAATATTATTTATTTCAAACCAGGGAGAATCCACTTCTGCTTACTATGAACTCAGCTGTTCAAGAGTGGTCTCGCACATTCACAGTGTGTGTAAGCCAGGTGCAATGAGCTGGCTGTGAAGATCAAATTATAGTGCGAATGCAGAGATGTTGCACACATGTTGCAAAGTCTTGGTGGACTTGGTAGTGCTGGGTTAATGGTTGGACTCAATGGTCTTAAGGGTCTTTTCCAACCTAAACAATTCTGATTCTATGAAAGCTATAAAAAGTGAAGCTACAACACCACCCCATCAGTAAGTGGCTCAGATTGCAAAGTGCAAAAATTACCAATCCAGCCTCTCTAAAAAACCTTTCCTCAAATATTAGACTGCCCAAACCAACACCACCATCATACTGTTTGTTAGGAAAATGATGGGAGTTTTATGTAATAGAATAGAGATTAATAAAGGCATAGCAGATATAAACCCACTGTGCAGTTTTACAGATTCTACAGAGAATGAATAGAACACTTCTTGACACTGCAGAAATTCTGCAGTCACCTATCCCCAAAGTCAGTGGTGTTGCAGAGGACTTCTCCTTTTACAGAGGGAAAGAGGAAGTGAATTAATTCCTGAATATGAGCTGCATAAAAAAAAGCATAATGGACTTGACTTGATAAGCGTTAAAATGATGCAAGGAAATTGGTTTATATGTGCTGCACAAATTGAAGCAATGCAACCTGACAAGGAAATGCAATTCTCTGGCATGTTCGCTGAATGAGCAGGTTTAATGCATCATTTCACAGTTGCAACAAAATCAGATAATCTGTAGAAGAAACAAGCTTGGATTAGCCAGAAAGGACATCAAGGGCAATGATCATAGTGCATGTTCACTATAAGAAAAAGTCTGAAAATGCCTATGGTTTTTGTGTCAAAGAAAAATTGCAAGAAATTTGAGCATACACATGGAATTTCCAGGTCAGTGAAAAATGAAAAGCTTTGGAAAGATACCAGAGTACATTTTAGATTCATCAGCATGTTTGGGCTAATATGGAGCCCAAGGAGATTGCTCGCATGACTCTATAACTGTCTGATTTGGAAGGTAATTGTATTCTTTGGATTCCAAGAAGAAGCAAAATGGAATAACAAGTCTCCCACAAAGCTTGGTATTTGGAAACTGGGTTATCACAGAACAGCTCCAGAAAGTGAGACTGCAAGAGTAATTCAAAGCGTATGGATTATGGTCAGAAAATCTTTGTTCCCCTACATGATTCATGGTGGAGGTGATACAGTATTGTAAACCTCTGCACTGGGAACAGCAGTGACATTTTTTAACCTAGTGAAGAAGGATTCAGTTGGACTGGCAAATCAGTATGTCTCTGGAGGCTTACCATGTTTGTTAACTTATTTCCAGAACAAAAAATGGTTGAAATTTGGAAAAGGTCATATAAGGGCTGCCAGGAAAGAATTACAGTCTTAGAGCATATGAAACAAAAGTCGTTTTAGATTTTGCAATGCCGAGATTTTGCAATGCCTAGATTTTGCAATGTCTGGTGTCTTTTATGGTTAAAATCAAAACTAGAAGCAAAACTTGCAAATTTTCAGTCCTTTGGAATTACACTCCAAAATTATCTGCAATGAGTGGTGAACCCCCTGAAGTGTGAATAATGAAAAAAGCAATAGACTTGCTGGATCTGGGGTAATTTAGAGGTCACATTAACCAGAAAGGCAACCAAATTTCCTTTTTTTTTTTTTTACCCAGAATAAAGGCTTCATCTGCCTTATTACCTGGTAGAAGCATTTCTTCAACACCAACCTTGCCTGAAACGTATCTGGAATGTAATGTACAATAAAAAGGGACATATTTACTAAAATAGATACTAGTTATCTTGAGCTTACAGATTAAGGTAAAGAATAGAACCTACACGTGATATTTGACAGTGATTTATGGGAGAATTATTTTGTGACATCACTGGTTCACAGCATCAATATAACAGTTACAGCCCCTACTATTAAAATGCATTTTCAAGTCATTTGAAAGTGATTTTTTTAAATGCAGTATTGTAGAGCATAAGGAAAAATATTTTATTTTCCCAAGAATCGTTACTATTAGTACTGGATCTTCTATAAATCCTAAGAAATATGTGGTCACTCTTCATTTGGGTAATGCAGTAAATTCCAATATACTACAGTTAGTAGTTCAAGAGGCATATGTTTTCTGCTACTGTCATTATTCATTCTAATAATAGCAGCATCCTGTGTGAGCTCACCTAGATCAGAACCATCAGCAAGTGTTAAAACTGTTGTTACAGGTTCCTGAACAGATTACAAGTGACAACAGAACTCTGTTCACATTTCAAGTTTCAGCTATTTGTCATAATAAACAGTATTAAAAATCTCACATCAGCTTCTTACCAGATTCCCAGAAACAGATTAATAGAAAGATTTGCTCGGACACACAAACATAAATGCTTCTATTATAAACCCACATACATTGAGCCTGCGACACAAGGTCAAATTTTTACATTAATTATAGAACTGCATGTCACACTATTACAAGTCAGACACTAGCAATACTGCTTATAGAATGCTTGGTCTTCTTTGTTAGAGCCTGAGTGACCAAAAAAATCCCCAAAAAAGAAAGACAAGGGTTTTCCCAGATTATATTAAATAGGAAGATTACCTGCAAATTGATGTTCTTGATTTTAAAAGCGGAATAATGACAAATCAGCATGAGTAGCCGTCCTGGACTGTGCAGATACCTAGAAAAAAAATTAAAAAATAAAAAAACTTACAGCACAGTTTCATATTATCGCTGATCTAGGATAATTGCAATTTGCTTCCAAAAAAATCCAAAGAATTTCAGTTTATTTATCCATGGCCTTGCTCTCCTACTGTTTTTCTTGCAACTGGATCTAATTAATGATCATGCAGCCAACAAGGCGAGTTGGTTCAGCTCACAGATCTGACAGAAATCCACAGATAAAATTAATAGTTTTCTAACAAATCTACAAACTGAACAGATTCACCTCAAAGGTATGTGGTCAGTAGACTCAGGGCAAAGGGAAGAAATCCATAACTGAAGCATGATAATGTCTGCTCAATGTTATACTCAATTAAGAGTAATGTTAAACCACATTTTAAATTTTAAACTATTGAACCTTTATAATGAAATTCTGTATTGATTATGCCTAGTCATACACCTTGCAGAGATTACATTGAAATAGCATGTAAAAATATGTGAACCACCTTTCATGTAGTAATTCTGGAAGAGGTTCTGTAATCAGAATGTCTGATGAAAAAGCCAGCAAAGTAACCACAGAGGGAAACTTGTGACAGGTCCCCACAAACTTCTGTATTTCTAAAGAGATACAGCTAATACTGTCGCTTCTGAAAAAATATTAGTGACAAAAAGTCACAATAGTGACAAAATCCGGAAGGGCATTTTGACTACATTGATAGAGTAGTATCACATAGGAAAATGAAACAAATCTATACATTACCTCAGTCTAGCCTATCTCAAATCCTCCTCTTTGCAGCAGAGTGTATCTGCATATGGATGTCTCAAAGAAAGGGTCCAGAGCAGCAACAAGATAGTAAATGGATATTATATTACCCAGTACTTTGATGATGTCAGCTTTAAAATTGTTTATGTCAGAATCACATGTGATGTAACCTTCCCATTTTATTTGACAGTGAGTTTAGACAAAAGATTTTACAATCATAGTGGTTGCATATGGAAGTCTAGATTTAAAAAACACCAATGTTTTTGTCAACGAGACATAAGCATTTCTATACATTTACTGAGAACAGAATTACTCTGGCCTTGAGTTTTCTAATTTAAAAAGAAAACATACTGTAACTTTTATGCTTGTAATTTCTGGCCTCTTGATTTTGTCCAAAAAACACCAGGCATGGAAAGACTAATTTTAAGTTTCCAAAGACAGTCTGTGAAAGGCACCTGCAGATGCTGCTCCATTTCCCAGACAGTCTTAGGTTGGTCAGGTGAGAAATCCAAATCCCTGAATGGTTTTGGCAGTCACAGGCTTTCCAGAACAGAAGCGAACATTTAGTTCCTGCAGAAAAGTGCTCTGAGGAGGAACATGTCTTTTTATATCTGAAGTAATCCACTCGTATTGAAATTTATTGAATGAACTATAGTCAAAGAGAAGGTACCTGAGTAACAAATTACCAGGAAAAGACAAATATGCTGTGCCCTGCAATTAAAAATAATTAATCCATTTTAATTGATAGACTAGTTGAATGTATAAAGACAGATAAAATGGTTTGACCGTGCTTACTTAATGTGTTCATTTTAACTATTACATGAACATTCAACGACTGTAGACCCAAATCCAGAATCTTTTCTACTAAAAAGGCCGTGAGATCTCTTCTTAAGCAGAAATTTTCACTGGTTTAAATGTTCCAGAATGGATGGAATAAAGTAAACCCGGTATGTTTAAGAAACCTGAAATCCTGTCAGTATTTCTGAAGGAACATGGGACCTAGAATTCCTGTATGCACTGTATTTCCCTCTAGCTTTAATTGTAGCTGAAACAGTAAGCAAGCAATCCCTTAGTGCAGGACAGAATAATTTGTTTATAGCAATCTGGGCCTGCTGCTACATTCCATAGGAGAAGTAGCAAGAGAAACACCAATTTTGCTGGTACCTGAGGAAAGCAGTGACCAGCTTATCAATTAGTCTTTAAGTTCACATTTCTTTCTCTTTAATTCTTTTAAAATAAATCCCAAAACGTACTGTGAGAATACAGCTAATTTCCAAAACACAGTAACAAAGTGCTTATTTTCATATATTTCCTCTGACGGTTTACTCCAGCTACTCTTCCCACACTGTTCACCCAGAAATCACTGGTTACAACACTATTCCAACAGAGAAAACCTATGCTTCTGTCAATCCCAAAACAGCTCTGTGCTAATGTGGCATAAGGCATTACATGCAGACTGACTGGCCGATGCCAGTCAAGTGAGCAGTCAGGTTCTGCTCTTCTATTCATTACTGGTCAGTGTACAAAATCTCCTTCCAGTCCAGACGTCAGTATTTCGTACCCACAGCATACACTTCGTGGCTGTTGGGCACGTAGAATTTGTCACAATAAAAAGAGAACAGAAAGGAGAACTGCAATGCAAAGAGGGAAGGTGAAGTCCTGCATTTTCCTTGATTTCATCTAGCCTGTGCACTGTTTTTACTGAGCAGTGAAACTGATTTCTTTAAAAAAATTACATTAACTAAAAATAGTTTACCCTCTGCTATTGCAGCATTTAGTGGAACTACGCTAACAGAGGAGCATATGCTTACTCAAGCACTGATAGAAAAAGTCATGACATCCAGATCTCAGTAAAAGCAGGGTAATATCAGAGTAATTTCACATAATTCACACGGGCATATCTGTGATTAGATTTATGTAAACAAGATGTTTACATAACATGTAAACATGTTGTGTTTACATAACATTACATTATTCTGATGTACTGACATGGCAACATCTCATTGTCTGCCTCTTGTAACTCACTGAAGCATAGGACATGCTTTATGACATCAGTTACAAAATCAATTGTTCTTCCTGATTCATGTCACACATTTGCCCTCATAAAGTATTAATAAGCGTCATGGGAAGAGAAATGCTTCCCAGACAACCACGGAAACCTAGGAGGAGTTGAAAGCAGCATTAACACCCTGAGACACACTTTACTGGGACAGCTTAAACTCTGGTGTGTCTCTTATTTCAGGAAATTGCTGTAGCCACTAGTTTTACCCTGAAGTTTGCCACCATTGATTAAAAATATTTTAGTGATAACATACAGACTGCAATATTCTCTAGACTACCTGTACTTAGAAATGTACATTTAATGTTCACGTCATCAGTGATATGAAGATGCCTGATTTCTATTAAATCCAGTGGTCTTGGGAGGCTGTATCTATACATCTAGAAAAGACAGTAGAAACATGTTATAGATACTCCTATTTCAGCTAACCTTCATGCTTTTTAACATCCTAGTTCACATTAAGAAACACTTCATGTCTATGATAATACAATAAACAAACTGGATGATTATTTTCTGGTCAGGTACTCAGGACTTTCTTAGTCCTGCACATCTCACTGTTTTTTCCTCTTGGAACCTTCACTTTGGAAAATATGTTAAACTGGCAGGTAAAATCTGCTGCCAATATAGCCACTCTCTGTGAAGGATTAAAAAAAAAGTCTTGCAGCATAAGCTACAGCAGGCTAGCAGCTTGTCAAAATATCAATTGAAACACTAGGTTCCAAGTCATTAAAACTCAGTTTATGTTATACTCCAGAGATTCCTGAAGTATGGAATGGTGTGCAGTACTGTGTAGCCAAAATAAGAAAGACAGACGTTGTATTGAACTCTTCACACTGGACTCAAGTCCACTATACTAACAGTTGCATTAAATACATCTAAAGTTTACTGTGGACTCCACAATAATAAAAATAGAATGTGAATTCATGAAGACAGTATCACCTGATTCACATTGGAAAAAACTGTACATTTCATGGTGGGAAAATGTTCTTGGGAGTGAATTAATATTGACCAAAATCAGTCTCTAGCATAAATAGATTATTCTTAACCAATCCTGAAGAAAGAGGAGGAAAAAAAGGAGGCAGAAAAAAAGAAGGAAGACATGATATTCTAATCCAATATTTCTTAAATTATCTGGGAAAGCTTAAGTGAGGGAGCTTCAATATTGAGATAATTCAAGTAACATCAGAAAAATGTGCTACAACTAGTGTAAGCATAATTAATGTAGTTTGAAATTCTGGTGTCTGCAGGAATTAGAAAATGCAAAGCAGAAAAGGAGTTTAATTTTTAATGGTTAGTATTATGTTATGCTTTTAGGGTTGACTGGGCATGCATTTAGTGCTGACATTATAAAATAATTACATTAAAATTTAAGGAAGAAGAGGGACTGTCACTTCCAAATGAAATGGGAAGAAGAAAATTATGAATAAACAGGCCACATTAACACATACTGGAGGAATTTACGTAGCTAGGGTCTTGTTCTACTAGGGGCTCTGTGTTGAGAATTTCAGATCTTGAAAGCTGATGCACAGCTCAGCAAGTACCAAAGACTCTGCTCAGATGAATTGTTCACCTCTACTCAATGACATGCAATAAAACTGATGTGGCTGCAAACCCCCCAGAACACGGTAGTAAAGTTTGTTTGGATACGAACATCCACATCTCTTCAACTCATTTTCCTCCTACCCTTCAAAACTTCTAGTGTAGAACTGTTGCAGAAGTGGTTAAACAACATCTACATACTCAGTCCTTCCATCATTGCTTACAAATTTTTGAACAGTGATAGTGATTTGGTTGCAATGAGAATTAACTGTATTTTTCCTAAATTTAAGGGGAAAAATATATTTTCAAGAATTCTGTACCTTTCCAGCTTTTTCTTCTTTTTATGGAATATAGTCTTTGTTTCAATTTTGCACCAAGGACCACAGCTATGGGACTATATTTAAGCAACTTGAAAAAACAGTCGTTTTTGTCAATTTTTATCAGAACATCCAAGGACAATTAAGCTTTGGTTTCACCACTTTTTACCACATAATTAATAAATAATTATTACTTTATAAGGAGTCGAATGATTTAGTAGTGCCTTTTGTGAACTTTACTATCTTGACTTCATCTGTGCAAAGCACTATCACTTCACCTAGCTAGCAAAAGACATATAAATACTGAAAAACTTTCCCTGGTGGTTAAACAATCAAAAGTCCTAAATTACTGAGTTAATTTAACCTGTGTGTAATGTTAATATACAGAAGCCAATAAGGCTAGTTATATGCTTGAAGTTGTATACCCTCTTACTTTACCATATAGGAGATTTCACTTCTGTAAGAAATGTGAGGGAAATTAATTGACTTTTACAAGTTCTCTGGTAAGATTCAAACCAAGACACACTTGTACACACAGTGTGGGGGTATTTGCTCAGGGGCATTCTGTGGTTCTAGAACTGTCACTGCTGTTTCACCCACCTTTCTGAACTGGGTATTTTAAAAACACATATTACTAGCGGTACACCATCTGGTATATACCATCTGGGGTACCTGGTCTGCAAGGGCTGATGATCATTACCTTAATTAAACACATTTTGTCTAACTCACAGGGATGTCGACAGTAATGGATTGTAGTGGTAAGGTACATCACTTGCATATACAATGTACACATGCTCCCTCATGGAATTTACAAGACCTTTGAAGTGTTTCTAAAATATAGGTGATGTGGTAGAAAAATAGCATTAGGGTCTTCACAGCACCTTTTTCTTCCAATTACCCTGATCTTAGCTTTTCTTTTTCTACCATTTGTCCTGCATCTTGCAATTTTTGTATAGCAATAATTTACAAATCCCACTAGGAGTTTGTATATACTGCATATTCAAGCACACTGTAGCATTCTGTAATGGCTCTGCACAGTACTGACTGGGAAAAATTGCAATCCATTGGCAAAATTTCAGCCAATCCTGAAAAAAAAAAATAGTCCAAGGCCCCCAAACCAGACTTAGCAGTGGAACTAAATAACCTTTTGGTCTTCAGATAGTTACAGTTGCAGGCAACCCTGTAGGATTCCACTTACGTTAGCTACATAAATAATGCAATTAGTTCCCCCATCAAAGAGTTTGCACATGAAGTAGAGTCCTGTTAACAGCTGTATCACACTTACAACCTGGAAAGACACCCGCTATTTTGATGCATTTACCCTAAGCTTTCAAAACTAGATAAATTCTATCCCCAAAGAAAATTGCAGGATATTTCCCTAGCAGCTTCAGTACCAACAGTATTAACCCCATATTAAGCAGCTTAGAAAGTCAGACCTCTCTGTTGCGGTCCCCTGATGTTTGTACTATTAGCTGGCATTCCTTGAGATTAACTACTAAACACTAGGGGTGAGGAAGAAACTCTTCCCCCCCTCCACCTGGAATACTCTTGGCCAGCATGGGTCTTCCTGCAGACACAACTCTTCACAAACCTCCCCATATAAATTAATAGTCTGTACTCTTCCAAAGCATTCACCAAAGTACGCACATTTACAGTTTGTCATGGAAGAGATATTTTGAGAAATACAGGGAAAACTATTTCATAATGAAGCTTTATTGTGTATTTGTTTTTATAAATGATAGCAAAGGCATCCAGATAAGCCTCTGACAAAACCCTCATTATTATTTCTATACATCTATGGGGAAAAAAAAGTTCTTTGGTGGGATGCCCTTTAGCATTTGTACCAGCCACAGAGACAATCAGCTTGCTAGATGATGTATTATTTGATTGGCTTTGTTATTTCAGATGGTGAAGCATCAATCCTAGTGTGTTTCTTTAAATCATTGTCATGATGCACAATAGAAATATCTATGGTATTCAGAACTGTATTAGCAAATGTTTGTTGCATTTGACTGACACACAGTGCTGTTACAATGCAAGAGTGTTTCCCCACCAAATTAGAGTGCCTTTTAGTGTTAAAATGACTACTAGCCATTTATAAACATAGATACACACTTCTTGTACCTAGTGACATTGTTTCAGAGGAATTAATTATCTAGAGAGGCACATTAGAATTATTTATTTTTCTAAATTTCATTTTAACAAAAATAAGTATTGTTAATTGTTCAGAATGATTTGCAAAGCAGAAAGCTCACTATATTAATAGTGAGGATGAAGTTATCTATGTACCATGTAATTTGACATGAATAATTACTATTAGCGTAATGAAAACTGCAGTTAGGAAACATCACATAGTCACAGTACCTCACACCATCTTTACTGCCATTTGTTTCATTTATTTTTTCATTTACATTTGAGAATTAATATTAGAAAAGATAAGCCAGAAAGAGAAGGAAATGAACTTCAGGTAAACAAAAGTGATTTAATTCAAGAATAGAAAACCGGTGATTTACACAAAGGAGTATATATTGCTTTGCCTTACAGTTCAGTGCAAAAAGAGAAGATTACTGAAGAGGGAACCTACTTGTCATAGACTTCTGCTTAAACCACAGGAATGTCTTTGTTTTATGGTTTGCAATTGTGAATAAATTAGAATCATTAAGGCTCAGATTTTGAAAAGGAAGCAAGAAGTGCTTACATGATGTCTTCTTGTAAATACTCTGAACAACAACAACAAAAAAAAACCAAAACAAAACCAAAAAGGAATGTGCAGAGGTGAATATACAGAAAAGTAAAAGGGGTAGATTTTGCACTCAGTCATTTAAAATGTTCATTGGGGTCTTTTTATAGAACAAAACTGTGGTAACATAGTAGCAAATGGAGAAAAACATGTATATGTTGTGGCTTGCAGCAAAATAACTAAAGAAATGGAATGCCTTCAAAAGCCTGATTCTGTTTTCTAAATGAAAACAGAAACTCTCCTTCCCACTTGAAAGAGAAATTCCAGCAGTTCTGCTGCTCAGTCAGTGTTCTAATTAGGTTTTGGCACAGTCATTCACAGTCAGGACATGCAGTATATACCCCCTTACAGAGGGCAGGATGACTGGCTCTTTAGAGTATGAAAGTTGTTAACAATGCCAGTATTTAGATGTTTTGATCAGATTCAAAATACAAGTTAACACCACTGCAAGAAGGGCTGGTTATCTCAATTTTTCTTGCATTACAGTCAGCCAGAAAAATACTATCTAACAACTCTCTAGTGAGAGCTTATTTCTCTACTGAATAAAAATAATAGTGTAGCATGCACTGTCTAATTTTCAGTAAAAATATAAAGAACATACTTATATTAAAAAATCCCATTTCTGTAAATGGACTGGAAAAATAACTTCTAAAATTGAACTTTCTATTTTAGAGGACAAAGTATTCCAGTTCCATATATGCTGTATACTTAAAGACAGACATGAAGTATGGATCAATAAAATATAGTAATTGCCCATCAAAACTATGAAGATAAACCTAAAAGCTGTGCAGTGAAGCATGGAAATCCCTATCTTTTGTTCTTGAATGTCAAAGAGAAAAATAAGTACTTCAAAATAGTAGAACAAATGGTTGAGGTTATGCAAGAGACTGACAAAACCAAAATTGAATTGTCTATTTTATACTACTAGGAGGAGATATTTAGATTCATTTAGCACCAGCCTATCACATATTAGCAGGTGGTGGGTGAACAAAGATTACTGTAGATAAGAAAAAACAACATTGGCTTCAAAACATGCCAAACTGATTTGTTGTAGATAAGTAGATAAGTACCACTGCAGTAACACTTCAAACAGTTCAATTTCAAATGGATCATGGGAGGGATTAGTAAAAAAAAGTTTGTCTTTGAGCCTGTATATTTCTTGAGTTGTTAAAAAAAACACCTACAAAATAGCCAACCCTACCCCCTTCCAAAACACCACCAAACATTGTC
>JAVJGI010000001.1:7777341-7894076 GCA_035590275.1 Ibycter americanus
AGATGAAGTAACCTGTTTATTATCAAGGAACCACTTACTACTTCTCTACTGAGGTGTACTAGGATAGAGATAAGGGGTATAAGCCATGGATCAGCACCTTTTTTGTTAGTAAAACAGAATAAAATGAGATTTATGTCCTTAAATCCTACCCCCTTCCAAAACACCACCAAACATTGTCAGATGAAGTAACCTGTTTATTATCAAGGAACCACTTACTACTTCTCTACTGAGGTGTACTAGGATAGAGATAAGGGGCATAAGCCATGGATCAGCACCTTTTTTGTTAGTAAAACAGAATAAAATGAGATTTATGTCCTTAAAGCTTACAACTGGGAGGGAACAGAGAGCTGAGTTTACACCAAATTCAATTGTTACTGAAATGCCGTACCTTCCCAAAATCTAAACAATTAATATAAAATCTCACTCAACCAACTTTCTAGTCCTGGCCATATCCAACCTACAGATAAGACTATAACCATAACTTCCAATTCAGCACATTTTCTCTTATTAGCAGTAAAGGCCGTCACATGCTATAAAGTACATTCAGCACTCTGCTACAAAACAGAGCTGATGGACCCTCTCAGCTTTCTGATGTGCGCTGGGCCACTCGTTATCAAAATGGTGTCAATGCCAAAGGAGAGCTGTGCTCTCTTGCCCTGTAACATTCGAAATCCTCTTTTTCCTAGCTGGTTTTTTCCCCCCCTGGTTTTAATCTGTGATAATAAAAACACAACAGAGCTCTGCAGCACTTAAGTGTGGCTTTTAAACCCTTCAAAGATGGGTATATTTTTAGCTGTTAAGGTAGCAGTCACATTACCTGCTGAAAGGCATGGCCCTATAGCAATTTGGGAAGGTGCGGCACAAGATGCCTTAGTGGGAAAATTATGTCTGAGATGGATCCCTCACATTCTTCAGAACCACATACTATGCCCTCTAAGCAACACAAACCCCATTTTTTCTGTTATCAGCACTAGTAATTTGAGGATTTTGAGTAAAATACTTCTGGTGTCTTAATATCTGTCTAAAGTTTAGCTAAAACATACCTTCAGGGCAATGAAAGCAACAACAGAAAGGAGGGGGGAAGCAACAAGTAGAAAACAGCTGTTCTGTACAGCTTAAATTCTCAGAAAAGTGGCCTTGAACTTCTCTTTACATTCCATGCTCAGGAGTCAGGCTATTTATTCCTTCCTCTCTTTCTAGGAAAGAGGAATCTCAAATTATACACCTGGAGAAGACTGGACTTTTAGTTTAAAATTAATGTGTTAAAAATATGCAGAAATTCTTGTAAAGGACAGTCTATACAGGCAGTTCCTTCAGTTACCAACCCGTAGACCTTTATTCTTACTGGCATTATGAAAAATTACCAATCCAATATATATGCCATTTCTTTTCTGAAGTACACTTATTAAATGACTACACTGTGACTTCTGCCATATTCTTGAGAAATTAATGTTTTGCTTAGAGGATAGCTCATGCACAGAACCTGCATGTTGAAAAGGCAATCAAATAACAAGGAAAGTAGCTGGGATTTTTCCCTCAAGTAGCAATCCTCTACTCCAATACATACAGTAAGAGCTGTTCAATTTTTCTTTGCACTGTGTAAGCAGACAAAAGCATATGGCTCAGTCTTCAGTATTCTGGTGAATATTATTTCTTAGTTTGAAAATAATTCCCAAGGAAAAGCAAACAAAGTTCTGCTGAATAATTTAATTTTAGTGTTTGGGGTTTGTGGGTCTG
Source organism: Ibycter americanus (assembly GCA_035590275.1). Taxonomy (NCBI): domain Eukaryota; kingdom Metazoa; phylum Chordata; class Aves; order Falconiformes; family Falconidae; genus Ibycter; species Ibycter americanus. The sequence goes on from JAVJGI010000001.1 coordinate 7,779,079, forward strand.
TGTGTGACATACCATGAAAATCAGAAAGAGCTGTCTAGAATCATGCAATTAAAAGTCTCTTTAATGTGAAAGGATCCTCCACTATTATACAGTTAAAAGAAATGGAAATATAGTAGCTTTGCTTCTGCAGAGTATATTGATGAGTTGCTTTCAAGACTACCAGGTTGACAATAAATACCTAATTAGATGGGTAGTCTGACAGTTTCATTTGTACTCACAAACTCTGGGTGATATGAAGACAATCAGTTTGGCTGTGGAATAATTTGAAATTTATTACTGAATTCAGAAACTGATATGAGAGGAACATCATGTTGAAAAATGTTCTGCCTCTTAACTTTTATTCCTGTGTTACTCCACTAAATATTCAAACTTCAGAAAGAGGTTGTACAAGGATTAAAATATATGATCAAAAGTCTAACAACAATAAACATATGTAACAGGATATATAAGCAGTTCTAATACCAAACCTTAAGCAAACATTCCAATTTACTGTAACATCAGGTGCAGTTAAGTGGGTTGTGAAATGGAAGAATAACAAGTAATTATGACATTTCTAGTAATTTACCATTCCTGAAAAAAAGACCAGCTAAAAGAGGCTTTCCTAGGGAAAAATATTTTGCCTCATTTCCTTTACTATAAATGGTTCAAATTCCTGTCTATCCTAGATAGGTTTGAGTTGATTTGCACAAGACACAATCAGAGTCCTTAAGGAATTAAGAGTATAATATTGAGTAAAGGTGTTATTAGGTTTATTTTTACATCTGACACTACAATTACAACTATATCAATGGAAGCCTTAGTTAAAAATTTGTCAGTGAAAGGCATCCTGCAGAAAACTATTTCTAGGATTGCAAGAGTTATAAAATCTCTAATCAACAGCTCCTGACTCAGTATGCCAGATAGAGCATAAAAGCAATGATGTACAAATGCACAGCTAATACAGCTAATATCCTTGCTGTAGAATTAGTGTTAATCAAATGTGAATGGTTCAAGTAGTTCATGTTACTGCAAGATTGTAGTCTTGCTAATAATTCAATATGCTGTTTTAATTGCTACAGCTCAGCGTAATGTTTCTCTCAATTGAAGTTCCCTTTAGCCCTCAACCACTTAATGTGGTACTTCTCTACTGAGCTACCAAGTAATGAAGGGCAGGAGAGAGGGTCGGCTTTTGTTGATACTGATCTTTTTAAAAGTGAGGTTACTTACAGATGATGCTCCATGTCAGCTTCTTTTGCATTGACAGATTGGAAATATCAGTCAAAATAATTTGAGCCTATTTTATAAAACAAAACCAGCTCTGATAGGAACAGAAGTAGCTCTGCTGAGATCAGCTGCTGGTGGACTATTTCAGGGCAATACATTCAAGCATGGTGTTATGAAAACAGGACTCAGATACAGAATGACAGCTTCCATTCTCATATGAACTGTGAATTTCCCTGGTTTGTTTTTCTCCCCTGAGTTTAAATGAAACAAACAAACAAAAAAGCACAGTATTTTTCACAGAATAAAAAGGTTTGAAACAGTTCAGTCAATGGGCATTACCATTTCAGAAATGAACAACCATGACATGCAGAAGTTATAAAATGCATCACTCTTAACAACTGACCTTCTGTCATCTCATCATGGAATAAAAGGAGGCACTTTTACCAAAAGTGTAACACTGTGCTAGGTTGTTGTAGTTGGCTTTAAACAGCTGCACTAAATGAGTATGGGAAACATGGACCCTGGAGGTATTTAAAAGACATGTAGACATGGCACTTAGGGACATGGTTTAGTGGACTTGGCAGTGCTTGGCTAACAGTTGGACTCGATGATCTTAAAGGTCTTTTCAAACCTAAACAATTTTATGATTCTATGAAGACTGTCAAGCACTGACCTTCCTATAGGCTTTCCTGTCTTAAACAAACTTAAGAGACCAGACAATATGCGCAACACAGTGAGAGAGGATGCATCTTTCCAGAAGCAGCATTTTGAGTAAAATCCTTCTGTCAAGCAAATATATCCAGAATATGATATTGGAACATTTTTCCCTTCACGTGAAGTTAGTAATAGTACTTGTAATTTCAGACTCTCAAAAAATAATATGTAAAGACTATAAAAAATTGATTTTCCTATTAGCATCTGTCCTGACTAAAGTAGATTCATACAAACAGGACGCATAATCAGAATTTCAAAATAGATAGAATGACACTAAAGATTATGCAAGGAGAATCTTCTTAGGCCTGGTTTGGACCAAATACTGAGCTTCAAATTCAATAGAAGTATAGCTTTGTCATTAATTTTGACAGATGTTTAACCACTACTGTAATAATATAAAATGTAGAGAGGAAAAAAATCTAAAAATCTGCAGTTTAGAACTTTTACATAATGTGTATTTGTACAGTGTCTAAAACAGTCTAGCTGTAGTAATAAGGCAGTGCTTCATTAAAAAATAAATAGTAGGGATAGTTATTCTTTAAAAATTTTGTTACCACACAGTTGTAAGGAGTACAGGTGGATATTTCTGGAAGCCTGCTAATGATGATCAGGCTTCCTTTGTCACCCCAGCCTACACGGATCCATTAAGATGGTTTTTGGTCACATGGTGCTTGCATCACTATAACTTATGTGAATGTATATGCTATGCTACGCTTTGGACAATGTATTAGCTTAAAAATTAACAGACTATCTACACAAACACATACATTAAGATCCTACAAAGTTGCTACACAATTTCAGAATATCCCCAAGAACAGGAATGAATCATGCATCTCCAACTGGGGTATCATTCAGCAGGCAAAAGGTGTCTCTGCTTGAGAAACATAACTCTTGCTTGCATTAGAAATCATTCTCCTAAGATGCTGAAAACTAAGTCAGGTTGTAGGACATACTGGATACACAGGTAAATGAGCTTGATTTTCTATTTAAAATTTTTAAAAAAGAAAAAAGGAAACAGAGCAAGACAGAGAGAGGTAACATACTAGGGCTCCAGAAGAGCCTTAAAAGAACAAAAAGCTGCCTGACAACAGTTCACTTTCAGTAGTTCAGCAGGGCTGGTCTCCTTCAACAGAAGAGAAGCCTGGTTGTTAAATAAAGGGAAACAAAGCAGAAAACATTTAAGTATTGTTTTACTGTATATTTTTTATAAGAATAATTTCAAATACACTGTATTATGTATTTGCAAAAACACCATCTGCCTGACCATTTTATACTAATCGTAACTGCCATATTTTATCATTATTTTAGATAGGCATAAAAGAACAGTGAGAAACTCAAGGAAGAGAACAACAAAAAGCTCAAAAATATACAAAACTGCATCTTTCCATAAAGTATGTTTACCTAATACAGTGATGCTTGTTCCCCTAGTGGGTATTTAAACAATGGTTTTTGAACAGCCAGTTAGTGTAAGCCATGAATCATAAGTCAGAAAACATTTATTTCTGACCCAGACATCTGGTTTCTTGTGAGGGGTTACAGAGCAACTGAGAAATTCTGCTATCCTTTGGGTGGATCAATAGCTAAAGATATAACAGGTTTAGAAAGATACACCAGAAAAACAGCATGCGATCTACTTCTTTTAATACAAGATACCTCTGCCTTTTTTGTACCATTGTCCCCTTTAGAGACATACATGATGACATTCTTGTTTTGATATTTTTTGCTACTCTATATGTAAAGAACAACCAAGAGAATAAAATAAATTTAAAAAAAAAAAATAAAATCACCCTACTTAAATGTCTTTACTTCACTGGGAATTGTTTGTGGTGGAAAAGTAGTGTAAAAGGTCACTATACACAATCTTCAATTCTTCTCCCTCAGCCCCAAATGCTTTCTATCTCCTAAAGAATCTCCCTTTAGAAAACAGAAAAATTTTAACTGAAAAAGGAAGCAATGATGAATATAGTTGTTTAAAGAAAGTAAAAATACTTTTAAAATACAGTAAGATAGTTTCTATGGAAATTTGGTTGGTGATGGCCTTGAAATGACACCTGTGTTTTGATTTTTATATTAAGTTGATCTCTTTTTTATGTTTACTTTCCATGAATAATCTTGCTCTTTTAATGAATATTCATTAATTGTGTGGAACTGCAGTTGTAATGAAGCCAATAGGTATTTGCCATTTACTTTTAGTAGGCAATATCAGTAAGAAGTACAGGTATATTCATCCTAGCATTTTGGTTTTAACAATGGCCAGATAAGGCAACTAGGTACCCTTAGGTAAGTGTATAAGACAGAGCTACACTGGCAATGAGTTCTTCTACGACCTTTCCACATTTTGGTAGCCACTCAGCCTGTGGGCAAGAACAGCAGTCCAATAAATTTTAAATGAACATTAGAAATGATTTGCAAAAGTTTTTTAGAATTACTTTACCTTAGGATCCCCCCCCCCCAATGGATAAATGCAGTAGAAAAGAAAGTGTTTACAAAATTTTTGTGAGCATTCATATTATAAATCTGGTGTTAGCAGCTTTGCATCCCCACAGAGAAACATTCCCTTTGAACTAACTAGACAATCAACCACATGCGACTTCAACAAATTGCTCACAGGGAAGCAATGATAGCCAGAGTAATATTTGCACATTGCAAACTTTCAGATAGCTGAGATGTCACGATTTTCACAGATATATGCTCCGAACTGGCTAGTAGATGACTTCTTACACCACAGATAGCATTTTCACCTCTTAGGTTTCAGTGCTATAGCCAGATATGAAGTATTCAGGAGAATGCAAATAACTGAAATTGCCCATGTGTACTTTATTCATTACATCTATTTTAATGTAAAATGGGGGTAAAGAGAGTAAGACCTACTACAAGCAAAGATTTTGTCTGGGTCTTATTTTATCCCATCCTGTGTAACTTTACCAAATTCCTTCCCCCTACCCTCTTTTACAAAAAAAAACCCAAAAAATCCAAAAAAACCCAACAAAACAAAACAACCTTCTTTAAGTTTGCTGTACTGTACATGCAGCAACAAAAGTCACGGACCTAAACAATATATGAATAAGAACTACCAGTACCTAGATATAAATGAAGTATGTATTCCAGCCCTTTTCTAAACTACTCATTTTATTCTGTCCTAAACAAATTTAAAAGTTGGTTTCTTTTCTCTTCAGTCCTGGACAGGCTTTGGCTGCTTGATCACCATAATTTAGGAGAGATTGAAAGAGACATCCTAATGAGGAATTCTGCGCTGGCTGCTTGCCAAGAAATCAATCAAGTGATCTCTTTCAAAGTCTATCACTAACCTCATTAAACTAGTGAGAAATGAAGCTGCGACTTTCTCGACCTCATTCCCTACAGGCTTCTGATGTACTGAAGGGCTAATAGTGAGGAACACGAACACTGCATCCCCCAGACACGCACTGACTGGTCACTGGCTAGGGTCAGAGATACTATGGATCTAATAAGGTCACAGGGGCGAAAATGGTTATAGGGGTAATATCTCTTTAAAGACTTACAATATTTGCATGCAATTTGCTATGCAAAAATCAAGTGAACTTCAAGAAAAGGTCAGCTTCACCTTTCAGGCTCCCAGCCTTTATCTGGCTGCCAGTTACTACCGTGATGATTCATACTAATGAGTAGCAATCAGCTGTTAGTAGGTGCCCTGAATCAGCACAGCAAGAGGCAAACAGACTGGCAGAGGACTTTTTTTAAAGTGCAGGCACTCTAGAAGATAAAGTCCAAAGGAAGCAGTAAGGAAGAACATTATGTATCTGCACATGATAATTGTGTTCTATTCACCTGGCTGCTGCAAGCAGGCATACATAAAGCTTGCTGCTACCTCTCTCACATTTGGCATACCATCGCCTGATCACCTCCTGTTTCCCACATGATCACACAGATATGACTTCTCTTTAAAATGTCACACATGGTCCTACACTTCCAAGAGGAATAATAGAATTTCTTTTCTAAAAACAGCATTAAACTTACAAACTACAGAAGAAATTATCAAACAATTGGTATCTACCAACAAAACCTCAAAGATCAACCTTCCTGAACTGTATAGCACCAAATGCCTGCTATAATTATTGCAGCTCTCTGAACCAAAAGATTTTTCAATACATACATTATAAAATATTTGTCCACCCACCAAGTCTTAATCTTCTGGAAAAGTTCCCTAACCTCCAGAGCCTTAGTAATTTTTCTTATAGATTAAGTCATAATAAATTAAGAGTTAGTGATTTGACTAAAGACTTCCTAAGATGAAAAAGGTTCTTTTTTTGTGATTATAACGTTCATTCAATATGACATCCACTCACATGCTGAGGTCCAGCACAAGGCCTATGCTCTGTTTAAGACATGCTTAATCCCATAGGGGTCTCCTTGCATAAATCATCTTGTTCTCCACATTTTGCAGCACTAAATCATGAGTGAACAATATTATCAAGAGTTCAAATTAGACGTCAATGCATTTAATGGAAGCACCTAAACAGCAGCAGAGAAATATTACAATATTACCAACCTATGACATATATGACACATTGTGAATCATATTGAAGATTCAAAGGTTTCAAGAATATGCTCCCTGAGACACAAATTCTTGACAGGCTTCTGAACATTTTGAATATAGATAGCCAAGATAATAAGAATCTGCACACTTTTAACTGTGCTGTTATCCTGAGAACAATATTCTACATTCAAAATTTTTCAGAGAAGGTGTCTCAGAAAGTATTAAAATAGTTTGATCTTTCAATAGGAGTGTCTCCTATTTAGGAGAATTATTTTATTTTTTTTAATTAGACTAGAACATCCAGGCATTCCTTTAAGATACATCTAGAAAAATCACATCTTACTATAAATAAGAAACACTATATAGGAGATTAATCAATGTTAATCCCACACAATGAAATGACACAAGTTAAAGGAAAGTATAATGTGACAGATATATATTTTGCTGTTTAGTTGGTTTAACTAAACTTAACCTGGGCATCACATTCTGACCAGCCCAGTCGTCATATAATATTTCACAAGAGAAGGACATAGGCATAAATAGGTCCCAAAACTTTTGCATACTGATAGAGAAGCTCTTAGAAGAATGTGAGAATTTCATTTTCCCAGGCCATGTACACTCAGGAAATCTTCACAAGAAACCTAAAATTTAAGCCTAAATCTTAAGCATTAAAAATGTGTGTGGATGTGGGTGTTAAATTCTCCTTTTTATCAGTTATTCAATAATAATCAGGATTCTTTGCTTTCCTGGTTCAAAACCAAGCTAGTGGGTGCATTATGTTTAATTAGCTTAGGAGTATGATTTTTAAAATCTCTTTCTCTCTCTTTCAAGTAAAGATGTAATAACCTAGAAACACCACCACAAAAATGATTTATGTGTAACTGCAGCTGCAGGAATTATTGGGATTCAGATATCTTTACCATAGCTGAGGCAGAGGGTCACAGGCTGTGGTTTACCTCCCACATTTACCTCCCAGTGAAGCTAAAAACAGAACTCTCTTTGATTTCACAGTATAATGAATAAAACTATACTGAAAATTGCTCAACAATACTATCCAGAACAGCATGGATCCCAGTGTCCTTACTGCCATCGCTGTTGCTATAATTATCTTTTTATTATTATTTTATTTGGATTAGTCTTTGAAACTTCAGTGACGGGAAGCTATACAAGTGCATAATATACTGTATATGAAGAACATACTTGAAAAAACTGAGGCAAGGCTCAAGAAAAGCATCTGCAGAAATATTTAGGTGAAAACTGGGAGCTCAGCTCACAAATTATCCTAAAACCTCTACTGAAGTTTCATTTAACACTGAAGGTACTCATACTAGAAAGAAACATCAATTTTTCACTGTACAGGTCTCCAAAGATTTGAATACCTAAATGCAACTCAGTTTCAGTAGCATTGCTCAGCAGCTTTTCACATATACGCTTACCTTGAATTGATTTTCATAAGCTGTTCCTAGTTTGAATTCATGTTCATAATGCTGTTCCAAAGGACAGGAAAGGATTATAAACGCTTAGAAGCATTTCTAAAAATGTCAATTTCATGGGTTAAAAAGTTTTTTTTTCCCCTTTAATGAACATTAAGCCTTTACATTTTTGTTGTACCACTACTATGTATGAACCACTATTTGGGGGACAATTTCAACAGCATGAGAGATTCCTCACCCTTTCCCTTGCTTCTTTCTCTCTATCCCATCATGATCCTCAAGAACCACATGCCAGGAAGATGAACATCTTTTGTCAAAACTGAAAAGTGAACCTCATACTCTCATATTGCAATTAATTACTAGAGTATCATAGTGATCATGTCAAGAAAGGAAAGCCCTGCTTGGTTTCCTTGGGACAAAGCTCACGTTATCTATCAATCCCAAGAGGATGAAAAGTGAGATTTAACCCCTACCAACAAAGACTTGGAACATTTAGAAAGTGACCTGCAGATGCACACTGAGGGGCTGCTCCTGGTGTGAGGGCACTATGACTTCCATCTGACCTTGATATATGGGCTTGTTTTCTCTGGAAAGCAGAAGACAGGTTTAAGAGGAGAGGTAATGGAGACAAGTGAACATATGAGGATCTAGTGTTAGACTGCATTAGCACTTGGGGTGCCATAAACAGTCAGAGCCATGAAGCACAGTGAAGTTTCCCAGTATAAGCCGTGTCTCCCAACAGCTCTCAGGCAGAAGTCTCCTACTGGTGATTTGGTACCCCACTTTAAGGCATTAGCTTACCTATGGTCTGTTCAAGGAGGTGACATGCCTCTCACTATGCCCAAAAGTGAGGTGTTACAACAGCCCACATTCCAGTGACTGTATTTTTTAGGAATAAGTCTCAACAGAAACAAGAAAGGCTGAGAGAAACAGATACAGGAATACACAGAAGTGGTGAGAGAATACTAGAGAGCATGCTAAGCAGTGATCTCCCCTGCTGAACTGCTACTGCTGTCAGGCTTTTAGTAAGACCTATAGCAGAGGAAATCTGTAATACAGAGCACACCTTCCACTGATAGTAACTGGAAATGCAGGCATGACCAGAAGGGAAGATACAGCGTTTGCTGAAAAATTTAGGTAGTAATAATTAAAATAGTAGTATATAAAAGTAGTTAGTAAGTCACAGAAAAACTCAACTAAATATGTGACAGATTTCCCAATGTAAAAGTCCTGTCCAATGTAAATATTACTTCTCTTCCTGTTGTACTTGTGTCTTTTCAAAATAATTAATCTGCTTTGTCCTAAATGCTTACGATACTGAAGATATTTCATAAGATTTCAGATTACTTCCCACCCAATATGAGCTTTATTTCCTAAAATAAGCACAACTAGACAGGTGGTTTAGGAAACAAATAAGAGGCAGTGCAATTACAGCAAGACTTGACTTGCCTTCAGAATGTAGCCTGGCTATCTACAAAACAGATTCTAATTTAAATCTAGTGGGAAACTAAGAATTAGAAATGGTTATCATTAACATGCTGTTCTGGGTGTTATTTCATTTGGATTTAGACACACAGCATTAGGACATAACTGGGTGAGAGAGTACAAATATATTAGCATCATGCCTACCTTTATTTTACTTTTGCACATTCTTGCACATCCTTAACTTGTGTAAATACACTGAAGTCAAAGGGACTGTTACTGTGATTAAGGCTAAGCAGATGCTAATGATATACAAAATTGGAGCCCTAAAAAACAAATTATTTCAAATCAAAAGGAGTAAATCCAGTCATCTCTGCTTTCTCTCTCCTCCTCTCCTTTCTTCCAATGTTCCTTACTTCAACAATCTCCTTTTGTAACAGCACCCATGGCATGTATGCTGCATGCCAAGGAGACAGCCTTATATGTCTCTTTTTGCAAATCTACTGATAAAAATAAGGGCTGAACATAATATTACATGTAGGGAAACACAGTTGAATACATTTAATTTCTGTAACTGTGAAAACAGCTGTTATGCATGGATAATGGTGTGTATGTCTTAGTCATATCTTCATTTAAAAAAGAATATACAACCCTGTGCAAGACACTTACTCATCACCTTTATGAATGACTGCAAAAAGAAGAGAAATATCTTGTGACCCTCTCTGTGTCCTACATGCCTCATTAGAAGTCTGTAGCTCATGCTATTACCAGCTTCAATGATCAAGCTAGGCAAGCAGCCCATTCTGAACATGCCATCCTTTGCCCCATAAAAGTCCCCAGTCCCATCAGTAGCCAATGACCCTTCACCATCAATACAAAGCATGGGCAAGCTGTCTGAATACAAACTTTTCTCCAACTTGATGACCCTGCTACCTGAACCTTAACACCAACCTCAGCTCTAATCTCTTATCCTTAGTTTAGTGATATTTCCTCCTCACCTCAACCCTAAAAGGTTGTTCTCAAGTGGCACGTGCCAGCCTCAGGTCTTAGTGTAACAGCTCCTTTCTGAATTCACATCTTATTCTAGCTCATTTGTAGCTGCAGTCCAATGTTCAAATCTGAAATCTACCCCAGACACTCTTTCAGGTAACCAAAACTGGCCTTTACCAGCACTTTCAGAACTGTACCTCACTCTCCATTAGCTCGAATCTCTTCTTCCCTGTACTATACTCTACCCAGCTGAAGTCACAGACCTCAGGGATGGCAGGTACCCGTCAGCATCAGTCTTTGCTAAGCCTGGCAGCACCTTCTGAATCTATGGCTGACTCTGAATTATATCTGTATCACATGCGCTGCCTTGCCCTGCTTTACACCAGCACTTCCTTACTTCATCTGCGAGCACCTTGGTTTGAATTAAAAGAGGCAGCTGAGCATTTTAACCCCTGCTGATGCAGCCTCAACCCTTCACCGAGAATCAACACTTTTTGATGCTCTACCTAAAAATAGTAGTGTAGCTCATCCAAGAAGCCTCAAAAATCATAAACTTAGCCAAATTATTTCCTAACTTAAAAGAGCTGTTTTATTATGGGGGCTGGGGAAAATCAAACTCTCTTCTACTTTCATTTGAGATACAGAATCCTACAAAACACTGATGTATTGCTCTGCCACTTCCAAACAGGACCATTTCAACCTGCCCTGTTCTTCTGCTTTTCTTGAAATCAAACAAAATTTCAGTAAGAAAGGGAGAATATGTTGTCACAGTACACCTGAAAATAGTGTGTACATTGACCAGCACTGAAAAGAGTTACAGCTGAAATGCAATATGCTTTGGTTTTGTTTTGCTGCAAAAGCCCATTCGGGTGTTTGCCAAGAAACAAGTCTGAAAGCCTTTCCCTGCATTCCTGAATGATATCTACAATTACAACAGCAGGCATACTGCTCCTAAAATCTGCAGTCACAGGTTTTCCTGACTTTTAGAACTACCCAATACTTAATCCCAGTTCTGAGTGTAAGTGCCTACGCTTATTCATTTTAGTCAGCCCTGGAAATGCACTGGCTGAATTTTCTTCCTAGTAATTCCTCTCCCACTCTTCCAGTGACCTTTAGGATATAGATGTGTACATTGGTATGTATTGTCATTAATTTCTCAGTTTGACGGTGACCTCTCTGTCCCCAGCCCATATTCTAATTCTCTGTGTATTTGAAGAAGAAAACCAGGCTGGGCCTCTGGTAACCAAAATATGATTAATAATTATGTGGTTTCATTATGATTCAAGTCTAATATAAAAAATATTCTAGATTTGGACTGACTTTATAGAAATAGCCAAGAATCTTACAAATCTGCATGGCTACATGGAAATTGGTAAAGTTTTGCTATTATGCCACCTTAGAATCTGGCACTTTGGATGGCTATAACATGCATATATTATAATTTTTTAACATGCTGAGTATACATTGTCATACAGAATATAATTTAATTATCTTGTGTGAATATATCTAAGTAGCTTCAGAATAAACAAAGCATAATATGAAACCTGAATTAAAGTAAAACTCTTTCATGGAGTAATATATGTCTTTTCTTATTAATATGACAGGGGGAAAAAAGGATTTTGACACAATGGTGTTTTAAAATCAAAAACACTGACAATGCATTATAAATTATTCTATCTTTTTTACTTTATATTCATGTAGTCTTAAGGATTTCTGATTTTTCGTCTCCAGGGATTCTTAAGTATGCTTGAGAACAGGAATAAATGCAAACTCAGAAGCCTTCTTGAACCTTAAGACCAAGGTCACTAAGAATTCACTAGGAAATTCCATTAAATTCCTCATGCACATTCTCTACTGTCATTTCAGCACATTTATGATAAGAATGCGGAACTGCCTGTCTTGAATGACATTTCCACTTGCTATCTACCGGCTTGCCTGTCTCTATTAATAGTACATCGGACTTCAGAGGATAATACAGTCTGAAATGAAACTATCTCAGGATTAAAAAAATGATTCTTAGACATTAATTTTAAATATGAAGTAGAACTATTTGTTTTTAGCTTAAAAATGATTAATGGGATTAGATCTAATGTGCTAATTTAACACATCACAGTGCTTTATAAGCTGTACATTTTCTTCCCAGAAACCTTGCTTCTATTTCTTGAAGAAAACATTCAGTCTTTCATTTATCTGGATGTGAACACTGTGTGAAGATAAATTACACACCACAAGTTTCCACATACATCGCAACTCCCACTTTCAGATACAGCAAGCTCTCTTAGAACTAAATTAACAGTTAAAGCATAACGTGATAAAAAAAGGGCAGGAACTTGCTTTTATGGAATTATGCTGAGCAGGTATAATGAACCAGAGGATCCCAAGTATTTTGTCATGTATTTTCTATTCAACAAGACAGTCAAACAACCCTTTTCAAAAAAGGAAGTCTACTGTTAATTTCTGAGGGCAAATATTTTAAAGCACTTACCTGATTTAGGATCACAAAACCTTAATGAAAATCAGTATGGTTTAACATGAGTTACTTAGTGCCATGTTTTCAAAAGTAATTATGAACTAAGAGATACAGAGAAGCATCCAGTGGGATCTTCTAAATACCTAACTGACACTGTTTTCTACAGGTAAATATTTTCTCTCCATGTGGGGCAGAAAAAGGAGGGAAAAAGAACAGTAGGTCAGTTATATCTCCAAAATGTCACCCTATCTCAGCATAGTTAAATTAGCTACAATAAAAGAATACAACCTGAAGCACAGCAATATATGTGACATTAAAATACAAGAGTAAATTAATCCCTGCAATGAATTCCACAACAATCTAGACACATGAAAAGGATCCAGGATATATGACATTATACCAATATCATATCATACACAATGTGGTCTAAGAAGCTAGCACAGGTATTAATCCTTTAACCTCATTCCCTAAGATGCATTTTTTTCAGGGCTAACTAAATATAAATCTTGCAGACACAGAAATAAAACAGCTCAAGGTTATGCAAGTAACACTCAAACTATACACTCAAGAATTATAGTTTAAAATTTAAAATTATTCAATCAACCTGAATAGATTATGCTCCATCATGTGCATAAACCCAGAGCATCTAACATATATATTTGAATTTAAAATGCTGTCTCTAACCATTTGATACCAATGTTTCACAAGGCTTCTTGGTTGCCAACAATCACATCCATCTGTTATGCTGGCAGTATGCTCAGTCAAAGGTGCTTGGATCTTTTAGTTTCAGGCATCATTGCCAGAGAAATACAGAAACTTTGAACTGACAGTGTGAATGGATTCAGAAAGTACCAGTTAAAAGCTATCTGGATGGGACAACACAACATCAGGGAGAAAATAAAGAACAGAGGAAAGAATTTGGTAACTCGATAACAAATGCCATGCCTTTGCTTGAAGAAGTGAGCAAACATTTAGAAGGATCATTACTAGTCAACAAGAATGCTTAACAATACTTCGCAAGGGATATATATTGGAAATAATAGCACTACCTTTATTTCTTCCATAGAGCTTAAAAAACATCTTCTGACTTCTCTCTTAGATTTATATATCTATGCAACTGTACATACATATATTATAAATACATATGCAGGTACTAAGTATATACATATGTATAGCATACATATATATTATACATACCCATATAATAATGAGACATGTATAAAATATATATATATACATAATTCTTACTGACAAGCCCTCTGTGGTCCACTATAACTACTGAGGAGCAAAACCTACTATGCTATAAAGTCAAATATTATTTTTTTTTTTCGCAGGGGTGAGGGGGTAGTTGCTCAATGCTTCTGTGTAACAAAACACGCTTTCCTGCACAGTTACAAGGCAAAAAAAATCACGCAAAACAGTATGGCTCTTATAAAGAGCAAATCCATTAAGACAATTTCCACATATTCTAGAAAACCATTGCAGCTCCAACCTTAAGTTTTTCTGCAAGGAGAATTGGCAAAAAATTCTTCACTTGGGCAACAACTTTTCCAGTCACCATTACCCACAGCTTGAAAATACTTACTGGAAAATGGAGATGGGCCTCCCTCTTAAGGGGATTATCCTGTGTGGTATTTATAGCTTGCCCTATATACCTCTCCTCCTTTGCGCTTTTTATTGACAGAGCATCATCATTTGTGCTTCAGATACACTAATTTGCAGCAATGTGGACACAATTTGTGTTTTACTAAGATGCCCAGGGATCTCACTGAGGACCTAAAATTAAGCCATGCAGGGATAGCAGACTATTTTATCGGTTTTGAATCCTGTGAAAACCAGGGAATCCTACAGCCAAATAAATAGTGTGCATTGGTATTGAACAGAAAACAAAAATCATTCCAGTTAGTAAGGACATTTGTTCTGCTGTTTTGAGGTTTTTTTCTTGTATTTTTTCTTTTCTTTGATGTGACAAACCTATTCCTTATAAATACTATCTGGAAACCAGTCTTAATCATTACTTCTCCTCAACCCATGTTTCAATAATATCTCTAGGGAGTTAACAAGCATATATTGGACTAGTCTGAAAGTGTTGTGTAGGCATATCACAATATTGGCTTATTTTTCTTGCTACCCACAAGTATATTATTTCAGAATTATTTAAGCAGGAAAATCTCACTGGATTTTGTATTCTTTCTGTGCAAGTATCAAGAGATCCTTAAAATATTTTATCAGCTATAAAATCTGTTATCAGGCATGCCAAAGTATTTTCAGATGAATGCATTTCCCTTTATTCCATTAAACAAACTCATTCTAGTTACTGCCTGATTTTAGCTTGCACAGAAACTTCATGCAGTGTGATTTGTCAGTAGTCTATAGCAATATGTTTAACTGTATGCAATTGTTTAGGTGGAACAGCAGCCTCTCCAGCATCACTTTTTTAATAAGCCTGCTTCAGCGTCTTACAGACATGGTCTACAAAAGCATAGTCCTCCAGAGTGGGGAGGTACGGACAGGAAAGGACAGAGGTGAAACATGTCTCTGCAGCGGGGCATATCAACAGGGAGACCCTGGGAAGAAAGGAAGGAAAAGTGGTAGGACTAGGCTTGGAGGTGAAGTTGGAAGCAGTGGTAAGGCGGCAATGGCCAAGTGAGTGACCACAGTATACTCCACAGGAAACAATCCCCAGCTTTGGCAGGACACACCTGCCCAGGTCTCAGGGATTGCCATGTGAAGGCAACAATGGCGAAGGACTGAATGGCAGCTGTGCGGCTCCTTACTGCACATCCCAGCCCTGTCTGACTAGAAGCTGCTCACTGCTGCTCCATCCTCTTCCCCCAGGCCTGCCCCTGCTGCTTCTTCCTGGCAGTGCTCCCAGCAGATAATCCAAAACAACAAATTCCTGCCTCAGAATACGTACCCTACTGCACTCAGGGCACACTTCTAAATTTTAGAGCTGTCACTGTAAAGTATGTCAACAGAAAAGTTTTATTTATTCCTGCAAGAATCAAAGTACAGATATGAAAAATAGTGTGATTTATCTATCAGATTTCTTCAATGAGCTGTCAGCCATCCATGAGCAGATACAAAGGTAGCAAAATGTTCTGTTCACAGTGTTTTCTTTGTGTTGCTAAGTAAAAATAGCAAATTATTTCACTAGCACTGCTTCTGAACATATTTTTCTATTCCTTACAAATGGCATAATATGGCAGAAGTTTCCCACCATTAAAGTTAAAATAAAATAAATATAAACACAAAATATGTGACAGAATATTTTCTTCAGGTCTAATAGTTTTACAGACTGTATCAATGCAGACTTTTACATAGAAGTGACCAGTAATTTTGCTATTACTGTGCAGACATTGGGTCAAAGATAAAAACCCCTGGGAATACAACATTTACTCATGTACAGTATGCATGAAACCTGTGAGTTTACCCATACTTATTTATCATTTCCCTAGTAATATAGTTCTAAGTTTTCCCTCCATCCATTCCCTAGTTGTTGTTTTTTTTCATTTACATACTTAAATTTCTGTACAAAAGGAAGACCTTATGGGCTTCTTGCTCTATTGTATGAGACTTATTCCTTGCTATAGATCTAGCATAGAAACATTTAGGTTGGAAAAGACCTTTCAGATCATCAAGTCCAACCATTAACTCAGGACTGCCAAGTTCATCACTAAACCATGACCCTAAGCACTGCATCTACGCATTTTTTCAATACCCCCAGGGACAGTGACTCCATCACCTCCCTGGGCAGCTGTTCCAGGGCAGCCTGTTCCAACGCCTGACCACTCTTTCTGTGAAGAAATTTTTCCTAATACCCAGCCTAAATCCCTAGTGCAACTGAAGGCCATTTCCTCTCGTCCTATAGCTTGTTATCTGGGAGAAGAGACTGACACCCACCTGCCTACAGCCTCCTGTCAGGTAGTTGTAGAGAGCAATAAGATCCCCCCTGAGTCTCCTTCACACTAAACAACCCCAGTTCCCTCAGCTGCTTCTCCTAAGTGGACTTAAGACTTGTGCTCCAGACCCTTCACCAGCCTTGTTGTCCTTCTCTGGACACACTCCAGCCCCTCTGCATCCCTCCTGCAGTGAGGGGCACACAACTGAACACGGTATTGGAGGTGTAGTCTCACCAGTGCTGAGCACAGGGGGATGATCACTGCCCTTGTCCTGCTGGCCACACTGTTTTAGATACAAGCCAGGATGCGGTTGGCCTTCTTGGCCACCTGGGCACACTGCTGGCTCATGTTCAGCCAGCTGTTAACCAGCACCTCCAGGTCCTTTTCTGCTGGGCGGCTTTCCAGCCACTCTTCCCCAGGTCTGTAGCATTGTGTGGGGTTGCTGTGACCCAGGTGCAGGACCCGGCACTTCTCCCTGTTGAACCTCATACAATTGGCCTTGGCCCATCGGTCCAGCCTGTCCAGATCTCTCTACAGAGCCTTCCCATCCTCAAGCAGATCAACACTCCCACCCAGCTTGGTGTTGCCTGCAAACTTACTGAAGGTGCACTAACAGTCTTTTCTACTAGCTTTATTTAACCTGTTTTCAAGTTAAGGCACATATGCTTCAGAGATCTCTTACAGTGATTCTAACAATCTTAGATTATACCTTTGTCTATAATGTAATCTACTTCTAGATAATACCTTTCTTTACATCTAAAAGGTTAAATCTATGGAAAGATTCTACAGAGTGTTAGGATCCAAATGTATTTTACTGCAATTCCAGATCTGTCCTAAAGTTCACTCTTTGAGTTTTATACCTGATAGGGGTGCACTTGATGTAACTCACAAGATGGTGAGCTAAAAAATCTGAGCCTTGACGATTCAGTCTTACAATAGTATTTTCAGTGCTTCTGAAGCTATGATAGCCACAAAACAACTTCTTTAAAAGTTTGACAGTTTTTCTTAACTATATTGGTAGGACTTAAAAAAAAAAAAAAATGTTGCCTATTCCTAAAATTCTTGCTTCTCTCCAAGCTTATCGAAAATACATTTCTGCAAATATACATCTCAGTAAGCTGACCGGATTTAGAGCACTATCTTTTCCAGCTAGTAAGTTTTCCTTGTATTTTGTAAAACCTGTTCCCTAAAACTTTTTGTCTGTTTGTTTGTTTTCCACTAGAATTACCTGGCTTTCAAATAATCGTAGGATCACTTTTCTGGAAAGCAGAGAAGTCATAAGTTTTCAAGATGCATTTGCTAGATATTCCTTATTCCATGGCACAGTGGAGAAACTGTAATACTTAGTGTCAGCTGAATGTCTTCCACGTCAGGTGAAAATTCCCCCTTTCCTTGAATACAGGCTGAATCATGCCACTAAAATTCAGTTTGTTTTTTAGAGCTTCAGGTTATCTGATTGTGCTGAATGGATGCAGGCACAAG
The DNA here is from genome assembly GCA_035590275.1 of Ibycter americanus. Classification (NCBI taxonomy): domain Eukaryota; kingdom Metazoa; phylum Chordata; class Aves; order Falconiformes; family Falconidae; genus Ibycter; species Ibycter americanus. Next base: position 7,797,211 of record JAVJGI010000001.1, read on the forward strand.
ACCTCAGTAAAGCAGTCTATGACAGACAATTTTGAAAAAAGTTCCTAAGTATTAATTTCCTTTTTATTTCTTCCTCTTCACAGTCTCCCTGAAGAAGACTAAATTCAGAGAAACAAAGCTCAGTGTTTTCACACTCACTTTTAGATGCTCAGATTCTGCTTCTCTAGAAAAGTCCTAGTGAATGTGCATACCAGAAGAGCAAAGGGCAGCGTTTAGAACCCCTGCATTCAGTTTAGGAAGCACCTTGCATTACCAGCTGTCACTGAGAGACTGAGCCCTGTGGGAAGAATTCTGTTCTGTCTGCAGCACTTCTCTCTCAGCTGTTTGGCCATGGGCTGCATCAAGGAACATCCTCACTGCCAGCCACATTACAGTCTCCAGTGAGAGCTGATCTAATTTCAGCAAGAATGGGCTTTATCCCTTTGCTGAATGTGACCGGAATAGATGAAGACAGTCAGGTCCCTACACAGTCAATGCCTGTAGTGCCACTCAATAGCATATAATTGGAAATACAGCAACAATGGAATATTAAGATACAAGCTGGTCAAGGAATAAGAGGTTTCTTAGCATGCAAAAGTGCTTCACAGTATCATCTACAGATACTGTTTGATGATACAACTACAATATACATCATTAGATGTCACAAAGTGACAGTAAAATGTAAAAATGTCGATCAAACAAAAAAAAAATATATGGTCTGCATCGATCAAACAAACAAAAAAAGTATGGTCTGCACCAGAATGGAATACTTTAGCTACAGTAGTGAAACAGTAATAAATATTTCATTTTTAATAGTATTTTTGTAAGATTAATTCCTTGAGGTTTCATTCAATTACTGCAACTTTGTAATCTCCACTTATTTGAAGGAATGTGGCACTGAATCTTCACATAAGAAACTCCATGTATGAAAGCCTCAGTTAACTCACCACAAAACAATTCTTAATCTGTAACTCAGCTATTTTGCTGATTACTGCCTTTGTGAACTTCAAATTATATGGTTCTTTTAGTCTGAAGGAAGATAAAACAATTCACCTTTTGTAAATACATTCATGAATTTTGAACACAAAACTATGTATACAGTCTGCAATTATTTTAAGAAAGCATACAGTGCATCAAAATTAAATTCAGAACATGACTCCATCTTTGGAGTCCATCAGAACTTTGACTACTGAAGCAGTATTTTGCAGCAACAAGATTGTTTTACAAATGTTGTATATTAATGCCAGTGTGAAATGATGTCAGGGTATGGCTATACAGTAATGCTCTGGAATTCAGAAAACTTCTGTTCTCCTGCAGTGTGACAGTGAGCAATGAGGATTGATAGTAACTGAGAGTGACATCTAATTTCAGCAGATTTTAGACCTTTCACCTGTCACATGCAGGAACACTGAATTGTTTTTTCTTCCTTAAATATATAAGATGAGTCCTCCACAAAACATTTCTATACATTTAAATTATCAAGTTCACTGATCATATTTTTCCTAATAATGAACAATTATAACTTTTAGAGATCCATAGAAAATAATATAATCGTTTGTAAGCTGAGATTATTTTTTTTTAAAGCTGTGGTAACTTGCAGAGATGAGCCTATGTCTGAATCACAGATAGAAGGAATTGGGACCTATATCCAGATAATTCGATGTGGAAAAACTCATAGAGTTGATCAGCTCCCAGTTTGAAGTTCAAGGATGATACTGCTTTTGGCATCAGATCATAGATTAAGCAACACTATGGTACAGGTTAAAGGTATCGTGAGATGTGCACTAGTAGATTTTCAAGGCTTTCATCACAGAGAGGGGAAAGAAAGCAGACTTGTAAGTCAGTCAGTGCATTACATCCCACAGTTACTTATTTACATGTGTAAAACTTTAGTCTTAAATTAGCTAGAGAGAATAAAAACATCAAGACCTTCTGGGATCTTCTACTGATGATGCAAATTTTTGTCTTTTAACAGCTATGAAGGCAGCATTTACCATACAGGACAGACTTGTAAATACACTTACACCCAGACAAAAGATTAAATAACTTAAGGGCCTAGTTCTCTTCTGCACTACATCTGCTTGGCTCCATTGTTAATTCATCAATTTATACTGACTGATCAGACTCAAGATGTTTTAAAGCCTTAAGTGACTAAGGAAGAAGTTTAGACAACATCACTTCCCTCCAAAAAACTGTAAGTTACTGTAAATACAGCAACTCAGGCAAAGAATTTTTAAAAAGCTAAGCTTTCTGAGAGTCTGTTGCCTCAGATGAAACATTGTCTATAGTAAAAACACATCCTTTTTTATCCACTTTTAAAACCTTTAATTAGATAAAGAATATAGCAAGTGGATAACAATAACGGTAGCTTGCTGTTTCTCATTACCAGCTTCAAATTATCTGTCTTCCCTTTTTGTCTCAGACCATTGCTAATGTCTCAAACATGGTTCTCATGTACGATTCTCATGTACGACACCTAGTCACGGTTTCACTCCATTGGCCTTTCCTTCCATTCCATAGAAAATTATTTTTGGATTCTATAACAGTTTCTTCCCTGACACAAGGTCTATTATTCTTTGTGTGAAATGCAGTGAAATGCCGTTTGAAGATGTAAGTGCAAATAGAATAGAAGAGACAAGGGAATTATAACATTTTGTAAAAATTAAATTCTTGATACTTTATAGTCACAACTGACAGCAAACTACTGATGAATACTGAATGCCAGAGAAACCACACAAAACAAGACTACGGAAATAATGCTAAGAAATGTGTTGTTTACATTCCTATGCAGTTCAAATGTACCTTATGCAGAATTAGGACCCAGCACAGTTTCTCTCTGTCATAATTTCTAATTTGGCCCACATGATCAGAAACAAACCAACCATACTATTTAATCCATGGCTGTCTGGTTCTATGTGTGTAATGAATTAATATTATTAGTCCAGTTATGAAGAGTGCTTACATTATCTCAAATATGTTATCATAATTGATCCTAGCTGTCATATCTGTCATATTCATTAATGAAGAACTAATACCTGTCCAACAGCCATAGTAAATGGAGCTTTTTTGGAATCAGAGAGCCTCCACAGCACTACACAGGGGAAGGAACACAGTATTTTCTTTGCTACCATGTCCCTGCTGTGGGCACAGCCCCAGGGCTGCCAATGTTCAGGTTGGAAACTGGCACATATTAAAAGTGCCTTATTTGGAGATTTTAAATAGCAAAACACTCTAATTTTAACCAAATATTGAAGGGGAGAGCATTTTTGCAGAGATACGGTTTTGCAAAATTTCATCTATCAAGCTGTTGATTACCATCACAAAACAGGATACTATGAATTTAAGATCCATTTTACCTGAAGTCTGCAAAGTCCAGCGTATCTGTGTTGAGTACTTGAACATGACCACTTTAATACAAAGCAGTAAGAGATCAAAAGCAGCATCAACAGCCACATTTCCATTATTAATCTGCGTTAAAATTATGTAACTCATACCATGGTTTAATCCCAGCCGGCAACTAAGTACCACCCACACAAGCAGTCGCTCACACCACCTGCCCCTGCCAGTAGGACAGCGAGAAGAATCAGAGAAAAGGTAAAACCCATGGGTTGAGATAAGAACAGTTTAATAACTGAAGCAAACTAAAATATAGTAACAGTAATGAAAAGGGAGATAACAAAGACAGAGAGAGAAATAAAACCCAAGAAAAACAAGTGATGCACAATACTACTGCTCACCACCCACTGAGTGATGCCCAGCCAGTCCCCGAGCAGCAATCCCCCTCCCCCACCAACTCCCCCCAGTTTATACACTGAGCATGATGGTCTATGGTATGGAATATCCCTTTGGTCAGTTTGGGTCAGCTCTCCTGGCTCTGCTCCCTCCCAGCTCCTTGTGCACCTCCTCGTTGGCAGAGCATGGGAAACTGAAAAGTCTTTGGCTTAGAGTAAGCATTACTTAGCAACAACTAAAAACATCACTCTCTTACCAACATTATTCTCATACTAAATTCAAAAACACAGCACTGTAGCAGCTACTAGGATGAAAATTAACTCTATTCCAGCCAAAACCAGGACATCACATCATGTTACAGCACTTACCTTAATAATGACATAATTTAAACAAACTAGATCTTTCCATAAGAAAGCCTGCCCCACCCTTCCCAAAATAAGCTACAGGTAACAAAAATTTCTAAGTATACTAGTGACTGATACCTTTGTATCTCTCCCTGAGTGTTCAGTCTCATCTGGATTTGATCTGACCTATGCTCTACCTTTGCTTGTAAGCTTTAAGCTTGTTTGCATTTTTCAAAAACTCTGTGTATTCACAAATGTTCAGATGGACAGACAACACAGGAGGCAGGAGTGTGACACGGTACAGACAAATATAACTACCAAAGCTTGGCATGTTTTAAGGCTCTCAGGAGTTCCTCCTGATGACAGTGATAATGAAATATATCTAGCTCTTTTGAAGGGTCCAGATTTCTGCAATACCTGTGCTAACTCCAAGCCTCTGTACTCTTTTAAATAAAAAAGTCTCAAACACATGGATTACGTCTAATGCTGCCCACCATTCTGGCAAGCTCATGCAAGGTATGCTTGAGCAAAGACAGCACAGAGCAAAAATTGTAACTTTTTTGTTATTACATGAACAGTTCATTGAGAAGTTCATTGTGGGATCACCATCGCTGGAATTGTTCAAAAATGCATCAATGTGGTGCTTAGAGGCATGGTTTAGTGGCGGCCTTGGCAGTCCTGGGTTAACAGTTGGACTTAATGATCTCAAATGTCTTTTCCAACCTAAATGTTCTATGATTCAAGCTAAAAATCCCTCTCCTCCCAATTTCCAGTTTTTCCTTCCAGTAAATCTTTCAAGAGTTACCTATACCATTATTAAACAGAAGTCACCTCCACCCCCAGTGATACTTGTGGAGCTCCTGACAGAGTTCTGGTTCTGACAGAACTGCATCATTTTATACTGAATTAAATCAGGAATGCATTTCTCCCAGTGCTTTTCATACTACTCCCACTGTACCTCAGGCAAATTACATTCTTTGCAAAAGTAACTCATAGAATAATTTTCCCAGAAAGCCATCAAAAAAGTCTCCCCTCATACACTCCCATCTGTCTCTGCTTTCCTGAGAAACAAAGCCTCTGGCTACACTGGCACCTTTGATAGATGACTTAGTGAATTGTTTTTGGACATATTCCCTCTGTTTTAAGCATATAAATTGCAAAAACATTTTTCTGTAGGCCCTATATATCATTGAGGTAGGTTCAACCATTCAGTAATCCTGGAAACACAGCAACTGACTTCAATCCCGGAATGAAAGCAATCCAGCCCAGCTGGAAACCTAAAAATGCATGACAGAAGTCACACTGAATGTTCAGAAAGTGAAAAAACATTTCACCAAAGTTGAGCAGAATTTTCTCTAAGTAGATAATAAAAATTGCATTATTGCTACACCACAAATACAGACAAAACAAAGCCTCTTCAAGCTTTTGGAGACTACATGTGTTTTTTCTTACTTAATTTGCTAATTATATTAGGTATTTTTATAATATTCTACATTCCCATCAAATTATAAACCTAATATTTTTTTTAAAATAAGGCATAGTTATATACACAATAATTTCCTCAGCGGTATGTCTAATTATATAATTCTTCTATTTCTAATCACAAGCAGTGACGAAGACTTGTAATGACAAGCAGTATTTTATCACTGGTATGGTTAATGTACACTTCTGTTCTAAAGCAAGTATATATTTAAATTTTCTCCTACTCCTTAGCATAAAATGGCAATGATCTTAATTTAACTTAGAAGTAAAACAAGAGCTAATTTAGCTACAAGAAAAGCAAGTCTGGTTATGTAAGTCTTAGGATGAATTTTCACTGCAAATGGAACATTTGTAATGAAAATCAGCCAGTTACACTTGCGTTTTTCCTGGGCCTAGAAGCAATACCGTTGCAGCTCATCCACTCAATCACTTCCGATTTGCAGAGGGGTATTTAAATGTATTTTATGCTAAACGGTCCAAGTACATACATTAACAGAACTGATTTTGGGTCTTATACCCAAGAATAATCACAGAAACAATTTTATCTGTCATGTGAAGAACCCAGAATAAAATGAGCTGTCACAAAGCATTGTGTCATGTCACCACACACATGCACACACACATTTTATACATGGAATATAGCAGTTCACTTTCTGTCTAAGGTGGCAGCTTTCCTTGGGGAAATATCATTAGATTTCTCATTAGGGCCTTTTCTGCAGAGATATTTTTCCTGTATCACAGACAAAGTTCTGTTCTTGAAACTTCACTAGGTTCAAACTAGAGGCGCTCTCATCAAACTGATTTTCAGAATTGGAAAAGAGAAAAGAGAGGTATGGTGGATGGTGTGACAGGAAGAAGCAGTGCAATGTACATTTTTAAAATCTTGCTTGCATAATCTGTATTTCAGAAGCCCTTGAGATTTGCATTGCTCTATTTACTTCAATGAACATTTCAGCTCTACTAACTCCTACTCACATACCCAGTATCAGAATTTCACTGACAACACTAGATTTCTGTGTCATAAGCAGGACTACAGCTCCTTTTTGAACCTCTGTAGCTTAGTCTCATCATTTCCTGGAACTAATTCAAAAGTATAAATATCAAATGCCTACTATAGCTTTGCGTCTGATAGACAGTAATTTCTCCAAACAGAACACAGAGCTGTTTCAGCAAAAAGCATAAATAATACAAACAATAATGAAATCTTTCTGATAATAGGAAGAATAATCTTAATACTCCCACTTCACTCATGGGAAAATGAAAAGGTCATTACATGTCAGAAGACTATATCTGAACCAAGACTTGGGAACTTCATTCAAGAGAAGACAATCTTGGTTTTATGAAGTGTCAATTCCTGAGGTCATGAAGCAGTCAGGGATGCTGTCAGTTTCTGGGAAGACGCAGTGACCTACTCCTGCTTGTCATGGAGAGACTACTGGTACATACCTAGGAAAGCAAGTCGGAGGAAAAATGAAGAAAGGAGAGGGTCCCCTCTAAAAGCCCATGAGATTTTAAGATTTTGCTGTTTCAGACAGGATGACCATATTCATACAAAGCATACAAAATTCAGTCTTATTAAAGTATTTCTGAACAGTTTTAAAATATCCTTTTTCAACTGAACTTATATAAATACGTGTATATGCATGTGTTTGTGTGTTAGTATGCATATAGAATATATATTAGCTCTCGTTTTGCAGTTTAAAAAACTATTACATAAAATATTTTCATTAGAAAATTGCAGGCTAGCTGTTATGCAATGATCCATTCTTGTGTAGCTACTGCAGTTTTGTGTGAGCCAAAAAAGTTCAAAACCCACCTTTTTAATTCTTCAGGAAAAAAACCCATAGCATTTTTTTTTTCTCTTGCTGTTAATAAAATCCAAACTTCAAAAACTAGAAATAGGGAAAATGACAAATTAACAAAAAAGTAAGAGCTTAAAATGAATCTCCCATCTACTAAAGCACAAAATGTACCACCTTCCATGTAATACAGTAATCCAAGATGGGTAAAGGTTATTTCTCAAGCATCCAAAGATATTTAACCATTAACTTTTCCCTTTACCTCTCCAAAACAATTCCCAAACAATAAAGTTTCTTTTTCAATTTTTCTAAAAGCCATTATTCTCTTCCCTTAGGAAGGGAACAAGCACGACTTGCTTTACAGTTGGGATCATAGAAATTATAATCTTTTCCTGTTCTGTGTTAGTTCAACTTCCCTACAGCCACGAAAGATATCACAAACTCTACAAATTCCTTTTTTTTTTCCCTTTTATATTCTGGGAAATACTCAGGATTTTAATGGTGACAAAAACATTAAAGGCTGGATTTACTGATGCTTTTCAAATGCTTTTAAGAGAGGGAAAAAAAAAATTGTTCACAATAACCCAGTCTTCCCTGAAGAAAAAAAAAAAAGAGAACCACCCCACCACCCCCAACACAAACCACCACCACCACCCCCACCAAAAAAAAAAAAAAAACCCCCCCCCAAAAAAAAAAACCTACTTGTAGAGGAAACCATTGAACAATCCAGACTCTATTCTACTTCTTGGACATTCACCATGACAATAACAAAAATATAGATATCTTTTAATTTTCAACACTTTTTTTCCCTAATTTACATTCAGGTTAAATTTTACTAGGTTGCAACCACAGGACAGTGGGTAATTCTGGGTTCAAAACCCTTCGCTTCAAAACCAGAAAGCACAGGCAGAGAGTTAGCTGCAAACGGAGTTTTACTCTTCTGTGCAGCACCCCAGACTTTACAAAAATATAGTATAAGTGTTAAAAACAAGTCTCACTGATGCTAATGTGAGGGAGGGAGGGGAAACTTTATTTCACACTGAAAAACAATAGTTCCTTCTGTGAAGGTGAGTTTTTTGTGTGTGTGCATGTTATTCCAATGTGTGTAGGTAGAACAATAAAACTTTCACTCATGTATTTTCAGGTTTTTTGTAATCCTGAAATTGTGCAACCCTACAGCAGATGTTAACAGCGGGGACATTACAAAAGGCTGAGATGTTTGCATGTTTGCCCGTAGCTGCTGAAAAGTTAAGAGAAGGTCTGGAAAGCAGGGATAGCAAGCTTGTTTGTGGGCTTACCTATATGCAGAATTCTTGCATTAAAATTTGAATCTCTGTAATTTATGTTTAAAGCAACCTCTGGAGGTTATTTGCTCTAACACAGGTATGCCCCTCCTCTTTCCCCTCATTCCCGGACCACCCCCCCCAGGTCAACTGAGAAAAGGTTTCTCAGGGTCTTGTCCTGTTAGCCTTTGAGTATCTGTGAGGCTCTCCACAACTTCTCTGGGCAACCTGCTTCAGTTTTTCATTACTCTTCTACTAGACATTCTTTTTCTAACATCAAAATTTTCCTTGTTGCAGCTTTTCCCATTGCTTATTTTCCTTTCACCACATACCTCTGAGAAAAGTCTACCTCCACCTTCTTCATACACTTCCAATATATAGCTGAAGATAGCAACAAGGTTCCCCCTGCAGTAGTTTGTTTTCTTTCCTAAAGTCTTGGTCCTTAAAAAAGATATGGGTCTGTATCTCCTGTAATGAGAGATTATTTTTTTTTCATTCAGAATTTGTATCAGTACTCATACACAGCTGTCAGAAGTAGCTGAAGATGTTAATGGCTGTAAATAACTCAATTATTTTTAATTGTGGGTGTGTGAAACCCACAAACCTGCAGTCAGTGATTCTGAAAGGTGAATGAATATAGTACTGGGTTATGTTGAGATCAAAAAATGCAACGAATGTCTGTTTCTTTAGGGATAGATTTATCTCACTCTGAAAGAAATATGTGGCAAATACATTTTTATTGTGAAGTACTAGCTATTTGTATTTCCTTAGATATTTAGACATATGTAGATAAGGTAGCCTATGCTTGTTTACTTGCGTGTGGCCCCACTGGGCTGTTTCCCAGGTGCAAAGGTGAGCACTATATCCTTCCAGGATCAGTACGTTATGGAGCACTTAGGTCAGCTTGCACAGATGCTAAGCATCCAAAAGCTGTACAGGAACACAGGTATGAATTGGCCGGTCTGCCAGATACTTAACCTGTCATTCGGTTCGGTTTTCAAGCTGCAGGAAGGACAGATTTTTAAAACTTTTTTTTTTTTTCCAAAAAAGGCACTGAGAATACATAAGAGGAAGTTGTGTCCTATAAAGAAAACTGTCTAAAAAAGCCCCACAACTAAACCCCAACAAAACAACCCTCCATAAAACAGGATGATAAAGTAAAACTAGTAAATCTCTTAAGCAAAATACTATGTCTTTCATCTGTCTTTGGATACATTGATAAATATTCAGCAGTGGATGTTCATTATATTTTTTGTACTTGTAAAAGGATTTTGGCAATTCATTTCTAAATGGTTGTTTAGATAGCTCATCATACCATGCAAGACAGGATCTTTTTGTGTATTGAAAACTATGAGACATCATCAGAGAGGGAATGCATGGTACATTTTTCAGTATGAAACACAGCAGTAGGCATTTTTCCTCATCAGGGTCTAGGTTGGTGATATCGAATGCTTACTGTTGATCTGTGGAGAGGAGAAGGAAAAAACCCCTAACTAAATAAAAACCCTAAGCAGGACACAACATATGTAGTTGACACAAAATTCCAGGATATTAAGGTTTTAAAGATAATTTATGCTGTAAAACATATGCTTCTGTACCTCTCTTCTAAATTAGTAGTGACAAATTTAGGAAATGTTCCCTATTAATGGATTATTTTGTAACTAACCATTATGGAGATTTAACATGGATATACTATCTTGTGTTAGGATTTCACTGACCACAGGATATAGAATAACTTTTGTAGAAGTACAGCAAAAGTAATAGCAATGTTTGCTATGACACTGTTCCTGTTTGAAAAGCACCTACAACACAAAGCTAGTTCTGCAGTGTCTATAGGCATGCTGAAAAGGCTTACTAAACAGGTAGCAAAGATATTAAAGAAATATGAAAAGCTTTTGTTTTATGTGTTTTTATAATATGTGGATAAAATGCTTGTAATATCTACAAGTGATGAACAGATGTAAAATACAGGCTGTGAATACTTGTAATACTATTTATGTCCCACTAGGAAGAATTGTTAGAAGGCCTTGAAAATGTTTTTGTTCTTCCTGTTGCCAATGTGACTGTCAACTGAAAATTCAGATTTTGAAAAATATTCTGAATTTTCAAGGGCAATTAGCAGGATGCTAACATGTTTTCTGGCAATCTCTAGGGAAGTGATGGGTGATAACAGTAGAGTTTCCAGATATTTGTGCACATGTCTGTTTCAGATACCTTTCCTTTAATTACTCTCGTATATGTGAAAACAGCACTGTGCTTGATTTTGCTGATGATGTGCTGGGGTCTCATCCTTTCAGTGTCACTTCAGAACACTGTTCAAGGGCTGTCCTGCAGACTTGTCTAACACCAATGAAAGCAGTGTTACCAAAGGAGTGGAAGTAATGTGTCTTCAGACTTTTGTGTCTGTCTCTGAAAATTTAACCATGATATCAGCTACGGGTATCTTGTTAGCCGTGTTTTCTGGTAGTTGCTGTTGCTACAGACACCTTTCTGCCACGGCCTGAAAGCAGTGCTTGGTTTGCTAGTTGCTCCTTTTGCAATAGTCTGCATGTGCACAAAATCATACCAGCTCAGAATAAAGGCAGTCCTACTAGATCAGAATTTTTGCTGTTGAATGTGTCTAGTCGTACCCTGCTTCCCTCTATGGCTGGTGTCAGGGTTATGGCCTCTATAATTTGGTGCTGTAGCTCTCTTGATTATGCTGCTAGGACTCGTGAAGACATTAAAATTATTGTAGAGACTAGTGTTTGGATGTCAGCAATACTAGGTGTGTTTATAAAGTTTTTTTTAGTCTGACATAAATGAATTTATAAAGCTTGTTTTGTTAATAAGTAGATATTGTGGAGAATGTCATTACACGCACTGATCTCCTGCTGTAGCCTGTTATGCGGCCAGCTGAAATCATCAATAAAGCAAGCCATTAGAATCATGGTGGAAACAAAAAACCCAACAACAACAACAAAAAAGCATTAAATGATATTACGGCATCCGGTTAGAGAAAATAAGGAAGTGCCCTTTAGTGTGTGGGAGGGTGGGAAGAGGGAAGGTTTTAGAATAGCTAAGCCTATAAATAAGAAAAGTTTAGTGAAAAAGGAAATGAAAGGAAAAAACTATTGGTTAAAATAATCCCATTGTTTTATTAGAATATATATTAGTATATATCTCTGTTCTGACTTGGAAGAACATTAATTAGGGAGCCTAGAGCAGTATGGGGAATTTATGAAACAAAGGTGGTAGTTTCAAAAATGCAAGTTTTTGCTTTTAATTTTAGAGGGAGATTGGGAAGAACAGAAAACAAGTAGAAATGTGCAAGTCTTAAGTATATGCAGAAGTGAAAAAAGTGCGAATGGGAAGAGAAGGTGCTAGTCATTTTCTCTACTGATTTTAATATGTTACTTGAATCTATTATGTCATTTATACAACATCAGTGGAATGCTGGAATGAATTGGATGTGCTCAGCAAAAAATAACACTTTTTTTCCCTACTATATCTCGAAATACAGCCCCATTTAAGTGGTTATCCTAAAAAAACCCCTACTGATAGTTGAAACAGTAGCTCCAGGGATTCACTAAAGCATACTGCTGTTGTACAAACTGGTGCTGTATAGTTTTGATGCTTCAGTCTTTACCTAATATGTAATTACAGAGCTTAATCAAGGCTTGAATTCATGGCCTTACCAGTACACTTTAGTTTTTTATTATTGTTAAACAATCTTTTATTTCTTTTTTAAAAATCTTTTATACCTTCATTAAGATTCAAGCAATTTCTGCTTTTATGTGATTGCTAGAAGTGCAATAACTATGTTTTTCTGAAACTAATGGAATATCTGTGCTAAATTTTTAGACCAGTTAGATTTCATTAGGTACAGTTTAGACCAAAGAAATAGGAATCTGAGTAGGCCAAGTATTTGCCTTTAATATTAGTTTCCCCTGTCCTCAGTGTGAACAGATATACATAATGAAAAAGAAGATTCTATTATTCCTTGGTGCAGTAGCTCAAGGTTTACAGTTTTTTAAGCAAGACTGTCATGTTTGGGGGACTGGAGGAGACTTTCCCGTGCCAGATTAGATGACTGATGCTTTCAGCTGTTTCCATTTGGCAGTGATCATTGCATTTTTAAAGATGGGTAACTCTTGCCCGACATTATCTGACACAAGCTGCAAAGCTGTACTGAAGAATTACATGATTACTTTTATATTACCACTTAATAATTTTTTCTGTTTGCTCTAACTTACACTTCTACCCTTGCTCTTTTTCTGTAAATCTAAGATTTGATTTAGTAACCGGTTATTGTCACTTGCTTCCTCATCAAGGACTAGAAAAATGAGTTATTTTTCTCCGAAATGGGTTCCTGCTTTCCTTGGAATAACTGGTTAAATGCACAATTAATGATCATTGACAAAAACCTGGATAAAAGAGTGAGAGAAGCCCTGTCCCCTGGGAAATAAATGGCAAAACTTCAGTGGACTTCCTGGGGCGGGATGTTACCTCTGGCGTACAGGATGTCTTTCTAACTTCTGTCTTTTACCCATCTAGAATAGAAGTGCAAAGCTTTAATTTATGGTAATGCTTTCTCTCTTTGTGCAAGCTACAAGTGTCTGTGCTTTGCCATTTGGAGTCTTCAGTGTACGTGGACCAGGGGCGTGGATGTTTGTGGTTCTCCGTGTAGTCAAACGGGCTTGTGTGCACTCCTAAAGCTGCTGCCGCAGGACCGACCTCTGATCCTGAACTGAAGGTGGTGCAAGCTGGACTGGATCCATCCATATTGCATAGTTTTGACCCAGGTGTGTTCTGGGTCATTAAATACATGTATTTTTTGTTGTGGTTTTTTTTTTTTTTTTTTTTAAGTTTAAAGTATGTGAAACAATACATTGCAGTCTACCAGAGTGGTGGTGTGTGACATGAACATTCAGGGGAAGATCTGAGAGCACTGTGCGAGCTGGGATTGTGTTGGAGGCCTGGCTGAGCACAGAGAGCCAAGCCTAATGTGGTTTCACCTGAGTTGACTTACAAGAGCCATTCCTGGAGTGAATGATCTGTAGAATCATGATCAAGCTTTGGTTTTGTTTGTTTTTGTGGAGGAGTGGCTCACACCAAAAGGGAGCCCAGGTCTGAAGTAACATGCATGTTACAAAGACGATCAGGGGATCTGAACTTGAGCGTTAACTACGTAGCTAACTTATCTCACCATGTAGATGTACCCAAAGTCATCTAAATAAGCAGTTAAATTTCAAAGAAGGTCCTTCAACCCTGATGACCCATTTGTGGTAACAGGATAGATCATTAAAGCCCTTTAAGTGCTTTGAGACTTTCTGAGATGTTCTCTGCATTGTTTCTGTTCACCTGAATTCTACTGAGCTATTCAGTTGAAACCATTCTGTATGAGTAACCCAGCTAATGACACAAAGGTGTATGTAGGTGAGTATTTGTGGCAAGCACTAGTATAGGCATCTGATCAAAAAGGGTGTGCAGCATACCTAAACATTTTTGACTCTTCTATGTTCTATCAAAACACCAAACAGTCTTCCATAAACTATTCAGGCTGGGTTTAACCTACTTGTAGAACAGTTTTGAATGAGAGGTTTCACTTAAAACAGTTTGAACATTAACAAAATACAGTTTTCTATAGATTGTAGTCTACTTTGTGCCTTCTAAGCCCCTAAATGCATGCCTTTGTCTTCCATAATACTATCTCCCTCTGGTTAACTAAACCAGTTCTCCCTTCAGTGTCCCTTACCGATGCGGCTGAGGTGGGTGCTGTTGCCGAAGCTTGCTGGTTGGAAGCTGTGTATGCGCTGAGTTGACCAGCTGGACACTGGCTAGTTGGCTGCTGCCTATGGAAAGACACAATACCCTTAGTGGAGGTAGTAACTGGGGTATCTATTCTCTGTTCAGCAGCTGATTTTCACGTAGCGTAGAGTATTCTGTGTCTGAGACTATTACCCTGTTTTCATATTTCAGCCAGATTTTACCAATGGGTTCTGAACTTGTTGACAATTGGGATAGCATGCTACCTTTGCTTCCCTTAAAAGACCAGGCTTAAAATCTGCTTTAGTAAAACTATTGGCAAGAGGAAAGGATCTCTTTCAGCAAATGATTGCCTGCCACTGATTTTTAATGATTATTTTTTTCAAAAGACAAATTCCACCTTCCTTTGCTAAAGTAAATTGTGTTTTGTCTGCTCTGAAGCCTGAACTTGACTATTCACATTTAAAGGAAAAAAAAAAAAAGGAGCATGCATCCCTGAGAGTTTTTTCACACAGTAATTTCATTAGCGAGCCTCAGTTGCTAGAACTAGACACTTCCGTTCTCCCTGTTTGAGTGCACGTTTCCTGGCACTTTATGTCTACGATAGCTGAGAATTTAAACCCCTTGAGAGAGAAGATGAAGAGCTATGTGTTTGTGGAGAAAAAAAAATCTTATGTATCTGCAATTGCCTATTGCTTCAGTTTCTTAGCATAAATAGCACCTTGGCCAGGCACTACACAGAGGCAGGATTTCAGGAATGGGCTGCAGCTCGGATGCAATTTTATTAGCTCTTTACTGTATGTTGTCAATGTGGTAATCTGTATACATAAAGACTGGCTCTAGGAAGCTGTTTATGTCGTACTACCTGTGTCGTGCTGAGATCCCTTTGCCTTTTCTTCTAAAATAAGTAAGCTACAGAGAAAGGGAAGAGGGCTATTTATTTAACATCTTTCTTAAGGAGATGTTTCTTCTTGAGTCAGGAACCTGATTCTGCTGAGTGGTCAGTTTGTCTGGGAATCTGCCAGCATACAACTTCTGCAGTTTTGTGTATGGAGTCGTCCCTGAACTATTGGAAAATGGTCCCCCCCTGCCCTCCAGATAAAGTGATGTCTAAACTGACAGAAAAATTCTTTCTTGGCTCCCTTGTTCTCTTCCAGCCTTTCCCACCTTCCTTTCCTCCCCAATAACTGATGTGTATATCAGGGTAGCCAAACTCTTTCCTACACATGTCAAGGAAAAAGAAAGCAGTTGTGCAAAATAGACTGTGAACCAGTAGGTTTCTGCTCTGTTGGTTTGGGTTTTTTTATTATTATGATGTAGAAGGGTGAATTTTCTTTAGACTGACTGAATATTTTCTTTCGGAATAATGCTTAAAGGCATCAAGTATCAACTTAGATTAATGGTCTGACAGACCTGATAAAGCCACCTTGCTTTGAGACTAAGTATATTTCCAGGTGAGATTGGAAAGTTTGGTTTTCCTTTCTCCTGAAACAGCTTCTGGACTTTTCATTCCATTTTTGGGGGGACTTCTGTCCTGTTAGAGCATGTAAAGATTTTTCTCTTCTCCAAACTGTGCATAGGGTTTTTCATAGGCATTTCTCATGCATGGCAAGCCTATTGGTGAATGACTCTGGGACTATATGTCCCTTCTTTTTGCTGTTCTAAAATTTCCCTGTCACTGTGCTATTTTTCAGATGTATAGTTTTCATTACTACTTCTAATGTTTGCTAATTTTACCTGTTGGAACTTTTGAATTATACAGCATTGCCATCATCCTCCCTTTATTCTGTGACCCTTGTGAGTGAATTCACTAACCAAATGCAGATAATGTGAGCTAGGAAGGCCACTTCAAAGAAAGTGGCTGCCTCAAAATACACACCCTTATTCTATTTTTACTCTTCCCTTCTGAAAATAAAGGAGTTCAAGCAGCTTTAGATTTCTGCTTTATGCAGAAGACTGTGTATGACACTGTACACTACAAAAACTTGCAAATGTGTTGAATCAGATTCTTGCTAGGGTGCTTTACACTCTTTTCAGTGCAACTACTTCAGATAAGGTCCTTGTAACTAAGAATCATGGCCTTAGTCTCTATTTTTCTGTTTGAGAGTTATTAGATATAGAATCATAGAATGGTTTGGGTTGGAAGGAACCCTAAAGATCATCTAGTTCCAACACCCTGCCATGGGCAGGGGCACCTTCCACTAGACCAAGCTGCTTCGTGCCCCATCCAACCCAGCCTTGAACACTGCCAGGGATGGGGCACCCACAGCTTCTCTGGGCAACCTCTGCCAGTGCCTCACCACCCTCATGGTAAAGAATTTCTTCCTAATACCGAATCTCAATCTACGCTCTTTTAGTTTAAAACCATTACCCCTTCTCCCATCGCTACAGGCCCTACTAAGAGGTCTGTCCCCATCTTTCTTGTAAGCCCCCTTTAGGTACTGGAAAGCCACTGTAAGGTCTCCCCAGAGCCTTCTCTTCTGCAGGCTGAACAACCCCACCTCTCAGCCTGTGTTCACCAAAGAGGTACTCCAGCCCTCTGATCATCTTTGTGGCCTCCTCTGGACTCGCTCCAACAGGTCCATGTCCTTATGTTGGGGGCCCCAGAGCTGGACATAGTACTCCAGGTGGGGTGTCACAAGAGCAGAGTAGAGGGGGAGAATCACCTCTTTTGACCTGCTGGCCAAGCTGCTTTTGATGCAGCCCAGTATTCAATTGGCTTTCTGGGCTGTGAGAGCACATTGCCAGGCCATGTTGAGCTTCTCATCCACCAACACCCCCAAGTCTTTCTCCTCAGGGGTGCTCTCAATGATATAATATAGTGCATTGTTTTATTTGTTTGCAGTGAGCTTAGAATAGCAGTGTTGCTAGGACGGTCAGAACTTAGAAAGGAAGACAGTGTATAAGCTGCCAACTCTAGGTATAAGTTGTGCAGATCCATTTTTTCCAGTTACATATTTGTTATTTGTAAGTGATGTTGTGGCAGTTGTGTAGTATCCTCCAAAGCAAACAATCATGAAAATAAAATGTTGGTGCCATTAGCATAATGAACCATGAGACTGGAACTTTGAAAAACTCAGCAAATAACAGTCTTTTCGCAAGCAAACAGTTCCAAGTCTTTGTGCAAGGTAGTCAAATCATATTGGAGTTCAGAATTGGGGAAGAAAAGAATTAATTCTTGTGCCATTGCAGTTGATAGTAAAACTTCACTGGACCAAGGCACTGGCAGACTTCCCATTGCTCAGCATATACAGAACCATTAAGGATCTTCTATTTCTTGGCATTTCCATAAGAACAACTGAAAAATTTCATAATAAAACATTCAAAGCTCAGAAACATTAAATTAACTAAAGATCTGAAGCCCAATGCCTGTGGCTATGTTTTGGCTCTATTAGGTTGATGTAAATCATTGAAAATGTTGGCAATAGCAAGCAGTATTGGCTTTTTCAGAGTTTTATTGGGAAACATTGATTGAGGGAAGAAGAGAAAAAGTTTATCAGGTGTTCTGTGGATTCTGCTTATCGGGTTCAATGTGATCATTTATCTCCTTCTGCTATCTCCTGTCATCTGAGTTCTTCATCCATTGGCTCTAGACTTAAGCTATGTGCTTTTGAACTATACTATCTCTTTGCTGCAGCTGTACTGTGCCTAGTAGAGTGGGAATTAGGCCTATAGGTCTTACTGGAACAAAACCAGATAGCAAGGATACTGGAGAAAAAATTTCTGTTGTTTCATGAAGTAGTGCTTTGCAGTTGATACATGAAAGTGAACTTCTCCCATGTGTTCTGATTGAATGATTGGCAAATTATGTTAAAAAAAAAAAATTAAATTGGAGAGCTGGAGGGAACCTATACATCTTTGTAATCAGAAAAGCAGTACAAAATCCCTGAGTGTCCCATATACCGTATAGCTTAGTGTCTAAGCAATGAAAGGTCAATAAGAGAAGATAAACAATATGAAGTAATGGAATTTGTTTGTTTCAATCACGTTTAACCTTCATAGTTCTTGAAGTCCTTTATCCTACCCAAAATACATAATCTTTTGACTTTTAGCTTAGGTAACATGTAAAATCGTGAGAGCTTATTGTAATTTCTAATAATTTGCTGCTCATTTATCTATAGTATAATTAAAAATGGAGTTTGAACGCTTTCTCATGCTTTTGGTAAGGACACGAATTCGGAGCAAAATTTGCATAATAACATTTGCTTTTGTCGATGTTGAGAGCAGGAATATAATTAAAAAGGTGAAAGGCTTAAAAGATGATGGTTCATAATGTACTTATTAAAACTCTGATTAAAATAAAATGTCTAAGGAAAAAGGATTAAGCTGCTTTAGTGTTTCATTTTTGATTTTTCTCATTATATGTGTGGTGAGCAGATGACTCAACAGTGCTATAAGAGAAAAAGCATCCTAAGCTACTGCTGCTTGGGCAAACCTATTCAACTGGAGTTTTTAACAGCTGTTCCCAAGCTTCATTAAGGCTCATTATGAGTTGTCATGTAGTAGAGAACTTATATTTTCAGATGATCTGTGCACAGCAGTAAAGATAAAAGTCTATCTTAAGGCTGCACTAAAAAGTACAGAAGATGATACATATGAAAAATAGATTACTGAAATTCCCTAATTAGCTTACATAGACCTTTAAAAGCAAAGCACAATCAGTGAGTTTTAAAGAGACATGGGAAAAAATGACTCATCTAAGGCTGGAATTTTTGTCTCAAGCCTGATGTACTCATTAATAAGGATTATTTACCAATTATCCTTTAATAATGTATGCATACTTAAACACATGTTCATGTGTTTTATTTCCCCAAACTCTAGTGTCCAGCTGGTCTGTTACAAATTGTCTTCAGATCTCATTTATGTGACAACAGACAGGCAAACAGTAATTCCAGCCTAATATTTGATAGAAACTGTGCAAAATATTTGATTCTAACTGATAACGTTCCATGAACTTCAGTTTTGAGTCTAAGTAGAGCTTCAAATGTGAGTACCTCTGACTTTTGGAGAGTACAGAATGGGGAAAGACAACGGTAATAACTCATATCTCAGTTTTGCAGCAGTACAAGTTGGCTTCTATGTCTCATTTAGCTTCCTATAAATTACTAATATTTATTCCTCCTCTATTTTGAATGGTGGGAATTGTAGACATTTTGAAGATGGTGAATACATTTTCCACAATAAAGCTAGGAAGCATCAACAGTTAATCCTCTTAAAGAGAAATGATCAAGATGAGAGGAGACTTGGCAAGAGACAGTCACTCTACTATTTTTATCCCACCCCTCTTCCTCGAGATGTTCTGCAATATTGGCATGATGCCACTCATTTGCCTGAAGTGATGATTCAGGGTGAGAAGTTGAGACTTTTCCGAATGTAGTATCAGAAAGAGAAAGGACAGGGTGCAAATGAGGCAGGAGTCACAGGACAGACATCTCTTCATTGACTTTGGGTGGGTTTCCCTCATTTTGAGAGGACTGAGCAGGATCAGACACCTGAAACTAGAATTTCTGCAAATGCTTCCGCAAGTCTTGTGGGTAATCTTCTGGTATCTCATTGTTTTGGTATTTACGATAACATGCACTAATATCTTCAGTCTGCTCTGCTGGTGTCAGAAAAATATCTGGGCAATAAATTGCTTTGTATGAAGAATATAGTTTTTTTATGAACTTGTGATGACAAAAGAAAAATTGCAGATAAAATTAATCTGCTGTTGGTTTGTGTCACAGGCACCATTTAGCATCAGCCTAAAAATAAGAATTTCCAGTCCTGCTGCTGCTATTCTGCCTGTAATGCTCAAATGTAGCATACTTATATTCAGAGTTGAGTTCTGATAGGAATAAAAGTCTGATGATGTTCATCTTCATAAAACAACTCTTCCTCTTGTTGCAGGCAGTTTTATCTGGATTTTGCAGGTATTGCCTAATGTCAGTACTGTCAGTGCCCTTAATTTGTAATGAATATTGTGCAGTAGGTAATTTCTTTGGCTCTACTGTATGTCCTATTCATAAAACTGGTATATAATCTGGTATAATAAATAGGTAGTTCTCACTAAGGAGAGACCATCTAATGATGTCTTTCAGGCTAAGACTGAGATATGTTGGCAGAGTTTACATGCTGTGCTTGCGTAGTGCCTGCTTACAATAAAGGCTAGTAATAACTACAGCTGTCAGTGTCAACTTCCTCGGCATAAAATTTCCCCCCAGATTGTAACATTCTGTGAGTCAAGGGGGGAAAAAACCCCCTGAAGTACTGTTTTCTTTCTGTGTAACTAGAATTGGATGGAAGCAGAATCCCTTCTTTTTCGGAAATGATGTGTGGTGGAGGGTCTGTAAATGAGACAAATAACCGAAGTAGGTGGAGGTTGTGAAACAGCAACCTCACAGCTGGGGGAAGCTTGTAGATAGTCAAACACGAAACTCCTTCAGGACACCAGGGGAGATGTGAAAGCACTCTGTGTAGAGTGCCTGGAAAGATACCTTTTAACAAAAAGGTCTGGAGGAGAGGAGAAGTGTCCAGCAGGAAGTTACAAAGGGCACAGAAAATAAGAAACCACCAACTCACAGGAAAAGCAATATATAAATGCCATCAAGAAACCTTTGATCAAAGGTTAGGTGGGATGGAGAAGGCTGGAAGGGAGAGGGTATGAGAGGGAAGAGAGAAAGACTAAATGAACATTTTGTTTTTCTTGGAAATGTGTTCAGACAGAAGTTGCTTCATTTATAAAGAATCTTCTCCAGGCAGTTAATTAGCTTTGTCAGTCAGCTGTCGTAAACCAGATTATTGAACTGTTTCATATTTGAAATTCTTTAAACTAACATCTTGACATTGCCAGTAGGTGTGTTAATAATCTGAAGACATGAGAAGAATTTATTAGCTTTGGTGTGCCTATTTGTGAAATGTAGTAGAGAGTTAACTTCATATTATCCAAACACAGCTTGAGCTTTCTCCTGAAAGGTTCTAATTGCATTTTGAAAATGCTATTAGCTTACTTTGAGGTGGCAAATAGCAATATCGTTGTGTGGGAGGCTCTGTGTACATAATAATGAATCCTAATGGAACAAATGGCAGCTTCATGAGTGCCACACTGCTAAAGAGAAGAGTGAAAGGGGGAAAGAATTTGTATTACTATTTTCAGCTAGCAGCTTCTAGCATTCTTTTCCATGATTTGAGTGCAGACCTAAGGTGTTGTGATTGCTGTCTAAATGCTGCATTGGGCTAAATGTGTGTTGTAAATGGTCATATGGGTTTATCCGTTTGACATGTTTTCTTTCTCCGTTAAAATGAAAGTCTTTATTTACAATAGAGCTATTGATTTCATATTATATTATTTCATATAATACATATTTCACAGGAATATCTAACTGTGTCTGTGAGGCATTATTTACTGTTGAAATTTAAGAGCTTTCTTCCTCCACCAGACAGATCAATCATATGCTCATTGTTTTTTGTTTTGACTATACTCATCACCATATAAACTTCTAGTAATAAAAAATATTATCGTATGTCTTAAATGAAGTATCCATGCCCTCCAAATTGGTGTATGTTAGTTTTTTCATCATGTAGATGAGTGTCCTATCCCATCTCCCTTTTTGACTACTGACTTAACGTTCTGGGCAGGCAGATCCCTGTTTCCTGTAGCTACTGCCAACTGCTTTGAGCTTCAGTCTCTTTGCTAAGTCAGTCCTTGTTTTGTTTAATTTATTAACTTCCATTTGCTGCATTTTATTCTCTTATTCCATTCTATTCATGCACTCATGTGGTTAATGTTTAGGTCTTGTCTCATCGGACTGATTCCTCTGTTGTGCTGATTTTTTTGTGAGAAGGGCCATCTCAGAGAGACCTCATGGCCCACAGCAGCCCAGAGGATTCAAAATGCAGGGAAGTCCTGCTCAGATCCTGCAGCTGCTGAAGGATGCCTAGAATGGCGACATTCTTCAGGGAATTTAACTCAAATAATGAGATTAAGTCAGATCACGCTCTACCATGTACTAAGTAATATTTTTTCTTATCACGTACCCAAACTCACCTCCCTTGATCTGCTGGCCACACTTCTTTTTATGCAGTCCAGGATACGATTTGCTTTCTGGGCTGCAAGTGCACATTGCTGGCTCGTGTCCAATTTTCCATCCAGCCATACCCCCCCACCCTTCTATGCAGGGCTGCTCTCAATCTGTTCATCCCCCCGTCTGCATTGATACAGGGGATTGCTCTGACCCAGGTGCAGGCCATTGCACTCGGCCTTTTTGGGCTACCTGAGGCTTGCACAGACCCACTCCTTAAGCCTATTGAGGCCCCTCTGGATGGCATCCCTTTCCTCTAGCTATCAACAGCACCCCTCAGCTTGGTGTCATCTGCAAACTTGCTGAGGGCGCACCTGATCCCACTGTGTCATTAATAAAGATATTGAATAGTACTGATCCCAAAGCTGTAACTGTAGAGCCTGCAAATTCTGTTTTGCAAAATAATGGACTGTGTTGATAAGTGTTTTGATAAGTGGTTTCATAGTTGACTAACTCTTGTTTCTTTCGTGTGGGATTTGACAATCTGGGAACTACTTCACTGGCATTGCAGCCGTGTGGGCCAGTAATTGGGTGAATTCAGAATGCTGTCACCCAAATCAGTACTCAAGAGATGTCTATTGGAGTTTTTTGGGAGAGAACTATATTCTTAGCGTTGGCCAACTACTGTTTTTCGTAGTTCTGTGATTAGGTCGTCGTCATGACATCCTAAAGCATGAGAGGAAAAAATTTTGTATTATGTATGTATTCTGTGCCCAAAATTTTCTCAATTCCCATCTAATGGAATCCTTTCTTGTATATCTAGTGAAATATTTTGTCATACTCTAACCAGTTTTATAGTGTATGATTCATGAAGAATAAAAAGTGTGTAAAAATATTATGAAATTTTCCTCTTATGTTCTCCAACTTTGGCAGATGGTAGTACTGTCTGTAGATCATTCTTTACAAAGCAAGCAGAGCACAGCTCTGCCAACTTTATCATGCTGTACTTCATACGCATCTCTGGCCAGCTTGGTACATCCACTTATAACTAATAGTCTCTGAGGCTCAGCCCTGCATCTAACATTCCAGACTAAAATCTTTCTTATCATCCATCTTACCTCTACTTATCTTGCATGAGTAGCCTATTCCTATGAGACAATAATTAAGCTCTCAGTTTCTCTTTTTAAATCCTCTTTTGACAAGTCACTTATCTTCTGTCTCTTTTTTAGGAATTTTTGTAAAACTTCATTGTCCTTCTCCCAGGTTGTTCCCTATGCATATCTGTCTTGTGTCTTGTCTGCACTAGGAGTGCACTCCTCATTTGCTTTTGGAATTTGATCGAAGATCTGCTCAGTTCATCGTTACTGTTATAATTTTTACAGTACTGTATAGCACTGATTTTATTTTCACATGATCAAACTTTATAATTACCAAGTATGTCAGTCTAACATTAGATGTGTGTGCACTGAAAAATATAAATCTTGAATATTTCATTTGGAGGGATAAATGATAATAGTAATAAAATCTGTGCTCTAGAAAATGATCATTAGAAAGAATACATGTAAAAACAGCTGCAAGAATTACACATTCATATTTTAGGAGACTTCCTTGCAAACTGAAGGGTTGTAATCATGGTGTTCAGAAATAAGACTTTGTCCAATGAATGGTCATGCAAATTTTGTTAAAGCGTTAAGGAGTCCAGGATTTTACCCCAATATCTTCTAAAGAGATTTTTCCATATCCTAAGTCACTTCGCGTATCAGCCTGGATGATAAATGATGGCATTATTCCACAGAAAAGGTACCCTTGAATTTCTTCCTCTGGCTAGAATTTTAAAGAAAGATTAAGATAAAAAGAATTTTTAGGCTTCACTTTGCAAAGCTGCCCAGAAGGTTGATTGCCTAAGTTTAATGTAAATCATTTTGAAAAGCTTGGTCTCTCTCTCTTCTCTCTTTTTCTCTTTTCTTTGTCCTTGGGACTATAGGAATACTGGTTACTGTTATTACTGATTTATCTGTAGTAGCACCAGACCTCCTGCTCATTCTGTTTGCAGGCTGCGATGTTAATGTCGCTTCCTGTGTAAAAGAAAACTTTTGCTCCTTATAGACTGGGTGTATTTGAATAATCGGAGAATTATGTAGCATTGGAAAACAAATCAAGGGATCATGTAACTTGTTTGCTTGCTCCTACAGTTTAAAGAAAGCAAGCTGCACTGCCTCTCACTTGCAGGGTCTCATAAGAGAATCTGAAGGAAGAATGGGCACCATCAACTAAGATTAAATAAAACCCCCCAAAATCAAACAAAATCCAAAGCGCTCCCCCTGCCCCAAGAAAAAAAAAAGAACCCCCAAAAGATGAGCGTTAGCTTTTTATGGGTTTTTTTCCCTGATTTTTAACTTCACAAGAGAGAGAGTGTTAATTACTTTAAAATGAATAATTAATTATCACCAATAAGCACTAATCCAGCAATGCATTAATTAACTGCACTTTGTTGCCTAAGGTCAATTCTTCATGTGAATTATTTTGATTTGTATGAATTCTTGGGCTTCAATAGGTAACTTGGTTTTCTGCCAGGAAGAAACGCTTCAAAATGACTTCTTTTTTTATTAACTACTTTGGTAGTATGACCCTATACGTGGTATATATTATGGTAATATCTAGTATATATCACTTTTGTAGTCAGAATTGGTGAGCTTCGCCCATGTATGTCAAAACCCTCTCCTTTTTAAGAGGTAAATCCCAATAGCTGATTAATTTAAATGGTAGTTTCTCATGTAAGAACTTCGTGCTGCGAGTAGGATCTGAAGGATGTTAACCTGAACAGAAGAAAATGTGATGATTTGAAAATAATGTTGAACAATAATCTTAACTTTCAGGACCCACTATGCTTTGACACTTTGATTTGTTGTTAGCAAACTAGTCACTTATACTTTATCATTATATGCTAAGCAGATGTAGGATTTGATAAAATTGCAATCATTTGGTTAGAAAACATTTGATCAGGAAATTGTACCTGGATTTATCGAAAACGCTGTTAAGTTTCAAGCCTTCTTCTAAAGCCATTTCTAAGTTGTCCTATATTACTTTTTTCTGAGAAACTGTAGTTCTGAAAAATCATTTTAAAATAGTATTTTTGTTCAGAAACAACACTGAATCTTTCTCAAAGTTCTACCTCTGTTTATAAAGAAATCTAGTATTTATTTTGGGTGCTTTCAGCTCTGAACTTGTTGAATTTCTCAAAATACTTTGTGTCAAGATCTGGGCACTTAAAACTTCTTTTGGCTATTGTAAATCATATATTTTGCTTTGTAAACAGTAGATTAACAATTATTTTATACCAGTGAATGTGAAAGAGCTATTCCTACTTGAGGCTGAGTAGAAAACTAGATGCCTGCAGCCCACTAGCCATCAGCATAATTGAGCGTAGCTGCAAACGGTGGTGGATCCACAAGGTAAGGGTTCCTGGGCTGTGGTGTATTACAGCTGCGCCTGCTGTAAGCCCAGGCTATGTCAGCTCTGTTACCAGGGTCCTTCATGGACAAGGGACTTGATTTACCCTATTAGTGTGGTTTCAGTTGGAGAAAAGGATGCTTTGCTTCAGGACGAGTTTCTCTCCGTATTGTATTTTTTGATAACTGCCTTGATATAATACCTTTGCTACAAAAATGCCACTAAATCATTCTTATTTTGAAATATGGTGACATCTTTCTTACGGATACTCTTGCTAAAGGTTTAAGCATGCAAACTCCTTGAAGGCCTACAGACAGCTTGGAGGTTTGTTCTTTTTCGTATCTTGAAGGGGGGAAAAAGCATAGGAGAGATTCCTTCTTACTCTAAAGGTTGTTAAATTGTTTGTGCAGTTTGCTTCAAACTAATCACTTGAGCTTACAAAACCAATTGGTATCTTCAATAAGGAAAGAGCAAATACTACAGCTGAATAACTTCCCTGGAAATATTTTTCAATCATCTTTGTACCTTATATTTTTATTCTCATTTAAATAGGTGTGAAACATTTGTACCTACACTTCTGTAGATATTTTGTGTGTATTGATCCCCCACCCCTAGCACTTTAGGTGAAGGACCCAGTTTTGCTTTTATGACTGCATTGTGTGATCAGCGCTCAGACTGTTTATAAAACTTAAGTTGTCTAATGTACGTTGGAATCAAAGTAATGTACTATATCTGTTAAATTTGATCTTAGAAACATTAGCTTTATTTCATAGTTTGTGTGTGGAAACATGGATGAGGGATGAATCAGAAAGCAAATATGTTCTTCAGCTGCCTTATGTACTATAACATTAATCAGTCTGAGAAATTTGTGATATTTATGCTCTTTCCAGGTTGTTTCTGTTGTGAGGAGAATTTGGTGACGAAGACTGGTGCTGTTGACGCTCCTTATCCGAAGGATGCAAACACATATGATTTAATTGACCTGAAAGCTATTGACTCTTTAAAAACTTACCGGTCCCCTGGCAGGAGGCTCTCATGGCTTTCTTGCAGCTTTGTTTCTACTGCCCCTCTGGGGCACTACTTCCAATTCGTCACTGCGCTTTGTTGTGGAAGGTATTTCCTATGGCTGTCGGTGTTTGGTGAGCCTGTGCCTGCATGTAAACCCAGAGCGTGTTTTCTGGGAGCTGTTACTCTCCGGCAGCGTCTAACACCCCAATTGAGTCTACTGAGTCATAACTAGGGTGATATTAATCTGCAATTTCCCCTATGTTTTAAACACAATCATGTGCATGAGAGAGTAATGCTGAAGAAGTAGTTCGGTGTACAAGGGCTACAAAAGGGAATACTACAGTGGTTCAGAACGTATTCTCTGACTCAGTATGGAATTTAAAGGTTGTAATTTAGCATTTTGGGGACAAAACTGACTGATACACAACAAAATAACCCTATTATTTGCCTGTATTTTTTTAAGATGCTTTAATACACATGCTGTTTGATAGGTCAGAAAACCTATGTGTTTTAAGCTGCTCACATTCCTTAAATAGTGAGGTGCTGAAGGAAATAAGAATATGTTTTGGGGGATGGTGACAGTTACAGAACTGGTAAAATTTCGGAGCACTAGATACTAAACAGCAGTTGTAATACCTTGAAGTATAAAGTAGGTTCTAACCTATGGATGGACTATAATATAGGTATATATGATTTTTTTCTATATACATGGTAACATGGTATTATACATTAATTATTATGTATTACATGTAATTTCAAGCCCATGTTTAAAAGTCCATGAATATATATTATATAAATAAAATTTCAGATTTTTATATAGAGAGAGGGAACAATGGGCATACTGATTAAGAAAACGGGAGATGGTTTATCTGTACTGCAGAGAAATTATTGATGTTAATTTTACATGTTTTGGGAAGAAAAAGGAGTGAAAGGTCACAAAGAAGAACAGAGCCTACAAAGTTTGGAAAAGTCCTTGAACTAAATCAGTATTTGTTTTGACATTTGGTATGAGCAAAAAACGTTGGAATGGCTCAACTGCTTTAAGGATAGAAAGCGTAAGGATAAAAGTTATTGATTCATAGTGGGCATAAATGACAGGTCACTTATGAACTATGCAGATCAATATTAGATGTGGTGGGATTTTTTATTAATTCTGTGTCTAAATGACTTAGTGGCACATTTCAAGAGTGGTTAATTCTTCAGTAGGACTGAACAGGAGGTCTGGCTGATCACATTAGGGTGTTTAGTCTAATTTAAACATTTCTAGAGATCTGAGTTTGAGCAACTCTTTCAAAGCTGAGGACATGAAAGGGAAGGCAAGGCTTTCCAGCAGCAATCAGTAGAGGGAAGGTCTGACTTTGGGCTGAGACATTATAGCAAGTGTGGTCTGCAGGGATGCAAAATATCTGTCAGAGCTGTACCTGAGCCAATCTGTCAGAGTCCTCCCAGATTGCTCCTGCAAGTGGCCCATGCTGGGGGCTCTGATCCTTACGAACTTAAATGAAGGAACTGCATGTCTGTCTCACTTCAGCACTCTCCTTTCAGTAAACATTTTCCTTTTGTGGGTTGTGTGACTGGCTTTATTGATTAGGTAGAAAAAGCTTGCCTGGCAAGCTGGGCACCGAAGTAGGTCTGGAGAGATCTGGTGCAGTTGCCTGGTCCAGATGGGATCCTCTTTCCTTTTGAGACCTTGGCAAATTGCTTGATCTGTGCCAGCTCCCCAGGTGCAATCTGCAGAGAAAAGGCTGCTAACCCTGAAATCAGCCTAATTCTGGAACAGCTATTCTACCTGGAGTAAAATCAACGACCTCCCTAACCCAATCTGGTTTGAAGGTGGAGGGGGAAAGCGTGTGGAAGTACTACAATTTCCATTCTTGGTCTGAGGTCCTATTGCAGACAATGAAAGAAAGTCTGTCTCCTGGTCATGTCAGAGTCCCATTCTTAAACAACTGTATCTAATAGAATTTTTGTATAAAAATACTGGCTTTTTTTTGAGTTCCAGAAACAGCCAGTAAGTAGCTGTTACAGTGAAGATTCACTCTAGCACCAATGCACCTTCTTGCAAGCTGAGGTTTGAAATCACCCACTATGTATTTGTTGGCCAGATTATATAGCACGCGTCCCAAAGCAGTTTCTGTGGAAAAAAGTCCATAAATAAAGCATATTCCTGCAAATCTTTTGCCAACTGATTCAAAGACCAAAATGTTGAAACTAATGTGTCTAATGACAGCTTTTTTTAATGGTAAAAATGTATGGCTCTGAGAAGTTTTGTGATTTGCGCTTCTCTGGTCCTATTGGTATGGATGTTGACTGAAAACTCTTAATTGACCCACTGTAATCATAGGAAAAATATTTGCAGTACTAGGACCTAATGAGCTAGAATGGGGATTTTCGATGCCAGTTTCATTCTAATTCAGTAAGAGGAGCCCTTTTTCTTTTGTTTCAAAAAGAGGGAAAAAAATGGGAGAGAGATAATAAGGGAGGTGGAAAAGATATACAATTCATGTACTTTGTTTCTCCATCCATGCCTCTTATTTCTCCTTGCAATTATTTTAGTACCAAGCAAATAATCAGTAAAGAATGATCAAATGCCATCAAAAGATTGAAACTCAATGTATTATCCTTCTGTGCTGCTAAACTTGACGGTAACTTAGCACACGGTGCTGAAGGCTGTCACTTCATTCTTGCATATATAGACTGACCACATTTGCTGTATACTGCAAAAACCCCACCTGTTACAGAAATGTGCTACCAAAGCTAATAGTCAAGGTCAGTGATATCCATGTCTTTGTGCTCAGACTGCTGTTCCTGTAAGGAACGCTTCTGCAACAAACAATTTACCTGCTGTAAACTGGACTTTAATCCTTATGGTCCTAGCTCTAAATTTAATTCTACTTCTCTTGGTACTTCAAAAGTATTGTTGTGTGTGTATATGCGTATATATTTCACCCAATACAGTTGAGTTTTTCTTTCACATAAATATACCTGAATTAAACACCAGGCAATTTTTTAAACTCATTTCAGTTTTGATTTGGCAAATGCAGCAGGCTAGTAGACTTGGAATAAATGGTCTCAAAATTACATGGGATTGAATGCCTCCAGTTGTCATTACTGCTTACGGAAATAAAGGCTGCAGGTTGCTGTGAACTGGCAAGGAAGACTGCAGATTTGGGACTCGTTTCCCAGCTTTTGTCAATTGGCGATGCTCTGTTAACTGTAGAGCTACACTCGTATAAATCAGTGGGGTAACAAGCTCTGAGGCACAGTCACGCTTTTCATATCTGCATATGCAGGTCACTCACCATGCAACTGATCGTGTGCAGCAGTTTTTAAGTCACGACGTAGCTTTGTGCGTATGAGAAAACACACTGGCTCTAGTGTGACAGTGTCAAGATGGTATGTGCTTATGGCAGAATTTTTTTCATAGGTGGGGTGATGGAAGCACTGTCATCCGTCAGGGCGGTCAGATTATCAAGTGTTTTATATTATGTTTAGGCATTGTCCCCATGCTTGCTGCGAAAACCAAAGCTTTCCACACAATAGCTTTGTGTGTGGTTTTAAAATGTGCTCAAGTAAATGTAGCACTTGATGAAAAAATGGCTTTATAGCACTGTGATTCTCAGTAAGTTTTTTTCAAGTGCATTTTCAATGGATATCTTCAATTTCCTTTTCTTTGTGCAGGCTCACATTTCAGCAAAAATATGAGCTACCTTCACCCTGGTGAAAGCTTTAACATCTATTTCAGAAGGCTTTGTGACAATCTCACTTAACCTAGAAGCAATACTGGTATCTTTCTTCTTAATTGCACATATTTCTTTTTATTAATGAGGCTCCCCACCATTATTCAAGCAACAAAATATGCACTCTTGGTCATGCTGTTTTACTTCTCTCCCTGCATGCTTCTTTTTAAGGTGGAATGCTTGCTGTGCTGAGAGCTATACCCAAGCTAAGTGGATGTTAAGCCACTTAACCTTCTTCTTCCTTCAAAATTCTGTTTAGGAGAACTGTATTTTTTTGAAGGTATAGTTAATATTTTCAGAGATGCATGCTGAGGGACTTGCCTGCATACCAAAACAGGTAATGCAAGAAAATCAAACAAGGATTTTGTTTTCCTTCATGACTTTACACTCCTCTCTTTTTTCCCAGTTGCTTAAATATTATGATTATTAGGCAAAAAAAAAAAAAAAAAAAGGACATTCTCCTTTTATGGCTTTATAATTGCTACTAGACCTAAATGAGGACCAAGAAGAGTTCACCTCATGGAGTGTTCTTGATATGAAGTCCCTGGCCTATCCTGGAAAATGTTTTTGACCATTAAGCTCCTGGCAAATCTAGTATTACTGGTGCTGAACAAAACCCTGAGGCACTTTGGCATTAATGAAATTGAAGCAGCACCTTGTGACTCCAGCTTTAATCAGTGGAATGTGTAACAAAATTAGCTGCAATGAATCTGACATCAACCACAAGAAGAAAGGCAATTTTTGGATAGGAAGAACTCTGTAAAATTATACATTGTAAAATGGAGTCATAGTACATATTAATCAAGAATTTGAATACACGTACATTTTTCTTGCATCTGGTTATTTTATTATAGTTTTATTCCTGAAAGAAGGAGAAAATACTTTTCTTTTTTCTTTCTTTATTCTGAGAAGACCATAAACACGTGGGGCAGAAAGGTGAAATCCCTTCTGCCTTTCACAGTGCAATGCTAAGGAAGATGTCCATGTCACATATGTGTAGCTATGTAATAGCTTCTATTCTGTAACATGTCTGACTAGAGAACATCCTGTTACCAGCATGCAAACCCAAATATTTAAGTTCAGTGTTTACAAAGTGCTCAGCAGTCGGTTCCTCTTAAATATTGAGTCACTGTGTGTATATCTACTGTCCTTGGCTAGATGAAATCAAACTTTGGGGCTTGTTGCTGTGCTTAAAGAATTGCAGCTAGACAAACTTCTGTTCTTTCTTTCAAGGTTCTTCTGTTATGAAATTCACTCCAATATTTTTCAGGTGATTGAAACAGATCATTTGAAAGGTTGTACGTGTATAGTTGGGTCTTTGGGAACATCCGAATTGAGTTTTGAAAACTTTTTTCAGCATTCACCGAACAGTAAATATATTTGAAAAAGGGCAATTAGCTTGAATTTATGTAATCAGATGAGGTTAGGACCTGAGGATTTGGCAAAAACACAGGAGACTAAGGTGTGGGATAAAAAAAAAAGTGTTAACAACACTGCATTTTAGGGTTGTTTTTCTGTGTTACAGGGAGTACTTGGAATAGTTACTATTGTAAGAGCTTCAGAGAAATAAGCAAAATGCATGTTTAGTTCTTGCCGTACCTGAGAAAAATACTATGAGCATTTTAACATCTGTTAATAGAAAACTGGCAGAAGTTTTTAATGCAAGTGTTAAGTTAAAATCCAGGAAGAAACGAGTTCAGGATACTGAAGAAAACTATGATTGTTAATACTAGCTCTGATTCGTGTTGGAGAACAAAACCTTTCCATGTTGTTCAGATGACTTAAGGGTAAAAAAAAAAAAAAAAAAAATTGAGGCCAAAGGCTGATCCCATTTCAGCTAAAAGTAACAGTGAAATACAAATACTTGTTTGTTGTATGTTGGTGATGCTAGCTGAACAGCAGTGAAAAACTCTGCAAGGGAAGGAAATCCGGAAGGGACTTCACAGTAGTACCAAAGAGCTGGTCCTCTACCTGGGTGATGAATGGTGCTCCTCTCGGCTGTTGCTCCTGGTCCTCTAATCCTGACACACAAGGGAAATGCACCAGCAGAAACCTGCACGTGAGCTGGGAGGTCCTGAAGGTACAGATACCCATTGATTGCTTGGGTACGTGCACATGTCTAATCGTATTGAAAGTATTAGCCCACGTGCTGAATTTAAATTTGTTTTGCCAGATGATTGGGCAACAAGGTGCGTGGGTGGTGGCGTGTGCTGCTGTGAGGTCTGGACATGTTACGACGATGCTGAAATACAACCGTTCTGGGATGAGGCTGGTGTTAAGCATTTGCTTACGTGCTTCCCTAAACCAAGACACAGAGGTAACTCTAAGTTCCAGCTGGTGTGCACTTCATATTAAAATTATCCTAGCTGGCTAAAAATATGGATGTTATCTCTGATCGTCGTATATTTGTGTTTTTGTTCTCTGTGTTCTCTCACGTGGTCAGGAGGCAAAGGCGTATCCGCATTTTTCACAGTACTGAAGTAGAGGTAAGCAAGAAAGTGAGAGGAGCTGAAATGTGACCCTCCAATTGCAAGTGCCAGATGTGAAAACAAGGTTGTGATGTTTACTCAAAGGATTTTCTCCTTGCCAAAAGACACTTGTGCTTACAAGACTAGATGTCCCAGCAGCATATGATTAGAATTTGTGATGGCAGTTGGATGTCCCTTCTAGACCTAAAAATTTTAATGCTGCTTCTGGCTTCTGTGTCATAAAATTTAAATGAGAACCTCTAATTCTTTCAGAGTGCCAAAAATATTTTGTAAACAGTGTTTTGTAGTGGAGAGCCTGGGCTTCTGGGATATTGGGAAGAGTTATTGTTAGACAATAGTCCGTCTCTAAGCGACCCTATAAAGAGGACGTAGGAAAAATGGAAGAAATGTGAACTGCCTCCTAAATAAGCGAACTTCACCATATCAAAGAAATCAGTGAAAGGGAGACAAAATACTGTAAAACAGAAATCTAACATTTTATGCTGTAATGTGTGGAATTGTTTATACTAGGTAAACGGAAGCTGTGTTTAAATATGTATTAGCCTTTGGTTTCAAGTTCATGAATTTGATGCATTTGGTAGTAAAGTTCACTTTTTAATTTGGAAAAAATCCAGAAGTTTTTTGCTGCTTTGTTCTTTTCTCACAAAGCAAGTTCTCTTCATTATTTGTAACTTCAATTGCAAAGGCAGAAAGATGCCTTTTAATAAATGCTTGCTGATATGATTAGGTTACTATCCTGATAAGCTCAGTTAGGAATCAATCTGAATTAAACTAGACCAAAATCTTAGTTTGTAACTGTAGCTAGCTTAAAAACCTGTAGGATAACGTTGGAGTATTTCTTAAATCTTTTTTCTTTCTTTTTTTTTCTGCTTAAGAATGGAATATGGTTATTTGTTAACACTTACAGTCAAAGCAATTAGGAGACGTGTTCACAGTTTTATATCAGTATTTCAACAAACACTTTAAACAGTTCTTGATCTAATCTGACTAATGAAAGACCTTTATCTCTTGTTGAGAAGGAATGCCAAAAAAGTTTCTGTGAGAATTTGAAAGGAAATGTTTTTGCTTTTTTTTTTTTTCTTATAGTTTTTTGTACAGATGGCAGGTGAAACTTCTTGATATACCAAAGCCCCATTACATGTGCTTGGTTTCAAGGAAGCAAGTTTATAACTAAAGAACTGGTTATTCTTTTTCACTTGAAATATACTTAACAGTTCTTGAAAAGAAAATGAACGACTTAATTTCTTGCATTGTGTGATTGAAACAGTGCATAAGCTCAAGTGTTTTGCTATTTTATGATAAAAACAGATAAAAATAGTAGCATGTGGTGTTTATTGAAAAGAAGTGACCAAAGAATTTATGTAAACATTTATGTGAGAACAATGAAAATAATAGAGAAAATGAAACTAGAAACTATTAAAATGGGGGTGGGGGTGGGGTGGTGTGCGTGGCAGGTGGACGGACGACACACAGCATCTCGCTAGAAGAAATATTTAAGGTGTATGTGGGGTTTTATACATGTTTATATCTGTTATAATAAAGAATTAACGACTTACAAGTTGAATAGTGAATACCTACCAGACAATTAAATATACAGTAGGAAGAAATTAATAGAATTTTGATTTTCAAAAAGTCTTAGAATATTAGGTAGGTTCCAGAGGATTGCAAATAAGATAATGCTGTGCTGTATTTAATACGCGTAAACTCAGTGACCAAGATAATTATAGGCTTGTCAGACCCATATTAATCCAGGCAAGATAATGATGAGCCTGATACAAGACTCAATTAATACAAAATTAAGAGAAGTTATAAGATAATGCCAATTGGCATGCATTTATAGACAATAGATTTTCTTAAACTCACTTTATCTCTTCTGACGAGATAACGTTTGGTTTGTAATTGTAGTGTTATTAATGCAATGGAAGTATTTAAAGCATTTGACTTGCTACCATCTGGCATTTTAGCTAAGAAAATAAGCAAATGTGCAGTCAGCTAGTGCATGTTAAATGGATGGAACATAGTAATAGATAGGGCTCAAAATGTACTTATAGATCAGAAATCATACCAATGAAGTGAAAGAAAAAGAAATTAATTACTGGAAAAAGTCTGTAAACACAAATGACCTAGGTAATGGTACATCTTTGGGAGAGGGAGGAAAAACAGAACTACTTGATCATGTCGATCATATACAAAGTTGCATATTTGGACATAACAAATGACTGTCATATGTCTTTGGTTGGACTTGGTAGTGACTCTAAAAAGTTGTCTTGATGTTAACAGGTGAGCTGAGTCTGCCTACCTACCCCTATCTGCTATAGTGTCATTCGGTCATCTTCAAGAAGAAGCCCAAGTCCATAGCCTAGCAGGTAGGAAAGCTGAGAAATATGTCTGAGATTCTAGTTGGTTCTAGGTAGGCTTGCATGCGTTCTTTGATTTTGTTTATTCAGTGGTGATCACCATCTGCCTTTTGAACATGACAGCATTTCCCCGTACCGGACCGTGGCATCCTGCACTGCCCCAGCCAGGCACAGAGCAGTGGCTGCTGCATGTTGGCGGGGAAGGGTGCGTGGGTGCATGGATAGGGTGAGGCAGCCCTCAAGGAGGGCTGTCCTGGGTGCAGGTTGGTTCTTGAGGAGCTGCTACTGTGGAGAAAGGGAAGTGTAATGCAGGTGTGGAGGAAGGCATGGCTCCTGAAATGGGTGTGAGGCCCCTAATGGCCCTGACAAACCTCACCTGGGGCCTCCACCCACAGCCCTGAGCTGAAATACGTCGTGCTCAGGTCCTTGTCCCTTAAGAAGTGGCAGTCCGTTGTCTATGCCCTGCTGCTGATCTGGCTCCCACAGCTGCTGAGGGCAGGGTGCAGCCTTGCTGCAATCTGGCGGGCACCGTCCTTTAGGTGTGCGCTGTGCATCCAAAGGGCAGGGACTGAACTTCCTCTGCCTCATCCTTAGGTTTTAATCTGTCTTCCACACAAGCTGGTTAGATCTTGTTGGATTTGAGTGTGCCCAAAGATATAACCTTCGGTTCCCAGGGTATTTAAAAGTTAAATGGCGAAACAAGGTGTCCAGGTACCTCCTTGATTTTATGCAACCAATGCACGGTGTACAATTCTGGCAGTACCTGCTTCATCTCTACCAATTCTGCTTTTAGGCTAGGAAGGTCAACTTAGGCTAGGAGGGACAACTGCAAGGTTATAACACTTAAAGGTGTGCGTGAAAACACTGCTCTGAGGCTTGCTTTATGGCTTTTGTTTTGTTCTGCTCATTGCTGGGCAGCAGAGTAGCCTAGTGGAAAAACAGGCAGGGAGAAGCACCAGTTAATAGCTCACCCACCCTGCTAACTTCCAGAACTTTCAGAAGATACTTTGATGTGATTGGCATAATCTGAGCCTGTTTGTGCTGTCAGATTGGCTGTTTTCTTAGCAGAAGATTATTCAGTTTCATCTCACAGTTGTTAATACTTCTGTGCTTGTGACCTCCAATAATGTATGTAGATATATTTATGTTTTAAAGCCTGCTGCTCCATATTGTATGGTCTTATTCTATGTAGTTTTTATAAAGTTCATTACAGGCTGAGCACTCTGTCCTCTCTGGGAAGTAGAGATAATTCCCAGTTTAAAAGGAAGACTGATTTCATATGCAAGCTACGGGAATAATGAACCATCCAGGAAAAAAAAAAAGAAAATCAAAATGAAGGGAAATGTAGATAATCACTTCCAATTGAAAAACAGTTGAACTGAAAAAAGATGGATAATTTGATAATACATTGTAGTGAGATGTTGAAGTGGAGCATGCTCCTCTGAAGAGAGAGCAAGATGTGTTCAAGATTAAACAGCTGAATAGGTGTAAATGAAATATTTTCTTCAGTTTCCCTTGTTTTAAAAATTCAGCTTCATTGCTCTGGTTCCTAGATGCCATTTTATAACAGCATGGCTTCTATCCAGGGATGGATCTCTAAAGTGGACTGATGCTTAAAGAAATTATTATCCCTGGGGGAAAAGAGATATGTGCAAAAAGCATGTGTTTATA
Organism: Ibycter americanus; assembly: GCA_035590275.1. Taxonomy (NCBI): domain Eukaryota; kingdom Metazoa; phylum Chordata; class Aves; order Falconiformes; family Falconidae; genus Ibycter; species Ibycter americanus. The sequence goes on from JAVJGI010000001.1 coordinate 7,834,293, forward strand.
GTAAGTATGCTTCATCACAAAAAAAAAATCTTCTCCTTTACACTCAGTGCCCACTGTAAAATTATAATTGTGTGGTAAATGAAATGCTCTCTGTAAGAAGATATCCCACCTGCTCCCTGTAAACTTTATACTGGTGAAATCTGGTGGTAAGTCTATAATTATTAAATCCAGTGTGTGTGTGTATGTATATATGTGTTAAAAAAAAAAAATGTCTGGGAAGACAGTAAACTGAAGAGCAACCTTTATTGGGCTTCTTAACTGAAAGTTGTGTGTTTGAGCATGTCCTCTCAAATACTGGCTTAAAAAAGAGAGAGAAAGAAAACCAAAAATGAAATGGAAGAGAGGGTTCAAAAACATTCCTCTGAAAGATGGAAGAAACTCTCTTCCCTGCACTCATGAACTGGCAAGGCTGACCTAGATAGTCGCTGGCTGGTTTCTGTTTGTCATTACTTCTGATTGATTACAAAAATTTACTCAGACCACTTACATATTCTGCTGTTGTCATTTAGGTCGTAACCTTGTAGTTGCAACGAATTCCACAGATGAATTGCCCTATGTAGGGAAGAAGAGGTGATAAATAGGAGTTTTGAATTTTCCTTTTTTTTTTCACTTGTCTGAGTGGTCATCTTTTGCAAGAAAAGATTAATAGAAATTAATAAATTACATATTCTGTCAGCTTATTGTATTTCTTTGAGAATCTCTTCCTTGCCCTATCACTTGGGTATAGAGACTTAGCACTTCTAATCACATCTATCAGCTGTCTCTGAATTAATCAGCTATCACCTGTTTCTTTTGAAATGAAGAATCTTGGAAGTGAACAAAGTATACCACTTGAGTATAAATTTGATTTCTATGATGACTTTATACTATCTTTCACCTTATCCTATTCCCTTTCTTATGTATTACTTTTTTGACTGTTACAGTACATTGAACAGTATTACAATAGTTTCAAAAGTGTTTCATTTGGGATTCAGACATTCCAGAGCTCAGTGTGTCTTTAATGTGTTAATGATTCATGTGTAAATGCAAGTGTATAACATCTCCTTCACTACAATTGGTTTTCTTTTATTTCTTCAGCAAAGTTGTTCTCAATACGCTTTTCGGTACCATGAGGATGCATGAAGTATCTCATACTAACTTTATTTCATGCAGTAAACATAATTTTACGGATGGGATTTTCTCCCAGTGTAGTCAAAGTCCTCTGAGAAATCCTACAGGGTAAAATTTTTGGACCCATGCTGTTCTGTTTGTGTATTACTTTAAAGTTGCCATTGCGCAGAAATATAACTCCAGCTAGCTATTTGCGGTGATGACATGCAGGTTCCTTTTTCCATCTGAGCTGACACCAGGGAAGCAATTTCTGGCTTGATTAGGTACCTACCATGACTTTCAGGCTGGTTGCTTGAGGATGACCTGACTTAAATTGTGAGGAAACAGAGCTGATTTTCAGCTGGCCCCACATTGCCTTCTGAATGATGCTCTGGACTCTGCACTGCTCATCAATGGCAGTCCATTATCATGGTGCAGGGCCTTCTAGTTGCTTGTGGTTCCAAATTTGCTTTCAGTTATCTTCTGATTTTGGGCAGATGAACCTGGGCCTGTCTTTTGTAGGTCTCTAATGGGGTTAATAGGAGGGATGAGCTTGGTCAGTCGTGCCTTGATAAGCCTGTGAGAGATGTGAGACGCAGAGGGAGGAATTTGAAAAGGTGAAAGCAAAATGCAGCTGGGAGCAGATCTGTAGCTCCCGATGATGGAAATGTTCTGTAGATCAGCTGCTGCCTTCCTGAAGCAAAGCACTGGTACAGACTCAGCATGTGGAGCCTTTTTCCTTAAAGACTTGTTCAAAGAAGGAGGACTCGTTCATGACTTAATGCTTTGATTTCCTATGCCCCACAGATAGTCCTCAATGGGTGGGCTTGCTTGGGTTCAGCAGGAGGGTGATACTGATAAATGAATCAGTACAATGGCTAGCTGGAGGCTGCACACCAGAATTTCAATTAATGCCACACCCTGTTAGGTCTGTAGTTGAAACCGGGGCAAAAACCTCCTTTAATAAATCCACAAAGAAGTGTGGGAAGGTTGAAAGGTCAGAGATAGAAGTAATCCAATGAAGATTTATGTTTTCATGTTGTTCAAAATGTCATTTGGGGAATCTGCTGAAAAATCAGCTACTTTTTTATCTGTAGAGTTCAAGAACCAAATGTTTCTTCCTTAGTCTTGGAATAGTTAACTTTTAAATAGTGCTTGAAGATATTTAGGGGGTTGGCTTTTTTTTTTTTTAGGGCTATTAAACAGTTGTTACCATAATGTTACATAAAAACGTGACACGAGATACAGCGTGATTTCTTCTGAGGCATATACAATGTTTATAAAGCCTTTTAAGGAAAGCCTACTGATTGCATTCTATAACTATCAAATGTCTTGCATAAAATACCATAAACATTAAAACTTCTGCTTCCATTAGATAATGTGTGCAGTTGCCTCTAGTGAGGAACGAAGCGGTGCCAGTGGCACAAATACTATCCTAATATGTCTTAGAAGCATACTGTGAGAAGTGTAGTAGCTGAGTAACATTATATATATATTTTTTTTTTTTACCAGTACTTGCCTGATGTAGGAAAATATTTACAGCAAGTAAAAGCGAAACTTGAGAGGAGATCGAGATGAAATTTCACTGTCTAGTCAGGTCTTGACAGTCAATAGACATTAAATTCTCACTATTTTAAGTTAAACTGGGAATTTGATTGCCATGATTATATTAGGGGAACCTGCCTTTGCCCTTTCCCTTTGTTCATAACCTACAGGGAGCTATCTAGAGTTCAGGTGATTCCTACATATTTGCCATTGTGTCTTTCTGGGCAGGGGAAAGTTCCATCTTGTGATGCAATTCCCCCTGGTTCCCCGCCCCTGCTCTGATCACCATAGGGAAACTAGCTTGGAAAAGACAGTTGTCTTTAACCAAGGTATATTGGCAGCTACTTCTTAATCCCCTCTCATAAAGGGACTAGTGACAGAATTATGCCTTGAGGATGTTTCTGAGTGTGGGAGTTCCTACGGTGGTGTGTCTTATGTAGCTCCTTGTTCAGGGCTGTCTGATATCTTCTCACCATGTCTCCTTACCCAGAGAATTTAGCTAGATCTGTTGTAGTTACAACTTTTACATAGCAATTCTCACAATGGAGAAATCTAGTGTCTATGAGCTGCTTGCCTGTCTCAGGATTACCACTCTCAGTAAAATGTTTTTCTTTAGTCTGTATGTAGGACATTACTGTGATATAATATACTATGTACCTGTAACTTACAATTGTGAACTAAACAGGTTTAAATATAGTGCCTCAGAATAATTATGAATTTTTTAAAGAAGTAGTAAGTCGGTGTGTTATATTCTTTTAGTGTAACCTGCTACTTTACTGAGTTAAGTAAATGGTGACAGTGGGGATTATGACTATCTAGGTTTGCTTTGGTATATCAATTAAAACATGTGATGCTCATGTAGTGTAGGTAAGATCTTTACCAAGGTGAAACATCTTGGAGCAGAATTGACTGTTAGAAGTAAAGAATGCCCCAACCTAGGAAGAAATGTAGCTGGTTGTGAGGATGCTTATTTGCAATTAGGAAGACCTGTGCTCCTGTCCTTGCTTACTGCCCCCTGAGATTTGAATAATGTGTGTTCACTGCAAAATACATAAGGTGTATTTCAGATCTGTGCGTTCTTGTCCTTGTGTAATACAGGCCTAATAGTAGTTGTCTTTTATTCAGTATATCGTGTAGTTTAGATTTTAGTGTCTCTTTAAAGAATATGGCTTGTAATAGTAATTACTGGGCTCAGTTGTTCATCCTATCATTTGAGAGAATATTATTTTTGTAGCCCTTTATCAATATAAGGTGATTAGGCCAAGAAGAGGGCTGTTCTTGTGTTTTCTGGCTCAGAGCCACCCAATGTCAGCAAATCAGTCTGCTGGCTATAGAAACACCTTTTGTTACTTTCTCACTTAACTACAAGTGAAAATAAATGGCAGTAACAAGAGATTTTTTTTTCCCTGGCATTTGCTCTGCCATATGGACTACCATATTTTTGAATGGCTATCTGAAGTTGTCCCAGATGTTGAATACTGTAAAATACAGGTGTGTTAATATGAAAACATGTGTGCTTTAATTCGGGACCTGTTGAATTCAAGGAAGGTAAAAGAAAGGTTTGTTCCATGTAAGGAGACTTATTTAAAAAAAAGAAAAAGTGGCTGAGAACTGGAGTGAAATAATCTGTTAAACATGAGGGAATGAAATTATCATCATACTGATTAAAAAGGGAAAAGGAAAAGAAGCACTGATCTCTTGAGATTTCAACCAGCCTGGGCTAACTTTGAAGTACATCTAGAAAACAGGTCTTATCCTTCTTTGACTTTGAACTGCACCAAAAATGTTACAAGAATAGCTTTGGATCAAAGAGTTCAGGAGCAAACTTCAAATTTTAGGAGATTAATGGCAGGATTTAAGATTCTGACTGTGTTCCATTTCTGGTAGTAATTAGTATCTTGATTATTCTTTTGCTTATTATACGATTGTATGGCTTCACAGATGTGAGTGGTGTCATGTTAAAAAAACGGATGCAAAAAGGCTTGAGTGGGAAGTTTTTTCTCATCTGAGCTTCTGTTGTTTTGGAACAGATCGGTTCATAGAAGCTTGGTGGTGTAGTAGACATCTAAAATACTAATAGTTGTACAAATAAACACCTTGTCAGTTCACTGTTTACGTGTACTTTTTTTGGCTTCTACTCTTACACTTCGCATTCAGTTAACCATTTGATCATTTCATATTGTAATTGTTAATCTATGCTAATTAGGTTTTCAAAGGTACTGAATATAAAAAATCATTAGTGAAATTCATAACTTAATGGCATACTCCATAGTGTGAGAGTATTTAGACTGAGAATACACGTCATCATCTGTAAATAGAGTGCCATATTGTAGAATATAGGTTTAGCTCATCCTGCAATGACCCCTATTACTCTGATCTCAATTTTAAATTAAAGCTTGAATTGGATTGGAAAACATTTCACTGGAGTTCATCAGTGTATGCTACTTTAGCAGTTTACTTCTTGGTTTATAATGGAACGTATTCTTTCAGTAGGAGCACAAAAAACTATGTAATTAAGGAATAACATGCAGGTGAACGACCTAGATATTCCACATTCTTCAGGTGGGAATAAGCTTAAATATTTTTCATGTTTTAGTGCATTAGCAAACAGAGGAAATAAGCTTCTATGAGAATATTTCATTTAAATTGGGCAAATGGATATGTATCAGTATTGGCTGGAGTTACCTGAAGTGGTTTACACTAGGTGTAGTACAATAACAATATTTAGTTTAGAAAATGTGTCTTTGCAATGTCAGGATATTTTGTTTAACTACACTCTGTGTCTGTCCTCTGAGCTCACTGTATCGCATCAGGAACTGGTGGCCTAGAAGTACTAAAAGCAGATTGTAAGAAATTGCCTGCACCCAGAAATACAGTCTTCTTGTCTAATAAGAGCAATAATAAAGTAGATTATAGAGTCATTTCCAAAAATGAAAAGCTGGAATGAAAAAAATGAGGGTAAAAGATAAAGCAAGTCTTACAACGGATTTAGGTAAGTCTGGTGGCACAAGATTTACATAACTAAATAAGCGGGATAAAACAAAACAGATCACAAATGGATTTCCTGCTCCCCCTACCCTGGGATTTCCATGAAGGCCTGTAGTATATTTCAAATACATTCAAACATCATATTTTCAAGTGCAAGGAGTGACTGTGATTTGTGGTGAAGAAGTGGGTTTTTTTGGTGTTTTCATCTTTTCTTTTTTTCACAAGAACAAACTATTAAACTTTGGAGGAAAGCCATCTACCCGTTGGCTAACTTAGCTTTTAAGAGTAACTTTGTAATGAAGTTTACGGTTGTTCATGTTTACAATGTTTGTAGTGCATGTGTTGGGAAAACCTGATGCATTTTATCTGCATAAGACTGGAAAATTAGTGAGTGGAATCCTGTAATTCACCTGAACAAGCTGTTATGTAAGTGAATCGGGTCTAGGATGATAGACAAACAAGTGCATGTCAGTGCATTAGATCCTTTTATGGGAAAGTGTGTGCTTTTTTCTGGACTGTAAAGGGGGAATTGACTTCCTAAATTAGGCATACGGTACAAGTAATATTGAAAAAGGTGCCAGGTTTGTTTAAAGGAATTGCTTTCCTTTGTGTGGTGGTTTTGTTCATTTTTTCTTCTTTTTTTTTTTAATCTTGATTTGGGTTTTTTGGTTGGTGGTGTGGATTTTTTTCTTTTTCTTCCCCAGTCTCATGCAGCATAGGGACGGAATGCAAAGGTTCCTCTGGTTCAGATCTCAAATGTGATCCAGAGAAAAGAGAAAGATAGTTTAAGGAATTCACATGGCAAGCTGACGAGGGCCTTTACCCAATAAAAGGGCCCATAAATCAATATTTATCAACTTAGTGAGATCCTGCTTCAACAACTTGTTGATGGCTTTTTGTGGGGTGTTGTCTAATCCTGTGACTGAGCTTATTTGGATTCTGCAGATGCTCAGCTCCTGGTCTGATTTTGCCCTTACAGGAAGTAAAGAGCAGAGTTGTCATTGTCATTTACTAACTGTGATGCTTTGAAAACCATTCTTGTCACTGTTTCCTTAAGCAATTTGATACTTGCTTTGTTAAAGTGTGTGTATGTGTTAGTCAAATGTTCTCCTGGCTACATCAGAGGTGCAGAGTAACTGCATTAGACTCGGTGTGCTTTGGCAATAGAAGGGAGAATAAAAGTCAATAAATGTTTTCTACAACACTGATAAACTCCAAGGGCACGATGTGAGGTAGTTGTGAGCCATGGGGGATAATTTGAACAAGTATATCTTTCTCTTCAAATTACCTATTGCCGCTTTAATACTAGCTAAGTGCGTTTTAAATCAGTTCTCTTTGGATGGTTCATACTGTTTGGGTTGGCGTGGGGGGCTCTCTTGTCGACAGGTTCACCGGTGTGTTTTCCTCTGTAATCTCCAAATCCTACGTAGGGAACTTAAAATCACTTTCCATTTTGCTAGATTTGACATAACTATTGACTCTCCAAACACTGTCTGCTTTTAGGAAGCTAGGCTTTGTTTGAGCATCTGGACCGTCCAATTTCCTGCAACCCCAGATTACTCTTTACCTTGTTGGTTGACATAGGTAAGCCTTTAAGGCTACAGAGCATGGGTTTGGTAGAGATAAGCGGTTAGGTGCTTTAATGTTTACTTGAACTATGCAATGATGTGGTGACACTCTGCGGGGAAAAAATGTATGTCCTGGTGTGGTGTCTAAATGCCTGGCACTTGATAGCTGCTTCGCTTGCCCCTGCAAGCTTTTAGTGCTCTTTGGAGAGCATGGAAGGGACCTCTCCAGGGCTGGAGAGGCCTGAGCTTGTCCTCTGCTGGCCAGGAGCTGTGTAACCACTCATTTGACGTGAAGCCAAGGCATCAGTCCTGCTGAAAATTGTGGCGTGAAGCTTGGGCTCGGTGATGGCCAAGCCACATTCAGGTCACTTAGAAGTGACCTGATAACCAGGATTGCCTTTCATTTGCAGAATAACTTGGCGTGCACTTAAAGTCCCTGGACAGTACAATAGAAGGATGAAAGTGCAGTTGCACAGGTGCTGAAGTCAGCCTAAACAATGTTGTTATGACCTGGTCCTGCTACTTGGGGCTCTTTCCTTTTCCTCTGCCCTTCCGCTCTTACAGCGACCTGTGTAGTGCTCCGTTAGCAGGTTCATCACATGGGTACATATAAACAACTTTAGAATCTCTGCTGTGAATGAGTTAACTTCATCCTGAGGCTAAACATTTAATTCAGCGGCTTACAGCTGTGTGAATATTTTACTGAATATTCTGAAGTACTCTGAATACTGAAACTAGCCAAAGCTTTCCGCAGCTTTTTTGAGAATGTCATTTATTTTTCCTGGTTTTGATCAATTGGCAAGAATCAACCTCTAACTTGAAGGCTAAATTTTGCAAAATTCCCTTTGACTTCAGTGGAACAGAGTCCTTATCCATCCTATGAGCCTTTGATTTGCTAGTCTTTTGATTTTTTTATTATTTTTTTCTAAATATTTTTTCTGAATATTGGAGCTATGTGAATGGGTCTGTTGAGGGTCTGTGCTTGATTTCCATCTTTGATGTCAGTGGAGAGTTTACTTCCCAAAGACTATATATAACGTGTCTAACAGAAAAGAAGAAAAGAAATTTAATGTATTTGAGGCTTTGTTTATTGGTGGTGTTAGCCATCAATCTTAATAATATTTTACTCCCATTTTTGCACAAATTTAATAATATGAATACTTTCAGTCTCTTGGAAGAGTTGCAAAACCAATTACAGAAATGTCAGAATTTCCATAGGAAGGTAACCTTCCTATGCAGTAGCATAGTGAACAAAACAAACTGATAGTGATTAAAGTGTCAGGATATAATTGCATTTTCTTCCAAATAAACCATCAACTCCCAATAAATAATTAAAACAAGCCATGTTCCTCAGGATGCAACACTTCAGTATCTGTGACTAAAAAGTGCTAGGAGCCATTATTAGATTTTTTTTTTTATGATAAATTTTCTCTTATTGTCGGACTGTCAGATTTTATTACCTTGCAGTTCTTCGGGGTATATTTTCTTTTCCCCAGGTTTACTGGGAAAGCACAACTTGTGTCACAGAATGTAATGAGATATATGCTCCATCATGATTTTACAAGTGACCTTTGAATGATCTCTACTCTAGAAAGAAACGTGAAACTAGACTTATGATAATTAAATTTTTCAAAGCAGTGTCCCAAGAGCCATAATATGTCTACTTAAAGCTTTGACATATATATTAAAGAGTCTTTTTCTTTTGTTTTCTTCATATTGTCTCTGGCTAATTGCTTACTGTTTGGTGGCTTAATAAAACATTCAGTCTTAATAAACAACACAATCCCCAGAGGGATCTAGGGAGCACAATATAGCCATGGAAGTGGACTGCGTCGGCCTCGTTGGTGGTGATGAAACACCAACTAGATCAAAGATATTTTGACTTCAGGAATCCAGGGGCATTTTGTGGGACTGCCAGGTTGTGCTGTTCTTAAACTTCAAGCTGCTTTATTAGACACAATAAACAATGTATCTCGGTGGTGTACTTTTGTTCATTTTCAGGATGGAAGCACAGCTTTTAAAAATGTGGTATTTTTTCCTAAATCTTTTTTTCACTGAAACTTCTTTATTTCTGCGATAGCATTTCTGATTTTTCTGATCTGGTCTGGTTGCACGGTCTTCTCTCTAAATGGTAGAAACTGTTGAAAACATACTTATTTTTTCTCTAGAAATTGAAGTTTAAACATGAATCTTACATTTTGATTTTGCCTAATTATAGCTCTTCAGCTGATTAAACCTCCTGAGCAGGTACAAATTAAATGAAAAGTGAGTAAAATGTCTGTAAAACACATGGTTAGCAAAAAGTTTCCATTGGTTCATTTCTATCAAATATATTTTTAATATTTTACATGTTTTGGCCAGTGAATAGGGGCTTTCTTTTTAAAATCTGGTTGTCAGAAACTTACTGCCTGTGCTCTGCTACATTACAAGGTGTCATGGTTTAACCCCAGCCAGCAACTAAGCACCACACAGCTCCTTGCTCCCTCTTTCCCCCTTCCTGCTCCTCCCCCAGAGGGATGGGGAGGAGAATCAGAAAAAGGTAAAACCTGTGGGTTCAGATAAGAACAGTTTAATAACTGACATTAATAATAACAACAATAATAATTGTAATGAAGAAGAGAGGGAGAGAGAGGAATAAAACCCAAGGAAAAGAAAAGCCAACAAGTGATGCACAGGACAATTGCTCACCACCTGCTGGCTGATGTCCAGCCAGAATCCCAGGTATGATCAGTGGCCCCAGCCAACTGGCCCCAGTTTATATACCGAGCGTGGTACTCTATGGTATGGAATATCCCTTTGGCTAGTTCAGGTTGGCTGTCCTGGCTCTGCTCCCTCCCAGCTTCTTGTGCATCTCCTCACTGGCAGAGCATGGAAAACAGAAAAGCCCTTGAATTAGGGTAAGCACTACTTAGCAACAACTAAAAGACCAGTCAGTTATTAACATCATTTTCATTCTAAATCCAAAACACAGCATTGTACCAGATACTGTGAAGAAAAATAACTCTATCCCAGCTGAAACTAGGACAAGGTCTAAATAATTTGAAAACAACATCAAAATAGATGTTAGGCTGTACAGTACTGCCCCATCTCTGACAGCTCTGGACATTTGAATGAATGGAGTTTTAGATACCTGGAGAATTTAAGATACAATTTGAGAAATGTAGGCACGTTTGCAACTGGGCAGCAGTTGAGAATGACTGCTCAGTATCATAGCTCTGGATATAAGGTACATGATTTGGTGTATTCTGTAAGTACTTGCTAGAGGAGAATAAGTTGCAGGTTCACAGCAAGCATTAGAATTAGAATGAAAGTGTTCCCAATGCATTTTAAGCCTAGGTCAAGTGGGGGGAAAAAAATTCTTTAAAGTCCAAGTCAAATCTTTTTACTGTTACAAATAATCACATCTGTTTCTTTGGGAAGGATTTGGTTAGCTTGCTGGATGTAGTTCTCTACATAATACAAATGGGAGTTGCTTTGAGAAACTAATACTTAGGTATCCAGATTTATAAAGGTGCGTAAGGAAGAAAGAACCAAAACTTCTTCCAGCCTCTTGCTATCTTTGTGAAGGTGCAAACATGTAATGGATAGATTCTTAAGCCTGGGGTGTAGTGGTCCTGGAAATGACACACATGAAACAAAAATTTTAAAACTGGAAATGAGGCCAATATATTCAAAAACCTCTCTGTAGGTGAAGGTGGTGGCCTTCCTTTTTCAAGCCCAAACGTGAGTATGTGTGCATGCTCACGCTAGTGCTGTATCATTGAATGCTTGCCTCTGTTCATGCTGGTGGGATAAATTGGATGTTCTTGGAAACCCTTCTAGTTTCATTTAGTTTTAGGAAAGCAAAGTGGATGCAAGCAATCAATGCACAGTGTATGATACCAATGATGCTTCTGCTTTTAAATCCCATTTTGAATGTAATAGTATAGTAATATCTGTTGTTCTGAGCAACACAGATTGGTTGCTTTTGAGTGTAAAGTTTTGCTGAACATTGATAGTTTACTAAAAATAGAAAACTTTTCATGCTAATAGCTGATGAACAACTATTCAATAGCTAATGTTATCCTGATAAGTCATGCTATAGATGTGTCTTGCTCTCCAGGCATTGATCTCACCAGTAAAAAATAAGATAATTTGATAATTTGCAGGACTTTATATTTCCATTTTTTCATCTGTCTATAGTTCTATACTTTCGTATAAAGCCTGATCCATGGCTTGTACATTCCAGCAAGTTTTTGAAGCTTGCACAAAATATCCTGTTCAGGTCTACAGACATGTTTCAGTAGGATAAGTGCCTGTGATTCGCTTACAGAACTGTTTTCCAGATCGTCATTATTTCTGAAACAAATAACAGGGAGAGACAGAACTCAACCATTCAGCAACATTAACCTGTTTTCCCATATGCTGGCCTCACCTTGATCAAATCCTCACTCTGTGTAACAGGCTGTAAAAATGGAAGTGCCTTACAGCATGCCCTCCAGGTCTGCTAATGAAGTCTAATTCCCACTGGGGAACAGATGACAGCACACTTCAGAACTGAAATATTCTTCAGAAGATTTAATTTATCCCATATTTGGACTTTAGGGAACAAGGCAAGAAGGAGCTGAAAGAAGCTCTTAAATAATACAAGCATGTTGCTGATGTTTTTAATTCACTTTTACTAAAACCAAACAAACCTGAAGATCATGTGTCTGGGATACTATGGCAGTTGCCCCATAAGAGCATGTACGTTGCAGACCGTTTCCCAAATGCGTATCCTTCTCATCGTCCCTCCTCTAACAGTGCATCCTGCTGGCAGCTTTTCTCATTTTTCTTCTGCCCACCCTGCATTTTTTTTTTTCCTCCTCCTGCTGGAACTCACTTTTATCTGCCTTTCCCTCTCTCCCATCTTCCACAGCCTCTTGTTTTCGTTTCTCCAGATCAGCAGTCCTTGTGGCACCTTTCACAACTGTCATTCTCTAATAACAATTAGGAAATTCATCAGCACTATAATGATCTTTTTTTCTTTTATTAAAAAAACAACATTTCTGGATTTTGAAGATACATCTACACATCAAGGTATTTTTCTCTAGGCTAAATGAAGTGTCTTTACTAGGAAATAGGCTATTTCGTTTAATTGAGGAATGGGAGAATCTAAGTATCTGCATAGTGGCATAGGGTAGAATGTATTGCTCTACCCTTTTTTGTTTTTCTCCCAGACTGTTTAGAGTTAGCAGGTGTTATTATAGAGGATCATGTGGCTGATCATGACATACAAGCGTTGCTGTGGATACATGAAATGGTGATTTATATTTTGTGCAGTTATGGTTGGAAGGTATAAACCGCAACAAAAATAATAGACACTTAAAATATTTGAATTTTCTGGGATTTTCTGTTGATTGGACAAGTCTTCTTGATGGCATGTCTGATACAAAGTTGTGAATAAAGTGGAAGAGAGGTCTGAACCCTTTATCTGCCTCCTGCCCACAAATGAGTAAAACAGTTGCCCGCTGGAAGCTGTGTGTTTGAGCTGAGAGTAAGAGCTGGAGCTATTTAGTGAACTCGTTTGTCCTTGTAGCAGGACCGTGCAGGGACCGATGATCTCACACCATAGTGAGGCAGCTGATGGGATAACTGCGGTTCCATGTCCTTGGGTATCGGCAAGCTGCAGCCACCTGCCAGGGCAGAAACTTGAATAAGAGCTTCAAGCATTAACAGCAGAAATATTTTTTGACTTTCATAATTTCAACAAGCAAAAGAGATTAGGTATCAAACATGAAGCAAAAGGTTGGTGCTGTCTGTTTTTTACTGGCAGGCCTATAGATTTGTGATATACTAGCACTTACCTGGGGTGTCTCATTTCCTGTTTCATAAAGTAATGTGCCGATATTTATGTGACTGGGCTAAATTTCTGTAGAGCATCTTGGTTTTGGCAGTGTTTCCAGGAGCAGAACATGAGTGCTTCATTGGGTGCAAGCGTGTGGTAATGCAATCTTAAACCCTGTGTCCTTTGTGAGCTTGGGTGTTTGAATTAAGTTTTTCTCCTGAGTAGGGTTTAGTGTTTGAGGCTTTTCTTTTTTTTCTTTTTTTTTTTTTTTTTTGAGGAGGGGAAAAAAACCCCCACTGTAACTACTTATACTTCTAGTGCCCTTTGACAAAGAAGCTAGCAGTTACACTACTTGGAAAGTTTGCACTTTTGGACATGATGTTTCAACTGTTTCCTGCATCCAGGGTTAGCCCAGAGTATGTGTCTATATAGCAACAAATGCAGGAATCACAGGATCAGTAAGCGAGCAGAATGGACCAAGGTATTTGCCTCTGCAGTTGGGGGGAAAAAAATCCAAACCTCCAAAAACCCAAACCAAAACAGAAAACCCTACCACCACCAGGTTTAAAAAATAAAAATAGTCTGGCCATCTAACTTGCTCTTGTTTTCACAGGTTAAGCAATGTAGGCATAGGATGTGAATTTTCAGTTTCCATTTATTTTAGAATATGGCAAATAACAGAAATAGTGTTTTATCTTTTTATTTTGTATACCTGCTTTTCACCTTGGCATTCTTCTTTTCCTCTTTTTATCATCTTTATGTAATTTCACACACATATAAAGGCTTCTCCTTATAGAGCTTTCTGTTATGCTCCAACATTCAGAAGTTTGAGACTGTTTCTAAAGATGGGGGGTGTATAGGAACTTTGAAGGCTTGCACAGCATGAAAGGAGTTGCAGTGCCATTACCAATGCTGATAATTTTTTTTTTTCTGATCCAAAGAGGCTATTCTGCAGTCTGTGAATCTGATATATGAATTTATACTTTTAAATGTTTATCCCTTTCTAAACATGCGTGACTATATAAAATGTCTTTCAAATAGCTTGCTTTCAAACTGCAGCCTGTGTTGATGTACCTTACATCTGAAAGACACTTTCTAAATGAATATGTGCTGTAGCATTACAAGTATGAACTGGGCAGATGACCATGACCTGTTTATCCGGCTGTACGTATCTAAGAAGTTTTACACTGAAAGGCTGAAGTATAACTGGAACACTTTCTATGTAATTGTGGAATAATCTTGTGAGTTACTAACCACTGCCACAATATTACTTCTTAATAAGAATTAAAAAAAAATAAAACCCAAAAAACCAACAAACCAAAACCCAAAATATTGCTGAAAGACAATTTATCAAACCTTGAAAATTAGCTGCTGAGTTTTGAAGTCATATGAAATTACATTTTTTTTATACATTTCTCTTCACCTAGGTAATCTTTAGAGCTTATTTCTCAGTTCCATTCCACATATTTTTATTATTCTAGCAGAACACACAATGTGTAATTTTTATCTATGCTTCCCCCCCCCCTCCATTTATCACACCTACTGACTTGTAATTTTACTGGATTAATCGTTGTGATTAAATTCACAATTTCTGTAGGCTCCCACAGAAATCACCTTAATCTTGACATCTTAAATGCAGCTTCTGTGGCCAGGTTCTTGCTGCTAATCAAGCTTTTGCATGACTTTTGGTGGTGACAAGTGGCTGCAACTGTCCAGGGACAGAGAATTGTCCAGGGGAGCAGGTAGGGTGCTGGGGATGCATGCAGTGGAGGTCAGGATGCTGTTGTGGTTGGATATAATTTAAAGCAAACCTCACAATTCTGCTTTGGCCTTAAACTGCATTTGTACTGCGTTTCCCAGACCAGAGAAGCAGGAGTTGTGGGGTCCTTGCATGGCTCTACAGCTCTCTCATACCCACACTGGTCTGCACTGAACTCCAAACTGATGTGAATTCAGAGGTTTTGGTGTCTGAGTTACTGAGTTAACTATATTAAGTGAAGCGCTTCAGCTGCGGCAGTCACACCTTTGTACCACAGGCATATCTGCTGCATAAAACCAGCCTCCTGGGAGGCAAAGATAGTTTAAAATTATTCATACCTTATATTCTGCCTCAGCAGCTCTGTCTAAGAACCTGTATCTCAAGAAAGCACTTTCTTCCTGATCGCATCCTTTTCATTTTGTAACCATTTGTCACTCACTCCTTCTCCACCCTAAATTATAGTCATGTGAGTGGGTTCATACACATGTGTGTTTCCTCCAGGAAAAAAGAAAAAGTTCCAGAAACTGTGCAGCAGTCTTACAGAGACAGGGTGCCCAAGCTAACTTTGCTGAGAAGCCCAAAAATTTGTAGGGATGTGGCTTCTGAACCAGGTCTGTGGCTCAGGCTGCGGGTGCTGCAGGCACACAGGTCTGTGCAGAAGTATAAGCCCAGGTTTCCCATGCACCGGTCAGGCAATGGATCTTTTGGCACTGAAGGGCAAAAAACTTAGCCAAGGGATGTCTTGGCTTGTCCTTCAGCTTATTGTTTGCAGAAAAAGGGTCTGAGTGATGGATTTATACTGGAAGAAACCACAGGAAACTCTGGTGATGCCAAATGAATTGTGGAAAACTGGCATGACATCTTTTTCACTGGCTATGGAAGTAAAACACATGTTCTGATAATCCTGAAACGATACTCACATACGTTCTTCTTTAATCTCTCCTGGACAGAAAGCTTAGGAAGTGTTGAAGCTAACAATATTCTTGTTGCCAGTTACTCTGGCTGCCAACTCCAGCTTAGATTGTCTGAATAGACATAGCCAATTAGCAATATTTCCCATCCTGGTACTGGATGTAAGTGATTTCCAACAGAGAACAACTCAGAGAGGCTCCTGCAGGATCAACCAATTACCAACGTCCCATCGGCAGACCCGGTAGCACTGCTTCAAGAGCTGTGTGAAGCTGGAAGCTGTTCTCACCTGCTATTGCATGTCTTTGTTTTGGAGGTTTTTGCACATTTTGAAGATGCTGGTAACTGCAACTAGGAAAATAATGCTGTGATTGTGATTTAAGATACTGTTTCAGCAATGCACTCTCTTGTTAGATTGATCATAGCACACTGGTAGGTCAAGAAAGCAGGGGCTCTATAGAAAACAGGTGTGTGTATATTCATTAAGTGTACATTATACATATACACACACATATGTATTTTTTTCTTTCCATCATGTCTGCCCTGTTAAATTTAGACTGATAATAAATGTGCGTTGTAGATACAATCTTGTAATGCTTGCACAAGTAGTGTTTACTTATTCTAATAATTCTGCCCAAGTGGCTACATGTTCTTATTTGTTGTTTGCTTGCTATTCTGAAATTTGCCTTCAGAGTAACTGACTGTAAATTATTTTTTGGTTACTCTGCATCTGTTCTTTATGGCAAGTCTTTAACAGTGAAAAGGGTCTTAGTGTGAAAAAGGATCGTGCCTGTAATAATGATTTGCTTGTATGACAACGTTTTGTAAGATCTTATTAAAAGAGCATTACAGTTCAAGAGGGCTTGGACATAATAAGGTAATTTATAGTGTTAAGGGCCACAGCATATTTAGGTTTACAAGCAAAGAAAAATAGTCTGAAATACACAATGATTAAAAAGTGGATGTTCAGTGGGAACTTACCGCCATTGTTGCTCAAGAGTTGAAAGTTTATTTCGTGGTATCGTGATGTAACTTTTCCCCCTATTAATATATGAAATATTTTTTCTGAATTATGCTCAAGGTACATATTTTGCTGGTTTTGTTTCTTTCTTCCATCCTTAGTAGGTTGTCCAAACACAGTTTTACTAGATCAGGTTAAAACCTTAAAAAATGGTTGACTGTTTTGGTTCATTCTTTTGGTTTTGCCGTGTCAAGCTTGGAGAACTCTTTTCAATGTGGTAGCTACTGTCCAGCATAATATTTACTTAAAATGCATCGAAGCTAGAGATGCATGTGCTGCTTAATTAAATCACTGGGGTCAGTGTTTTAATAGGGAATAAAAGGAATATGTGTATCTTCAGAGGCTACTGTTGCTTTTAACTATTCTAGATGATTAAAATATCCAAGCCAATATTGCTCAATTTTAGTAATATGCTCAGTGGTCCGGAAGCAGTATCTTTGTATTTATTTATTTACATCATGATCATATGTATATAGAATACTTACTGAACCTATAACAGCTTTTGGCACTTTGAAAATTATTGTTAATTAACTTCTCTTCTTAAATTCCTACAAGCTAAACTGTAGTTGATGAGTTATCATGCTAAAAACAATAAATCCTGAAGCTATTTCATAAACATAGTCATTCAACCTAAATGAGATGCTCCATCAATGGAGACAAATCAATTCTTTAATGCCATATTTCTATAGCATTATTTTGCGTTTAGAAACACCTCAGTATTCATATATACGCATCTGTAATTCTGGGAAGTGGAGAATCAGAAATGGGATGGGAAGCCCTGATGCACTACATGAATCTTTGAAGAAATGGAGGTGTCCAGTGATCTAGTCCTGCAATTGTGGAACAGGGTCTGGTATAGTTGCAGATATTTTTCATCTCTTAATATTCTGCAAAATAACTGAAGTACTTGGTTTTTTTTTTCTTTTCCTCACTTCTTAAATCTGTGTTATTTATATTGAACATTTTGCTTGAGCTGGGAAGAGAATTTCTCAGTTCGATGTCACTTACTGGAGTTATTTGCAGGGGATTGTAATAATAGCATTGAACATATTTCCCCAAAAGGATAAGAAAGTACTTACCTGTTGTAGAGTTTAATTGAATGCTTAATTTATTCTTCAGAAAGCAGTCTGTTCTCTCCAGAGAACTACTGGTTGAAGTTTAAAAAGTACTTCTTGTTCTCTGATCTCAGAGAACAAATAGCTGCACCATGGTGGTTCAGATGGGAACAGCTGTTCCCATCCTTTCAAAGTCTGAACCATGCTCTTTTTATTCCCAGGAGGAAGAAGAAATAAAGGAGATCCTGACTGCTTCATAATATTGACCGCTTGGGGATCTCATTCCAACTGGAGAAGGTTCTGGGTTTAGGAAATGAGGACTGAAAGATGTATTTGGTAGCTTTGACAGCATCGTCTTTGCACACAAAAACGCAAAGACAAAATGAAAGCCAGGTCTGGGGAACATGTTTTTGTGGAAAGTTGAGACTGTATTGCCTCCAGACTGACAGTGATCTGCCTGTTCAAATTCACTGAACAGGATGGCATGTGGGAAGAATTTTGGTTTTCTCAGAAGTCTGTGAATCACTTTCTACCCCATTCTCTAACTTTGAAGCAACTGAGAATTCCTGCTTTCTGCTGCTATTTATACTTATGTTTTAGAGAGGGCAAACAAAATTGTAATAGTGGGTGGTGGTTTTTTAATAACTTTAGAAGTGACAGAAATTGTTCTTTTTTTTTCAGCTGTTTTTATTGTGCTCATGTACAACTGTGCAGCTCAAAATCAGAAAAAGACCTGAAACTGAGGTCTGAAACTTTATTTGATAGAATCTAAGGAAAATTATTCTATTTGCATGGGCAGAACTGATAAGTTTGACATAACTTGGAATATTTGAGTGCCAGGTAAACATACTTCTCTCCCTCCCTCATTGGTCAGAGAAGTGTACTAAAAGGTGGTTTGATGATGACTCTGTTAGCAGTACACTGCAGCTGGAGAAAGTATTGTGTGCCCGACAGCATAGTGAATCATGACAAGACTGATTTTAGGAGTTTTCAGTAAAATGTAAAACCTCACATACTATTTCTTTCACAGTCCTCCAGCTTATTTAATTCTTTGCAAACTTGCTTTTGTGAGATGCAAAAAGCTTATCACTGTAATAGTTTTTTTTTAAATTTTATTTATTTTTCCTGATGGACTGTTGTGGAGGTCTTTCACTTGGGGATATTATGTTATTCATCAGTTGGCCAAGTTCCTAAATTCTGCCTGTTCCCTTGGAGCTTCTTTTACTGGAGCTGTTTGTCTGGGCTGTATTTTACAGCATGTTTGCTACAACATTTACCAATGTGAAAACTAACTGGAGTTTGAGGTAGGGTGATGAGGCTGCAGAAGACTAAATGCATGTTTCTGATGAAGGCTTCATCTCTGTCCCAAGACTGCTAGAAGTGGCAAGGTAGAAGAAAATGGAATAACAGAGCTGTACATTAATGTGCCAGATACTGATGGAAAATGTGTAATAACCCGTTAAATGAAGCTATAAGGATTACCCTAACCTTTGTGTACAATTACCAGCTAGGTAGTTGCTTCTAAACAATAGGTATTGTCAAATATAATTAGGTATATTTTACTTAGAAGAAATTAATTCTACCTGAGGCTTGCAGTTTTGCTTGCTGATCTATCTCAAAGTGCTGGAATATAAAATATTGCTTGGAGATTGTTTTGCTAGAGCAGTATCAGTGACATTCCAGCTGCTCGCACCAACCATGCACTTGTGGACCAGCCAGCTGTGCTAAACCTTCTGGGGAGCCCCTGTGATCGGAAAGCACAGTCTGTTGTGGTCCAATACTCTGCCGGGGATCTCGTGTGTCTATAGAGTCAGTTCTAGCTGCTGCTGTCTGATGGCCGCTCCCTGCAGCATGGAATGTCTGTCTAGAAGTGTATAATGTCAAAACCAGTACAGGGATATGAGATGCAGGCATGCCATCAAATAATTGTAAGCCAAAAATAGTGACCGTTGTACCTGCTTAGGCAAGAAAAGTTTCTCTGTAGTTCTTCTTTTACCTACTTTCAGTGTTACTTTTCAGATGATAATGGATAGAAACTGTTTTAAATTTTGAATGTGTGAGTTGTTATACAATTCTTTTATTAAGATTGCTGTGGAATAATAATTAGAAGTTTTAAAAAAATCATTGTACAACAGCTCCCGAGCTTTCTGCTGGGTGGTAGTCACGTTTGCATAAAGTGGACTTTTTACATCCCATTGAAATCTATTGATGGTATTTTAGACTCTCCTTACAACAGTGTGAATAGTAGGTAAGAGCTGAGAATGAGGTCCCTGCCATAGTCCAGTAATCCTGTGAAGCTCTTATTCCTCCACTGCTGTTGCTCATGAATGCCATGGTGGGCATTTCTTCCCCGGTTTCACTGAAGCTGACATTTGAGTTGGCCATGGATAAGCCTGGAGTGCCTTTGCGATCCAGCTGCAGGAGCAGAGTGTCTGTCCGTCCATGGTTTTGCAGCATAAGTGTGCAGGGGTCTTGCAGGGAAACTTCCTACTATGTTTAGTTTACTAAAAAAGGGATCTAACCACCTTTTACGTTTGATGGCAGTATGGAGGAAACTTCTGGCATTATAAATGGTTACTAATATCTTTTTAAGTGACGTGTCCCATCATTTTACTCTGTTTTGCATGTTGCTGTATGAAATAATTTTGAAATTAAATCTAGAAAATCAATCATATATGCCAAGTGATTATTTAAATCAGATGTTCTTAATGTCTTTAATTTTTTATATTTTGATAATAAAATCAAACAACTTTGCATGAAAAGTGAATTGAAGGCTCCACTAAGAATTCTTATTTCTGTGGGGACTGGAAATTACTGTGAAACTCTCTGAATATTTTAAACAACCTCCTTTCAGAGACAAAGTTCAGGAATTAAAAAATCAAATTGACCTATCTTCTCTAAGATTTGCCTTAAAGTTTCTTTTATCATTTGCAAACATACAATTCAGTTACAGGAATCATATTTTTTTTGAAAGCTGTAATGGCTAGGATAACTTGTATCTTGCTAAATATGTAAATGATGGAAAACTCGGTGACAGAAGTTTCTGTAACCCAGGGGACTATGCTGTACAGCAAAGATACAAGGGCTTAGAAAACTTATCTCTCTGATTTGTCAAGGAAAGGTATACCATATGTTAAGCCATTTGAAAAGTCTGATCTTGTCTTTTATTTGTAGGGTGTGCAGAGTTGAGTGGAGGTTGTGGAATTATTTGAGATGAACCTGTCTAAATTATTTTCTGTTTGTAAAATGCTTCTGTACAGCTTGATTGTTTTAAAAATAGATCTTCTCTTTATTATTAGGAATTGTTCAACGTAGGCTTTTCAAAACAATCTAGAGGAATTGGGTGCCAAACTCCCATTTAATGGAGTGAGATTTGAGCATCTGAGTACTTCAGTATCTTTTCAAATTTCCAACCTTTGTGTATGCTTTTGAGAATAATGTGTTAGCATGTGCTTAGTTTAAGAGTGTTTTTTGTTCACACTGGTTATCTGAGTAATGCACGATACATTTATAATAATAACAAATAAGAGAAGAACGTCTTATTTTAAATTTTGAAAGAAGAAAAGATCTTGCCTAAGGCATCGTACAAAGTGCCAGGCCTTTTCTGGAGTTAAATGGGTCAAAGGAAATTCATGTGTTTTAAGAATTTGATAAGTTAATCTGATTTCCTTCTGATTTTTCTCCAAGAAAAGTCCTCTACGGGCTGAGGATTTTGAATGATACAGAATTTTAAGCTGATCCATTTGGCCATGTATGACTTATCTGTCAACTGTGGTACCAGCAAGTGAAATATGTTGCCGGTTTCTACCTGTTCCCCCTTGAATGACTCTTATGACTCTTTTCCCACCCCCCACCCCTCCTTGAAATGCTGAGGAAGTTGAAAATTACCTAGAGCTGTGTAATTCTACTGGAGTCTAGGGTTTGGAATTACAGATTTTTCTGTTTAAAAAGCATCACATCTATACAGCGTGTGTGTATATGTATGTATTTATTCCCTGGGTCTTGCTTGTATCTTGTGGTGGTGTGTATGGATATTTCCAGCCTATAAATAGTTAAGCATTTATAGCTGTTTTCTAACCATGTTGAGTTTGTTCATCTGCTGCTGCTATTGCCACCTGCATGACACCATATCTGTCAGACTTTGTAGCCCTTTGCCACCTGCACTTAGCCACTGCCCTCCTCTGCTTGTGGCTTGCCAAATGCCTTGTCAAGCTGCTACATCAGGGTGAAAGAACACCTGGGGCAGCTATGTCTTACCCAATATCTATGAGTGAAGAAAAAGCATCCCTATAGATGGCATTTGATAGTAAAAGTTGCAGCTTCTCTAATCCAAGCAGTAAATGTCTGAATTTTCAATGTGGGCATGTTTTGAATTAATTTTTGGCTTGCATGCAGTATATTCCTGTATAGAACAGCTTGTGATTCTGGTATTATATGTAGTATATATCCATGTAGGACCTATAGCTGGGAGAAAATTTGTTACGTATGAATGAAAGATGATGTGATAAATTACTACAAAAATTAAAGTAAATTTGTGTTACACTTAACTGGATTTTTTTTTCCTCCAATACTTTCTTAGTCATATTTCTAATATTTACAAATCAAAATGCATGTTAATAGCTCCTGCTTAAAATACTTCAGTGTTGTGTATATGATGGTTTCATTGGGAATGACAAGAATGAGTTTAAAGATTTTGTATTCTCTTACTCTTTTATTCACTTCCTGTTTTTTTTCTTCTCAAGGAGTGACAGAAGGGTAAGTTTGCTTGAAGAAGGCATTTAGGAAACCTCTAGAACCCCATCCAAAAAGCTTCTGTGCATTCCCCAGACACTGCTCTCTGCACTCAGAAGCAGGGCACTGCAGATCAGTACATTCATCCAAAATGCAAATGATTTCCTAGAAAACCTAGTTTAAGCAGCTTCCCTAATTTTTACATGTTGTTATGTATGGCTTTTAAAAGAAACATCAATGATCCAAATGTCTTTCTCTTAAATTTACTTAAGATTTTGTGTAGTTCTTGAATAACTGAGATTACTTTATGAAGTATATAATTGGTCTGGAAGTTGGATAGCTAAGGTGTGCAATACTGGCTCTGATAATCAGTGTAGAGTGAGATGACACCCTTTACTGGTTTTGTCAGAGACTGCAGTGTTAACTTTTTAATACTTTGCAGTTAAAAAAAACTTTAGTTATGTCAATACTTTCATGTGGCCTGTCTCAAGGAGGAGAGCTAAAAGTAGTTATACTTCATCCACGAGCCAGCTGCTCAAGCCTATTTGCAGCATAGGGGAGTTCAAGAAAGGAGTTGGAGTTCAGTTTCTCTGATTTGATCAGCAATGATTTAAAGCCAGACTTGCAGTGTCCTAAATACTTTAACTGATTTTTCACTTATCGTGAGTCTGAAGAGAATGGTTATGTTGCTTAACCCGTAGGTTTCTTTACGATTCTCGTTTTTGTCAAAAGAACCATGTAACAGATTTAAAGTAGTCATTGGGAAGCTTTTTGTCAACTCAACTGCATTTTCTGCTGGTGTTCAGTGGGATAACAGAATATAAACAGAAAAATGGCCCTGGGGACTTAGGATTCATGAATGTTTTATTATACATTTTTTGGGTTTTGGTGGTTTTTTTTTGTTACTGTCTGTAAATGATGGTGGCTGGTGACCACAGATGTGTGTTCTGACAGTGAGGCGCCTGCTGCCTGTCGCACAGCTCTGGGCTGATGCCACAGTCGCTGCTGCTGGGTTCCATGGAGCCCAGCTCTCGGCTTCCTCTTCCACCCTTGGCGTTTCTCCTTGCTGAGTATTGGAAAAGGTTTCTCAGGGAAGAGCTTTAAGATGACATGAAGTGTTTCTGCTTTCAGGACTTGAGGCATACTAATTTAAGATGTTATCACAGAAACATCTTCATTAAAGAAGTAATTTAGTAAAGAAGCAGCTATGAATGCATGCAAGAATAATAAAATATAAAACATTTTTATGGTGGAGCTCAACATTTAGGAGGCAGACCAGAAAGATAAGTGTGGCATCATATGCTGTTAAAGGCAATGTGTTAGACTTACACCCTCAATTTGGACTAATGAAGATAAATGCTGTCAATGAATTAAACTGTCTGATGATTGCTTTTACAGAAAAGTACCAAGCAGTTTAAATGTGATCTAAAAATCATATCAAATGGAGGCAAGTGTGCTGAAATAAAAAATACAGCTGAGCAAAGAAATCAGTTATGCTCAGCATTTGCAGGCGCACACAGTAAAAAACATTCCCAGAGAATTTACCGTCCTACTGTGCAGGAAATATGTGAGACTGAAGGGCACGGCTGTTATACAATGGTATAGCTTTGTTAAAGGTCTATATACACAATTCCTGTGCTGACCATCACGGTTAATAAAGTCTATTCAGATAATTAGCTATTAATCTGTTTGCTCTTTTGCGGTTGAGGTGGAGGCCATCTCTGAAAGCCCTATAGATACCCTCAACTTACTAATTACCATGGATACTAGTGATATATATATATATATCTCATTTTTCTTCACCTGTTGTTAACCTCAGAAACATCTTCTTGTTTCCTTGGGAATTTCCAGGTGCTTTTTTCCCCTCATATGCTCTCCATTGTTATACATATGGTTATTTCCAGTTCCTGCGTTTAGCATCCTAGCTATTTTAATAATGCTCTTGTGTGTGCCATAAATACCAATGTTTTTGTCCCAGTATAGCTGTCAATAACATGTTGCCCTGTTGAGTCAGATACACATTTTTCTTCCCTTAACCCTCTTTTTATTTTTATATTTTTTCCATTTTCTATTTAATCCTTGCCTGTATTGTTATCCTTCACCACAGAACAGTGGAGTTTCTTCTTTTGATTTCATTAATGTGCCGTCTCCTTCAGGCTTCTCCTTTATATTCCTTTGGTTGCCAGAACATCTGTTTTCTGTGGTTTCTGTTCCAGAGCTTAACACTTAAACCAGTCAATGGATGGGTTGGTCAGAAGTTAGTGTGTGTTGCAAATAAAGATAAAATATGATCAACCAACCATATGGCAAATCTCAGCGCAGGTCTAAACACATGCATTCTCCTACTGTGAAGACTGTTAGTTAGTTTAATAACAAAGATGTTTGCATTAAGTCATTCCAAATTACAGGATGGAAATACTGAAATGACTGAAGAAAGTTATTAGAAAGTAAATTGGCACATGTAGCTTACTAATCTCTCTCTATTGCCTTCCTAGCTTTCAATATTCAGTAAGTGTCCAATTTCTTAAGCAGGAATAAAAATTGGAAACAATAGCCAAAGTAAGTTATTTTCCAATAAATAGGAATGTCTTCTCTGATTAAAGAGCAGTAATTGGCTGCTGTATGTTAGCAGTGTGGCCCAGAGCAATTTCATAATAGCCTTCTATGTGCTTGCAAAACACCCAACCCTGACCCCCCCAGAAACAAACCAAACAAACCCCCAACCACACTTTATTACTTTCAACAAATGCAGTTACTGCATTTCTTAATTCATTTTAGTGGAGCTGTCAATAAATTTTAGTTCATTAGATGCAGAATTTAATTAGCTAGGATCATGATTTACGTGATTTCTGACTTGCTTGCTATTTACTATTTCTAGTGAATGTTGCCCTTGGCAAAATAAACATACTTAATTTATAGCCAGTGGTGAACAATTATTTTTCATTTTGGTGGCACTAAATGTTACTAAAACGCTGCCTGTGTTAGGGTTACAAATACCCTTTTCTATTGCCAGAGCCTGCAAATGTGTTACAGTAATATGGAGTCTGGGATCCTGAAGTATCAAGGACACACTGTAAAGCCAAAGTGATTTATCTTAAGGGGCTGAAGGCATCGTTTTGCTAAGCATGACATTTGTGTTGGTCTTAGAGCGAGGAATGAGGAACCCATTTTCTTTCCTAGATTCTCCAAGACTGCAATTCATGGGAGGTTTTGAGGTGCCTTGTCTGATGGCTGGTTATCCTGCTCTCGTGTTTAAAGGACTGTAATATTTCCTTTGAGACAAAATGGACAGAACTCTTTATATTTGCAAGAACTTTGCTGGAGGAAAATAAGGAACTGAGGGAAAAGAGATAAAGGCAGTTACTGAGTTTTACAAAAGAAGGCAAGTTTTGCCCTTAGTTTTTCAAGCATTATTGCTCATCCACTGGCTCTACCCAACTCTCTTCATCCTGCAGTGTCTCTGATCAGGTTCTGTTTCTAGTTCCTTTCTACTTTTCAGGCTGTGCTGGATGCAAGGTGGCTCTGCCTGTGCTTTTCCCCACCATGGCAATGCTGTCCTGGGTGGTGCTGGCAGCACATGTGCAGGGTAGCTGGCTGCTGCTGACAGCAGCGTGGGCTGTTGACTGTGCTTCTGCACTTGAGCCAGCAGCTTGAGCACTGACGTGGGCTCTGTGGAGGTTTCGTAGACCACCCAGCCCTGACGCAGGTTTGTGCCAGGTCCGGTGTTTCCCTGTTATTCTCCCTTGCACAAGTTAGGTGTATCTATACTTACTCAGCTTGCACACATCTTTCAGTGAGATGTGCACAAAGTGGACCCGTGCAAAGCCTGGCGATGTTGAAGGGGAGCCAAATGCGGCTGCAGAAGTTTGACATAACGTACATCTTTACAGGTTTGACATCTGCCTGTGGTTTGCCAAACTGTCATGTGTATCAGTACGGCAGTCCCTGCGAGAACTGGATGGTTTTGATCCCAGGTGGTGTTCAGGGAAGAACATCTGTCAGTTAAGACAGTAGCGAAAGTACTTTATAGGTCTCTCTAATTAAAGGTGAATGGTCTGCACTTTCCTTCTAGCCTTTAATAAGAAAAGGTATTATTCTGAATGGCTTCAGGTCTACTAGCAGAACAAATAAAATTCTGTGCTAAACTTAATGCAGGGTTAAAACTTTTACAGCAAATGAAAATCAGAGATTTTAATTTGTCATTATGAAAATAGTTTTTTCATAAGCTTGGTAAAGCCTGCAATGTTTTATTCCTGAAGAGGCCCAATCACTGAACTTTTCCATAGTACCATCTGTGAAGTATGTTAAAGTACTGATAAACTTACGTTCAAGGAGTGCAGCTAGTCAAATTGGGGCAAGAATTTGAGAGGCAGCCTTCTACTGGGATGTGTGAAGAATCTTCCCCATTTGTGCTTAGCCACTTTGAGTCCAGAGCCATGTATGTTAAATGTTTGGTGCTTTGGATAGTCGGTGAATTACTGCTGCTAACATGAATATGTCCTTGTTAATGTATGTAATGTATAAGTGTATCACGTTTATTAGTATGGAGGAATTAGTGTTACAAGTTTCTGAAAACATAGAGGATGCAAAATGAGGGATGGAATAAGAAGTCTTTATGCTGACCCTAAGCCCAACTTTTTCATCTTTTTTTTTTTTTTTTTTTTTTTGATATGCCAAGGGCCCTTTTCTATTCTCTGGTGATGAACTGCCCCAGCAGCCACAGCAGGTTCAGAATGTTAAAGAGCCGCCACTCACCCGAGCCGACAAAAGGATCCTGTTTTAAAGGGCTTAAAGGACACTGTAGACACTACCCGCAGCCCTGTTTTAGGCTAATGTCTTTTTTCGTCTTCGTTTCCATTGTTCAATGACAGCCACAAATAAAACATCATAAAAATGTGTCAACGCAAATTTTCTAGCGTGGACCGGGGCAAGGGGGCACATCGTTAGGAAAAAGGCTTACACGGCAGTGCCACGGGGTCCGTGCTGCTCAGGCGCCTTTCTCACATGTAGAGGTTGTTTTGTGGGCTGAGAGTGGGCACCCACAGCTACCCAGGTTTATACTTTAATCTCAAGATTAAGCTTCACTTAATTCCTAAGTCTCAGCATTGATAGCGAGCCTAATTTTTAGTTATTTAAACTAAATGTTTGAGCACGCTGAAGCTGAATCATTGTCGCATCCTGTAATACTTAAGTGGTGGTTGAGGAATGTTCTACAAGTGTAGCACACTTTTCCAGAAAGAGGAAAATAAAAAAAGAGGTCCCTTTTCCTTGGTTTTGCTGTAACTCAATACTTTTTACAGTGTATTCTGTAACATAATTTGAAATATTACTGCAGGGCATTGCTAGTAAATTTCATTTATCATTTACAAGCCATAAAGCAGGCAAGGAAAAAAAGAAAAGGCAAGTGCTTCCCCTCCTGTAGTTTCACACACAGAGTTATTCATGTCTAGTGCCTCACCACTCACAAATGACAGTTTTTCACCAGCTTTGCTAAGGAATTGATTCTTTTCTCTTTCCATATAAATTAAAAAATGTATTTTAAAAAGCCATGCCCAGTTGGCATATCCTTAGGACTACTTTTTAAGAACTTTTCATGGATTACATGTAAATTAAGAAATTCGTTATGCTTGATTGTGATCATTCATCCTTCTCTTTCTAGACAGAAAAACGCATCTTTGCCAAAAAAAAAAAAAAGGGGGGGATGCATTTTATGACTTAGATACATAGAAAATGAGATCACTATCCCTTTTTCAGGTAGGCTGGTGCACTCAGTCTCTATAAATCTTTACACATTCTTGGGTTTTGACCCACTAAACTACTCCACAAATTCCAAAGGAAATTTAACTAATACATAAAAGTCACCATATTTTCACCAAATAAATGTATTTGTGGACTTCTTGTAAGTAATTTAAACTCTGATTTTTATCTTTACCCATATAATAATTCCATTTAAAATAGTAAGATTACTGTACTTATAAAGTATGTATTTTCTACTCAAGATCTAGGTATTGCATGTTAGCACTGGCACTCACGTTGCCTTTCTACCAAACTTAATTTCAGTATAATTTCTCATGCCAATGAAGTTATACCATGCCACTAAAATTCCACACGTTTGCAGTACTGAGCCTTGAAACCCAGATTTTCCCAAGCATTTCAGGGCCACAGTTTATGCAAGCTTTGAAAATGAACTGCTTCCAATAATTTGCTTGAAGAAAGATGATACAAGTCATTAATCATGGCAAATATATTTAGGTACTGCAGTCGTTAGCTGAAAATTCATTAACTTTTCTCTCTGGAAGAGTTGCTCTGCTCAATAATATTTTGGATGTTTGGATCGTAAGGTAATTCCAACGTTTTGATTAACAGTCTCTTCAGAAAAAAGCTAAACAAAATTTAACAAGAATTAGAAGTCTAATTCAAATTTACCAAGTCCCTGTTCCTGATCACCTGTTTAACATTCTTGCTGTGAGTCCACTAGCTGTTAGTCTAGACCTAATACAATAAACAGTAATTAATAATAGAACAATATTAATTTGCATTCATCTTCCACAGAGTTGCAATGATTTTCCTAATGAAGCGCTTTACTGGGTTCTGGTTTATAGATCAACCTAGGTGTGGCTGCATTGTCCTGAGTAGAGGGGAATTTTTTGGCATAAGAAAATGTTTAAACAGGTAAACTTTTTGATATGCACTGTTAGCAAACGCCTTAGCTCTGAACAACGAACACATCACTTGCAGGAGTAGAATCAAATGTTCTTATTTTTTAATTTCAGGCCAATTGTTTCTAATTAGTCTGCCATGGAAAAAACTCAGTTTTCTGCTTTCCCTTGGAACTTTGTCTTACTCACAAGTAAATTTGACACTGACAGATTCTCATCTACCTCATATCAAAATGTCAAATCTTTCCATCATTTGTTACTTCCAATAATTTCACATATAACCTAACATGCATGGATGAAGTCTGACTCACATACACCAAAATAACAACATATGGGCATGAACTGGGGGAAACTGGGGGTAAGTATATTGCAGAATTGTAAATCAGCTGGGGAATATTTCAGCATAAATCTTCGAAGCTCAATCTTGAAGATTTCTGTAAACGTACATGGATGGGTTGCAACCCTCATCATTCCTAGCTAGGACTGTTTTATGTCCTCACTACCCTCAGTCCAAGGATAATCTGCTTCCACCCGTTTCCTACCCAGTGGCACAATGTGGCAAGAGTTTATTTTTATCATGTGTTTGTATGGCTCCTTTCACAGTAGGATTTCAGTCCACAGTGGGACATCTAGACACTGCTGACATACAAAAAATAACAAACAATAGTGCCTTCGAGCTAAAGATTTAGTCCTCAGATATTGTCAGAATCACTAAAAACCGCAAATACCGAACAGCTCCTCCAATACCAGATAAACCACAAAAAGAAAACAGTGTTAGATGGAGAGAGGAGGAGGAGGAGGAAAGGGGTTGAAAAAAATTACTTACTGAAGATAGTGTTTGGCGGCTGGGTTTTTTTCTTTTTAAGCCTCATAGATCAATTCTAATGTGCATTGCTTTCAGGTCTCTAAATGGATTATAAATGCTGTGTTTGATTTAAGCATATTTAAATGGACAGGCAGTCTCCTTTTAAGAGGCTCTGTCTCATGTGATAGGTAGTATATAATGCAGTTGTTATGATCATGCTGTGGCCATATTCCACTTCTTTTGATGAAAACCAGATGTGGGTATACCTGTGTTAGTCTGCTTCCTACTTCGTTAAGGAATCAGGAGGATCTAAGCCACATGTGTAGGCATACGAGCCCAGAAGCTCTGGTCTTGGTTTTCAGTTTAACATCCACATCAAACTTGCTGCATTTAGCACTGATTTGTGAAGATATAGGACGGAAACAGTGATGAGTAGCATGTTCTTCCCTGGGGTTCTCAGGTCTTCAGGAGCTGCTTTTTTTTCAATGCGGCCTTCCCTGGTAGCTAAAGATTGTTAAATACCTATATAGGTTGTAAGACCAGCTTTTCCATCCCTGTCTAAAAATAGATAGAAGATTAGCAATAATAATTTACAAAGGACTTTGCGAAGACAGATTAATTATAGTTCACATTCCTTTAGTGCCATTTCAAGGGATCTGTTTACACACTGATGAATATGGAAGGGGTAGCGGAGAGTTTGCAGGTGGTGTTTGGTTATGCCTAGACTGTAGTTTGAACAGCTAAACTCCCATAAGTATGTAAGACTTATGGAGAATGTCAATAGGTCATTGACACCCTCAAATGGTCGGAACCTCAGCTCCTTTTCCGATCAAGTAGTCACGACACCTTGCTCAAACAGAAGTTACAAGAAACTACAACTGAATCATCACTACCAGAATAATTGCTTGCAGTTCTTTATATATTGCTTGAAGATGCTTATCCAAGTACAGTCCTAACCCAAATGGTTTAGAGGTTTGGCGTTAACATTGCAATAAAAGGTAATAAAGATCTTAGGCTTATTACTATTACCGACATTCACGAGCTACTACTTAATTTTTGACTAATGTGCTAAAATTGATTTGAATTTAAGCCCCTCAGTACAACATGTGTTCTAGCCCAAGTGAAAAGCTCATTTTGAATGTTACTTTGAACAGTCTTCACTGATAATCTTTATATGTCCCTATATGCTACACTTAAAAGTTACAAGACGGCATTACACAAGACATAAATAAAAAAAATATTTAGTAACTCAATAACTTGGTTAGTTACTTAAACTATCACTATTAAGATTAGACAGGATATGAACAAAAGAACAATCTTTTTCATAATTCAATTAACAATGATTAATTTGTACATAAATTTTCTTTTATGTTCACACTTCCCTAATGAATGCTGGCCTTTCAATTTTTAAAAAATATTGAAAGAGAGAATGCAAATCAACGGTTTTATTGTCTTTGAAATAATATAATGCCTCTCAAAACAGCTAAAATTATTCCTCTTAAACTATAATTAAGCAGTAGAACTTACTGCCATAAGCATACTGCCATTATGTCAGAAAGCATATAAATTCTTTTAATGTGAAAGTAAGAAGATAAAAGACAGTCAACACAAAAAGTATACTTTTAAAAACATTACATATGGAAGCATCAGACTGCAGGAAGCGCCTAGACCTTTCTCTTGGGGCAGGGACAGGCAGCAGACCTGCCTGCAAAAGGTGTGCCAGGGGAGGACCTCCTGCAGCGGGAGTCTGAGCTGCAGGAGGTGGTGAGAAGGTGTGTAACATCAGGGAGGCCGAGAAGGAGCTAGATAGCTGGTTCCAAGCACGGTCTGCAGTGAACCCAGAGCCCACGGCCAAACAGCCAAAAATTCCCACAACAGCACACACAGAAGGGAGAGGGGCCAAAAATGCAGAAGAATGGAAGCTTGCAATGGCAAGGACCTGCAGGAGGAAGAGACTACCCCTGAAGCCTGAGATGCCCTTTCAGAACCACTTCACTGCTCTGCAGACTGAAGAGAAAAGACCCACTGGAGGAGAAGATCAAGTCTGAAACCACCTAAGGAACACAAGTCCATGGGACCTGATGAGATGCATCCACAGGTCCTGAGGGAACTGGCAGGTGAAGTGGCTAAGCCACTGTCCATCACATTTGAGGAGTCATGGCAGCCTGGTGAAGTTCCCACTGACAGGAAAAGAGGAAACATAACCACCCCCAGCCATTTTTAAAAAGGGAAAAAAGGAAGACCTGGGAAACTACAGGCCAGTCAGTCTCACCTCTGTGCCTGGCAACGTCATGGAGCAGATTCTCCTGGAAACTAGT
Organism: Ibycter americanus; assembly: GCA_035590275.1. Classification (NCBI taxonomy): domain Eukaryota; kingdom Metazoa; phylum Chordata; class Aves; order Falconiformes; family Falconidae; genus Ibycter; species Ibycter americanus. Next base: position 7,866,546 of record JAVJGI010000001.1, read on the forward strand.
CTAAGGCACATGGAAAATAAGGCGGTGATTGGTGACAGCCACCATGGCTTCACTAAGGGCAAATCGTACCTGACAAATCTGGTGGCTTTCTACGACAGGGTTACAGCATTGACAGGTCAGGGAGAGCAACTGCCATCATCTATCTGGACTCGTGCAAAGCTTTTGACACTGTCCCACATGACAGCCTTGTCTCTAAACTGGGGAGATATGGATCTGACAGGTGGACCACTCAGTGGATAAGGGATCGGCTGGATGGCCGCACTCGTGGAGTTCTGGTCAAGGTGTCGATGACCAAGTGGACAGCTGTGGCAAGTGGTGTTCCTCAGGGATCTGTACTGGGTCTGGTGCTGTTCAACATCTTTGTCAGCAACATGGACAGTGGGATCGAGTGCACCCTCAGCCAGTTTGCCAACAGCAAGCTGAGTGGTGCAGTCAACATGCTGGAGGGAAGGGATGCCATCCAGAGGGGCCTTGCAGGCTTGATGGGTGGGCCCCTGCAAGCCTCATGAACTTCAACAAGGCCAAGTGCAAGGTCCTGCACGCAGGTTGTGGCAATCCCAAACACAAATATGGGCTGGATGGAGGGTGGACTGAGAGCAGCCCTGAGGAGAAGGACTTGGGGGTGGTGGTGGACGAGAGGCCCAACATGACCCAGCAAGGTGCACTTGCAGCCCAGAAAGCCAACCAAATCCTGGGCTGCATCAAAAGAAGCATGGCCAGCAGGTCAAGGGAGGTGCTTCTCCCTCTCTACTCTGCACTCGTGAGACCCCACCTGCAGCACTGTGTTCAGCTCTGGGGCCCTCACCATAAGGAGGACATGGACCTGGTGGAATGAATCCAGAGGAGGGCCACAAAGATGATCAGAGGGCTGGAGCACCTCTCCTATGAAGACAGATGTAGAAAGTTGGGGTTCTTCAGCCTGGAGGACAGAAGGCTCCAGGGAGACCTTATAGCAGACTGGCAGTACCTAAAGGGGCCTACAAGAAAGCTGGAGAGGGGCTTTCTACATGCATGTAGTGATGGGACAAGGGGGAATGGCTTTAAACTGAAAGAGGGTACATTTAGATTAGATATTAAGAATAAATTCTTTACAGTGAGGGTGGTGAGGCACTGGCACAGGTTGCCCAGAGCAGCTGTGGGTGCCCCATCCCTGGCAGTGCTCAGGACCAGGCTGGATGGGGCTGGGAGCAACCTGGGCTAGTGGAAGGTGTCCCTGCCCGTGGCAGGGGCTTGGAACTAGATGGTATTTAGGGTCCCTTCCAACCCAAATCATCCTGTGGTTCTATGATCGTTTAGATTATAGTAGAACAGAGCATAATATAATTTATTTAATTATGAAATAAAGATGTATTTTATTTGCCAGAAAAAAGGAAGTACTCCAGGTATATGTATTACAACTCAACAAAAAAAAAAAAAAAAGATCTTTAGTTATCCTGCTTTAACTTCATATTTTGTTTAGAAATATAAAAATAATATTCTTGGCTTAATTTACAGGGGTTTATCAGAAAAATATATAAACAATGTAAAGCCTAACATTTTGTTTGCTACTTGTGAAAAAAAAATAATCACAAAATTTCAAGGGCTTTTGTAGTTCAAAGCAGGCTTGAAATCGTGACTATGGAGTTTTTTCACTGGAAAAAAAATCTTTCTGTGTGCCACTGAATTTTATTGTTTGTTTATGTTCAGAAACAAACACTAATTGACAAAAATGTACATGTGTGCCACTTAAAAATTCTCTTACCTTTTATTCTCAGCTCTATCAGAACACATTCTCAGTAAGGCAAACTGATTTGTTGTGTCACTGCCTATGAAAAGAAGCATAAAAAAATTTTACTATCCATATTTTTGCCAATTTGTTTGCCAGTTTCTGCTAATGTTGCATTTACTTAAAATGTTATCCAATTTATATTATGGCAAGTATCAGCCTTTCTAGCAGTACACCACCATTCCTAGTAGTCTGATTCATATCTATACATTTCTTTGCCACATAGTCCATCTTGGTTTTTTATTTAGTTTTGGGGTTTTTTTTCCCCTTTATCTACTTCTGTGTAATAAACCATTTTCAATCTTTTGTGAGAAAAATCAACAGGTATTTAAACCTTTCATAATTTGGCAGGAAATAATTAAATCAACATTTGGTTACTTACAGTTAAATACCCATGGAGTGTTTAACTAAAATGAACCACAATACTTATTTGGTTGAATTTCTAGTTTTACATTCTACAATTCCAATTTGTGTTTTACAGGCTAAAGAAATCTCTCCTTATTTCCCGAATGATAAAGGAATATATAAATATAGAGTAAGATAAATAAAAAGGGGCAGCTGATAAGCATTTATTTTAATGGCTTTTCATTGTGTGATCATGACAATATTTATGCCCACCCCCTATTTTCCCAAGACCTCTTCTCTCCTATACCCGTTAGGAGAGTCCTAAAGTGGCCCCAACTAGAGCCAGAGTAAAAGTAAGAAAAGATAACCCACAATATGAATTTCATTTTTTCAGAACATTTGGATCTAGATATTAAATAGCGATTTCCACTGGGCTGTTCATGTTACTTTTAGTGACAGTTGTATTCTATGGATATAGAGGTGGGATTTTTTGTTGTTTGGGTTTTATTGTGCGGTGGGATTTTGTTGGTTGGTTGGGTTTGTGTGGGTTTCTGAGTTTGTTTTTTTTCGGGGTTGTTGGTTTTTTTTTTTACTCCCAGGAGATAGAACAGTCTCACATTTGATATAGTTCAAATTATCAGTCTTTATTATATTCTTGCTCTTGTGCTCATCACTTCTCAAGGGAAAGACTAATGGTAGCTACTCATCTCCTGTGGTTAAGAAGGTGACCATGAGCTTCCCTGGATTTGTTCATCAGATTGTGAGCAACAAGCTACTCTAGATACCACCAACGGAAGCTTCTTTTTGGATGTCCCCTAGCTTTACACAGGAAACCACTGGTAGAGTATAAAACCTTGAGTAATGCGCTGGGCTGTCCTTTCATTCAAAAGCATCCGAGATCAAAGGCAAGCCTTCCCCCAAACACAGTAATAATCAGTTAATCAGTTTGGCCAGATATTGTAGCTGATATAAATCTGCTCAGCTATTATAACTTCAAAGGACATAGCCATTTAGACACCACAAAGATCAGACCCATGATACCTCATAAACTGGTGACTCTCAGATCTTGCAGACATCGTATGGTAACAATTGCAAAAACATTTGTTATCCAGAGTCTCAGAGAAGAGTAGACTATCTTTGCTATTTAAAAGAAGACTCTAGCACAATTTGGCTTCCTTCACCCCCATCATGTCGCGTTTCAAGATGCCAGAACAATTCTTTTACCAAAACAAACTAAAAAAGGTTTCATTAATCTTTGAAGCTGATAGCTAGTTTGCTTCAAGATGCTTCACATGCTAGGGTGAATAATTTGCATTCATTAATATTTTATGTTATTTTCTTTTTCCTACTCATGTGCATACTGCACATGTTATTTACAGTAACCGTACGACTCTGCTTGGGACTGCATTTTAAAAAGGCACACCAGCAAACACCCTCAGCAAGAAGACAGGGAGTGTAAGTATAGCTGTGCTTTCAAAAAGTAAACAAAACAAAACCCCAGTCAGGTGGTTTCAGAGTAATCTGCCAACATATTTAAAAATATGCAATTAAAAAAAAAAAAAATCAAGCCCAGATAAACTACTGGAAAAAAATTCCACAGAGTTAAAAAAAAAAAAAGGGGAAAAAAAAACAAACCAGAAAAGAAAACACATAGATTCTTTTCTGGCAGCCGTAGTTACGCCTGTAGTTGGGTGACTGAAAAAAAACTCACAAAATTACTCAGTCTTGAATTGCTACCCATGTGACCTGGCTTTGGTGGTAGTGGTTACAGGAATTTAACTTCAAAAACAGAATAAAGAGCACAGAGCTGAACCTCAAACAAAGGGAGCAAGAGAGACAGATCTCATTTAGTCTAAAATTCTGTTCTTTTTAGCTGTCAACTGTTTAAGGCGAGTCAGAGGGATTTTGCCCCTTTTACAATAAAACTTCGATATCACTGTTATCATTTTCTGACTGCCTGGTCAAAAGAGCTCAAATGCCATGATTTTTTTTTATTTTATTTTTTTTTTAATTTGCAAAATTTCCAAACTGCTGTCATGTACCCTCTTTGGCATGTCACCTGCTGCCCACCAGCAACGGTGTGAGGGCTGCAGGCACACCTCCGGCATGGAGCAGTACACCCCCCAGGGAGAGGGGAGAAGGGAAGGTTTTGGTGTGTGAGCACAAAGAGAGAATAGCTTTTACAGCAAACCAGATTGTCATTGCAGCGTTTGGTCACTTCCTATGTCAATATATTCAATAAAAGCGCTCCAGATCATGAAGTAAAGGAGCTTCCCATCTCTGTGAGCATCCCCCAGACCTCCCCTGCCCTCTCCCACCGTTTCACAGGCTAAGCTTCCTCTGGCTGGAAGCGGCTGGGTGGGGCTCCCTCCAGAGTTTATTCATATCATTTCCGAATATAGCCAGAGGGGACATGAGGGTGACATGAGATGTACTTTCCACTTCTTTCTTTCTCTGTTAGCACTGGAAAATGGCCTGCATAACCTAATAAGTATTTTCTGTCTCTAATTTCCATCCTGTTATGTTTTGCAGGAACTGAATGAGCTGCTTACTCAGAGGTCCGTGCCAGTTTCTGGACTAAAAGAAATACTCCGCTCTTTCACTTAGGTCCCCCATTTCTGCTTCCACCCACCCCACCCTTTTATTTTTTTTAAATGATTGTATCATTCATTTTGCTGTCTTTTGCAGTCCGGCAACTCCTATAAGTTCCTGATTCTTATCAAACTTTCTTGAAAGTCCTGAAATCCTAAACCAAACTGAAAGCCTACATTTAAACATGCATCTCTGTTACACATCACTTTAGTTCCCAATAGCCTCCAGCTAAACAAACACACACAGAGAAGACAAAATTACGTTAACACAGAACAGTACAGGAGATATACCATGGGGATACTCTCTTCTCCCTAATGTTCCCCCAGCCTCCAACCAATTCTTCTAATGACGGTTGCTAAGGCTGTTACTCATGATCCTGCTCCATGATGCGTGTTAGCTATCCTCTGTGCAGAGTTAGAGATACTCCAATATTTTCATTTAATCATGTTCCATGTTAAGGAGTCACTTTATAAACAAACTCAGATGTGGATGCAGGAGAAATACATTTTCCATTTGTCATGTTTTGGAAATCAGATTTCATGTTCAGTAAACCAGGTACCATTTTCTTTGTTAATGTCCTTCTTGCATTAGATCCAGGACACATCCCTCTCATTATCTCTCAACCTTTGCATTTACTGTTATAGGTGGGAAACTGGTCTTTTTACATGCCAGTTTTCTGGATTAGGGAACCAGATAACTTTTTATGAACTGCATCTCATTAGCGAATACAGAAAAGGAGGGAATTAAACCCCAGATATAGAAAGAGTTATTTTAAGAGTATGCTCATTGTCTTAAATGATTAAGCATTTTCACTATCCAGCAAAAAATTTAATTATTCTGTCAACAAACCAGATAAAAGACAGCTTTCCAGCAATAAACTCCTGTAGATACCAAGGTACTCTTTTCTTTAGTATAGTAGAATCTGCCCTATTGCAGAAAATACATTTTTAAAAATGTATTGTATATTAAAAATGTAAACTTGTCCACCCTGAAGTTCAAACTGCTGGGATATGCTGCACTTGGCAACCTTTTGTTGGAAAATGCCAGTCCAACAATATCAAATTAATTTATTAATATGCATAAGTTTGAGCAAAAAGTAATTGTGGTTTTCCAGAAAGCCATAAGAGAACGCTTGCTGCAGTTTCCATTATCAGTGACACTGCTTAGCCTGAGCTACCTTTCTGTAAATATTGTTGTGTCTTTGTACAACAGAGGTTTGCATCAATATGCCAGAACTAGTTAATCTCCTGGCTGAGACAACTCGTTGTTGAAAGCACTTCTCACCCTGCTTTGAGCATGGTTTGGAGCAGAAGGCTGCCTGTTCATACATCAGTATCTGCTTTTGGTTTCCACTTGTTCTTTGAACTTGCCTATGCCTGTATCAGTTTTCTCACCCGTAAAAACTGGAATAATTCTGAAAAGCCCCCTAGAATGATGTGAATTTTATTCATTGTTTGTGAAATGAATGATATTACACATATTCTTGTTTTATCTCCAGTTTGGCTGTTATTTTTCCACCTGTCACTTGGAGTCACAGAGCTACCTATATAAGCTCTTCTGAAAGGGCAAGTAAGAAACACGCTTATCCTCCGGTGTTAGGATCACGACCAAAGAACCTGTTTTATTTTCTGATGTACTTGCCAATGGCTGATTAGAGATGTCTTCTTACAACACAGCTTTTGTCAGCAGTCTGATTTTGTTGTTTTGTTTTAAATCAGAGCAACACCCTTCTCCATGCACTCATGTTTAAATAACCACTGCGTTCCCTTAATGAGTGCTTTTTAAAGTCATTGCATTTGGAAAAAATACACATCCTTTTTGTAAAGTTAAGAAAACATCCATACTAGCTCATTAGAGTACTGATATTCGCTTTATGAAAACCTCTTTAAACACTTTGGTATTCAGTCATCTTTTGTGTGCCTCAAACCCATTTAATTCACCTGGGAGATAAGTCTTTCTAATTTCATTTTTTGTATTTAACATACTCTACATTGATCTCCTCAAAATGCAATGAAAACAAAGAAAAAACCCAATCCCATACAAAGAAAACACATCAAAAATAATTTAAAGAATAGTCCTCTTGGTTGAACAGATTGAACGTAAGTATTTTACTGAACTTCATGTTGTGTTATAAAATAAATTTGAGTCCTAGCAATATGTATTTCTAGGTTATTTTCCCAGTAGATTAAACAACCATAAATATTGAGTGATTCAACTGAGCAGCCACCCCTGGCTGTAGCGAATAGCATGTTGACAGACACTGGAGCTCTAGGAGACACCAGAAAATCATGCCTAAGTAAGCTTGCTAAATTAAGCTTACTAAATACTATTTCTCTAAATACTTAGATTACTTATTTTACTAAGCATTCACCTGAGAGTGATTAAGGTGATTAAAACCCCTCATGGGTCACAGACTAATTTACTAAAGCTATGGAAAGGAATACTGGAAGGGGCTAGGAGCCCGCCCAGGGCATCAAGACCAGACAGCCATCCTAGGTCGGTTGGAATAGGACAGGCAAATCAACTTCTATCACACTGCAACTGGAATCTCTTTCTTATCAATAATCTCTTCTGAAATAAATATTCTAAACTGAGGTAAAAAAGCAAGGATAATTATGTTGTCTTCAACAGCCCTCACAAAAAAAAAGTTTGCATTTTTATGGATCTATAGAGATACCTCTGCCTACTCTCCCTTATTTCTGCTTTCAGGTATAGTTCCTTCAAAGAATGCTTTATGGGAAGATACCGTTAAACAGCACGCTACCAAACATATAACACTGCTGCTAATGCTCTTTAGAAATAATCTATCATATCTTATTTAGTTTCACTGGTCTTGTACAATGAGTCTCACGCTCAACATTTAACTAAATTGCCCAAAGACACTCTTCCAACCATATGTAATGTACAGTAAATAACTCTTCTGTAAATTGGCTGGGAACATACTGCAGAACAATTCTCAAGAGAAAAAGTAGGGCTGAAATATTTTCTCATGCACCTTCTGTCCGGGTGACATTCCCATCTCGTTCCAGATTTGCCCCCAGCATGACCGAGCGGACGCTACCCTTTTGCACCCATGTTTGTTTGTGTTTGCCTCCTGTTGATATTTATAAGCTGTTTCCTATACCCTCGCAGCAGCAGCATCTTAATTTTGGCAGAGGTTTCTGTGTGTTCAGGTTCCAAGGGGGATGGAAAGAACACAAGCTGTCTCCAAATTGAAGGAATCAATTTTCATTTCTGAAGTCAGACAGGCTTTCATTTACTGCCTATTGACTCCATAGAGAGATAATAATAATGTTGCTGCTTTCAGTCAAAAAGACCATTACCGAGGACAAAGCAGTCGGTCAAGAAAGAAGCCAGATCTCCTTTTCCCCAGACCACTCTTTGCGCCCCGAGTTACAAGCTGGGCTCTCTCCAGAAACACCATTTGCTACCTGGCCAGCTCAGCCAGAGCCCCGGGGCAGAAAGAGGGTAAAAATCTTTTTGGATACCCATCCAACAAGCAGAGAGAAAATGAGGGAGCATGCACAAACCTTCTCCAGAGCCTGCTGCATCAGTGGGTGGAGGAGCTGGCAGAGCCAGCTCTCATCCCGCCAGCCTGAGGAGTCACCATATGTTTGGCTGCTACCCATGCAGCCAACAGTCCTTGGAATGAGGCACCGAATTCATTCAGACTCCTCTCGCTAGCACTGATGGACATCCCGCCTTTCCAGGCCTCTGCCAAGCTTCAAACGGACCGTGCTAGAGCTGCTGGTCTCAGTGAATCAGCTCTGCATTAACAGTCTGCCCCAGTCCTCAGCCAGATCACACCCGGTAAGGCAACAGACCCCCAACAAGAGTCACCACTCACAAATTACTGGGTCCAGCACAGCACCTGACCCAGAGGATTTATCCAGAAAGGCATATTTGATGTCCAGCTAAGTGCCCCCAGAGAGGCTTAATACCTTCTCTCAGGTATTTGAACCCTGGAGCACAGTTAGGGCAGAGCCCTGTTACTCTCCAAGGAGTCTCCAGATCTTCTCCCTACCCTTCCTTTTTCCTGGAAATTTGGGATAAGAATTGAAGGAGAATAAGTGGTTTTCTATTTGCTCGGTTTTAAAATAGCAACAGTGCCTTTTGGGAGTCTTCCCTTGAGTTTCAGGGAAATAGTATCCTTATTCTTTCACATGCTCACTAAACATGGATGATACGTGGCTGGTCATTCTGCTGCAGTTTCATTTCCAACTAAACACTACCATTGAAAACTTAGTCTTAACACAACAGTCTTTCAGAAGTTGTTAGTCAAGGCAATGATATCAAAGATGGGTTGTAAGTAGATGAAATAACTACAAACACTCAAAAACCTACACAAATTGCTTGCCATTTCTGGCCTTTGGTCTTTCAGTAAAACCTGTGTGCCTGCACCAGGTTTGTGCACAACCCGAAAAGAGTAGTAACTCCCATGTTTATGAATGCGTTTTTTTCTTTCAGGATCTGTTTATATTGCAATCTTTAAAAGCCCACTAAATTTACTTGCAAAACAGTAATGCATTTCACAGAGATTCTCATTTTACATTTGAATTGATAGAATTCCATCTAGAATCTCAGAAATTAAGCCATCAAAGAGCCCCATAGCATGCACAGGCACTCACAAGAACATGATCTTTATTATTTTTTTCCCCTTCAGTTTTCAGTTGAGTAAAGTCGACATGGATACAAGTAGCTATGCTTCATATTTTAACTTCTGAAGTTTCATTGCAGTTTAATTGCCAAATAATCCTGTTGGCTCCTTTCTGACACATTTTTAATACATGTTTTTCTTTTTTGCCTAAATCTTATATTTTAAGTTTGTAGTCAATGACATATGCATACCTTTTCAATAAAGAGTTTCCCTGTGGTATGAAGGAATGAGGCAATTTACACTAACACATGCAAAAATGCAGAACTACATATGCTAACAAATCTTCACTGTCACTCCGTGCAGTTAACTTGAACTGCTGTGTATTCTGAGTGTTTTGTGGTAGACTTTTGGGAACGACGCTGAGGAAAGCTGTGTTGAGTAATACAGAGCATCAGAATGTGTTATTGCTGTCGACCCACGCTGGCAGAAAGCTACTGAGTTTTCAGTTGTTTACAAATGTTTTCAATGATAAAGCTCTTTGCTGTTTCCCACATGAAGTTACGCACTCCAAACGTGTGCAGCATACACTTTGCTGCTCCAAGTGCTGCAAGAGGTGCGGTGAGAACCATCAGAGAGACCTGAATTTTGGTTGTGCTTCAACATACACGTCTACATTTGTGGTTTTGTTTCACAGATATTTAAGATCGTAAGGCATGATTATGATAGCTTAAGTTGGTTCCTTAAAGCAATGCAAACATCATTCGTCTGTTGCACCACTGAAACTGCAATGTCCAAATTATATTATCTTTCTAAAAGATTTTGAAAGTTTAAATTACAGGACTCTCCATAGAGCCAAGGCAGACATAAGCTTCCACCACAATAAAACCCAAATCCAAACCTGAGGTTGTATAAGGATTTTAATATCACCCGCTGATATTTTGAAAAGATGCTAAATAGGTCACTTCACCACAAACATTTTTCTAGTCTGGATACAAATCAACATGTTCTTTTTAGTTAGGTGACAATTATCTTAAGATTTTAAGAAAGCCAGATGGGTCAAAATAAGCCCAGGTCGTCTCAAGCCTGCCAATTTACCAAGCTTATGTTTTCATTTTATTTGAATAAAAAGTGTCCATCATTCTTTATCAGAGGTATGCTAAGCTGCCGTGGTTGTTTGTCATCATTTGTATAAAAGCCGACCGGGTTACCTGTCAGTTTGCAAATATTGTGGATAATAGGCATTACTTGGAGCAGCACAGAGCTGATTAACAAGAAAATTGGATTTTTTTTAACCTGTTCCTTTCCTTTTCTTCTTGCACAGTGCGACATTAATTTGGAAATGGATTTTTTCCACACACTTTATCACACACAGGTAGTACATTCAGCTCATTGCACCACAAGATTCTTACAATTAGCTTTATCCAGGGCATCAGAAATCAGTCTCTCTTACTGCCCCATCCAGGATTAAATAGGAGTCTGTCCATGATCCATCTGTACATGTAAAACTGACTACCAGGCTCACACATGCCTCCCTTTCCATTTCAACCATGTTTTATAGATAAGCACTTTTAAACATGTAACAAATCTGTTTATGTGTAGAGAGCAACCATTTTATTTCAAGACCAGATGGAGCCTGTGAAAAGGAGACACAAACACAGTCCTCTCTCATCTAGACTTTGCTTATTTTCCTTGTCTTAGCTATTTTTTCTGTATGTAACAGTAATTGGATAGTCTGAATTCTCCTTCTGAGATCTAAATATAATCATTGCTGAAGTCTTATCTTTTAAAGAGATAAAGACACTAAGTTACGCCAAGTTGTTGCAGCCACAGCACCACGTGACTCTCTCATTTCCCACACACAGCAGCAAGAACGCTTCCTTTTAAGGCATAATTCATGGTTTCTACTTAACATCACCACGGTGACCCTAGGACACTGTCCCACCAGCTGGAAACTAATCTTGCCAAGCAGGTAAATATTGCAATTCAAAAATCCCATTTTTGCACTGAATAATTTAGCACAAAAAAATTTCAGTTATCACTATCCATATTTGCTGTAAAAACTCTGTGGACTTTACACGCAGAGAGCTCTCCTAGACTACATGGGACAGCATTAGCTTCCCAGTCCCTTTACTCCCCGCAGCTAGATTTTATTTTTTTTTTCTCCTTCCAGAAAAAGTCATCTAGTGTTTCAGTGAGATGAAGAGTATTAGTATCCAAAGCAATGAGAGAAGGGAAAAAATGACAAAGGAATTATTTGAATGAAACAAATAGGAAGTAGGCTTCCTCCCCCACTAATTTCCATAGCAATTTAAGGCAAAATGCACAAAAGAACATACGCACGTTTTAACACAGCAGGATCCATAGTACTCACATTTTCCATATCATACAGGGGAAGAACTCTGCACTAGACAGGGAACATCAGACCTGAACCTGTCAGTAAGAAAAGCAGATGATGGCAGTATGGATTGAATCTCCAGTTTATAGGGAAAGATCATCCTCCACAGCTGTGTCTGAACCATGGAGGCTGTATGTTACCAGCAGAGCAGCCCTAAAGTGCCCAGTGCAGAGTACATCACCCCAACAGTCGGCACACAACACAGACCCTGCAGCCTGCCCCGCACTCCGTGCTCTCAGAGCTGCGCTCTTAGCAACGTTCAAACTACAGCAGCTGCACGTTCATCAGTGACCCAGAGCATCAGTCTGTAGCACCCCTGCCAACCAAAGCCTACTATACTACACTATACTCTAGTATAGTCCTACACCCAGGACCCACCTCTGCAGCAGCGTGTATGCCAGCATGAAGAAGCCACTAGTTGTCAGCCAGATCAACTCCTTGAGCAGTCCCACATCATCTTTGTCCAAGCAACACTGGCAGCAAAGAGCACGGGCAAAAATGCCCAGGGGCTGTTTGAGGAAGAAGATGGGAGGGCAGCATACTGGAATTGGATTAAAGGTAAAAGTTCAAGGAAAAAAATAGTTAAAGCTAAAAGTTGAGGGGTTTTTTGCTAAAATAAAACCCCACCACGATCAATCCTATCTGCAGGACAAGAGCTTATGACTATTCTTCCTCGCAAAATACAAGTATATGAAAGTATAGTAGGTACTTTTATTATGACCAGAGTTATACAAAACCCCAGCTTCAATTCCTTTTCTCTTCCCAGGAAGCTTCCACTAGCCTACCATACAATTTCAATTTTTCCCATTGAAGCTGCTGTCTTTGTTTAACATTTAAAACACATATTCTTCAGCCACAGAGAAAAAAGAAAAAAATGCGAATTGAGGGGTGAGCGCCTAGAACAGCGGACAAACGCTTCCCAGCGCCTGTCGCAGCACGCAGCCCTCTTTTTCTTCTCCTAGTATTTTCCCTGGAGCACGGTGCTGCGTGCATGTTCAGCTAGGCAAACCTCCGCAGCACGGAGGCCCTGAAATGGGTTAGGCAACAGACCAATTGCCCACCTCCCCATCGTTTAGGCACTTGGGCATTGACAGACTTTGGTATGACCAGGTGCAAATACTTTCCACATGTAGAAAATTTAACGTAGTATTTACATGGGAACATATACAGCCAACCACCTAGATGTCAAGAGTCATTGGCAATGCTCAGACATAAAATCCATCAACCAGTAGACATCCATGTTTTGAGATTCTACATTTAGGATTTAGATGATAAAAATCATGCTGGATGCACTTATGGTTACTTAAGAGATTTTGTAGGTCTAAACCTCAGTAGGCTTAAAAACATTTTTCTTCAAAAATACGTGAAGACCCACTTGAGTCATGCAGCTTTATTCTGTAACTTTGTGAACTTCTGAAGCTTAACCTGGCATTCATTGTGTGGTCAACAAGGATAAAAGTCGTTCGAGGAATACCTAGGTAATGTATAAGGGTTGCTGTTGATTCATTATATAGTGGTTTCTTCTCTTGAATCAGTACTAAACTAAAGTCATGTGATGAAACTGGATGCAAGGTGATGCTTTAAATGCTTCATGTAAGCTATAAAACAGTTTGCATGGTCATTTCTCACTGTATTTCCCCCAGTGCTACTTCTCAAGTGGTGGAGGAATATGTGCACTGGTTGAATTTCAGCTTAGGTTATTACCCATTTCTGTCAGAGTCTCCCTTGAGTTTTAATTAAACAAGGTATTATTTACCAATTGTGTTGTAAACAGTTTTTACAGTACAGTTTAAACTGTTCCTGTGTTCCTCTGAAGAGAGGATCTTTTTTCAGTAGTGGGTTAAATGATCCCAGTATATATATATATACATATATTTTTTTTTTTTTTTAGAAAAAAAACTTCAGTCATTTATGGTTTTACAGCTTGGAGGAGGTGAAGTGCAACAGGGTTGCTAATTATGAATGTTTTTTGTTGGATTGAAGTTACAATATTATCACTTCCTTTTTTTGTTTATATAAGCTGCATTATAGAATATGTTGCAGGAAAAGTTTACACATCAGATTTTCTTCACAAATCCAGACTTTTTTTTAAACACAGATTGCAGGCTGCTTATCCTAGTCCAGGTGCTGCAGTGTGGAAAGTTTGGTTCATATATGCAGCTGACAATCAAGGTTTTCAAGTCTTCTAATCTTTGGAAACATCTGACAGTCTCTGCAGGTTGCAGAGAAGAGGAGGAAATTAAATTTCCTGGCATTTTCTATGAATTTCAATTTTTCATTAAAAAAAGATAGGAAACTGTAAAGGTTAAATATTTTGTGGTAGCTTTTGTTTGCTTTCTATCGCTGTTCTTAAACCAAGTAACTATAAACACAACCGGGTGTAGAATGCAAAGACATTATTGACAGCCACATCCTCCACATCCTCTCAATGTGTTTATCCTAATGGACAGCAAATAGCAAAGTGCGATGCAGTGGTTACAGAAATACTTTAAACACAAATTAAATAAGTGGTCAAACAACCCACTGTTTCTGATCATTATTTCAGTACATTTTTGAGTTTACCCATTTCAGAAATGACTAAAAAAGAAAACGTACATGGAGTCTGGAGAAAATTAACAGTTGAGCATCCATTAATTGAGCTTTGTATCTGTTCAAAAGTCATACTAATTTCATATGCTAGCAATGACACATCCTCCCAGCACACAGTAATAACCAGTATTTTGGGAATTAATATTTGCTTTCATGACTTTTTCTGTCATTATGATACCAAGGAGGAAAACTTTTTGGCTTCAAGGATAAAACTGTGCCAAGCATTTATAGAAGTGCTAGCACTCTAGTGTTCTGGACAGGATAATCATGCTCATGTTTGGTGCTTAAAATATACCATCACCCCCAAACCCTCTATTAGCTGTTAAAATGTAGCAAATCCAGTGTTTCAGGGTTTGTGGGTTGGGGTTGTTTTTTTTCCCCCCAGTCTGTGCAATAGCAGTTTTCCCTGTCCTTGACACAGAAAAGATTTGGTGCTAGGGTTTTTATATATGTGTGTACACACGCGCACCCACACACACATATATAAAATTTCTCTCACTTATAAAGGAAGCCTGAGAAAAAGAGGAACTCTAAATAGAGGAAGATTAAGATAGATTTTTTCCCTCATTTACCACAATCTACAGATTTTTTAGCAAGCTTCCTATCAATAATAAATGCAGCTCAAACTCTGATACGTTTCAGATATAATCTAAGTAAACATTTTTGCTCCTGGAGACCGGTCTTGTAACTGGTCTCTTTACATGATAAGATTCTTGAGCAATGCACATACCAAATGCTATTACTGTGTGTTAGTACAGAAATCCCCTCTAGGAAAACCTTATGTATTTTATGATATTTGGATGCCTAGTGCTACCAGAGAAATTCATTGCAATCTATTTTTGCTAGAAAGCCCCCTCCGCAAACAATGGCTCTTTAAATCATTGAGACTATCCATGTGACATGGGCCAGTGGGCATAAACTGATTTAAGGATTTTAAATTTAAAACAGGTTGGTAATCCCTAGTGGATGATGCGACTGTGAAAATAGAGCTTATCAGGCTGCCCTGCAAGTCTGTAGACAGCGCAAACCAGTCTGAGCCTGAAGGGCTAATATTGCCTCTTCTAGGAGAAGCAGTACCTATCTGCATTTATTTACAAAGGAGGAATCTGCTCCACTTGAAAGGGAATCTCATCCTCAGCTGCTGATTTTGTAACAGACAGCATTTTATCCACATCAATAGAAAACTAAAATAATTCCCAAGTTTAATAGCCTAGTGCTATTAAACTTCAACTAATTAAACTATAGCTAAAGAAACTGCTATAAACATCAACCCCCGCCACCCCATAGAGTCCCCAGTAAAAGGCATTGGGTGTGGGGCAATTCAGCGGAGCTTACAATTACCCATGGAAAATTGGGGCAAGAAAGGATCTGAGGAATGCATTAACTAGATGCAGCTGAAGAGGTAGAAAATGGGAATTTCAGTCACGGGCAATGCTGTACAAAACTGCAAAAGTACATGAGACACCACGCCCTTCATAAACACAAGAGTACAGCCATGGGCTGTGCAGAGTTGGTATGTGGGCAAGGCTGACTTAAAGGAAGCAGAATCAGAGAGCTGAGAAGGAGAATGAGATAGGGGGCAGGGGGTGGAGGGAGGGAACTTGGAGAGCAGGACCAAAACTGGATACTGATGAAGAGGGAAATGGAAAGGAGGGGAGGCTGCAATGAGGCAGAAACAACCTAGCTAAGGAGGAAGCCATGTCCTTGTGAACTTCAGGGCTTGGTAGGACTGCTACGGCATCTAGACTGGTTTCACAGTCAACCTGACCTGACTGACAGAGGCAAGACTTGGGGCATGTGATGCTGTCAGGGAGCACCAAGAGCAGGGCTGCTGCAGGGAGTGGGGCAGGAGAAACACCAGGAGCTGAGAGCAATCCCAACACAGGCAGTACCCTCACTGACAAAGTGCCACCCTACAGTACCTGAATGCAGCAGGTTGAGCCAGGTGCCATCAACAGCCCCCAACATGGCAAGACAAACCAGGGTGATGGTCTATCCAAGGACTCCTTCCAGCAGCAGCTGGATATGGAGTTGAAGACGCTGCTATAAAGTCCCAGGTCCAGCCAGGAACAAGGGTAAGGACCAACACTCATACAACAGCTGAACGCCCCAAGCTGAGCTTAAATGAGTTCCTGAGCCCTCGGGGTGAGGGGAAGTGGGATGGTGGGACCCAGGTGAGGCTGGCTGGGGCCATTAAGGCCTATTAGTGGGATGGAAGGGGAAAAACA
The DNA here is from genome assembly GCA_035590275.1 of Ibycter americanus. Lineage (NCBI taxonomy): Eukaryota > Metazoa > Chordata > Aves > Falconiformes > Falconidae > Ibycter > Ibycter americanus. The sequence continues at coordinate 7,883,057 of JAVJGI010000001.1, forward strand.
GAGGTTTTCAAATATCTAATAAACGAGATGTTAATGTTATGACTTCTTCCTTTCAGTAAGACCCATTAGCTCAATGAAACAGATCTTGTTGGCACTCAAAGGTGCTGTGACAGCTCTCAAAAACAAACATAACCTCCATGGTTAGAGGATCTTCTTGTACCAATGCTAATAAGCCAGTTCCCTCAAATGTGTAAGTCATTTTGACAAAATGACGTTTTGATAGTCTCACCTGCTAATACAGATACCCGGTTAGAAATTTGAGATCCTGGTATTTCCAGCCAGCATGCCTGCACTTACGAACTCCTGAAGTGTAAATAGGGTGAGAATCTCCCCATTATTCAGGTGTCAACAAATGTCTACACATCTACAAATGTCACATCTACAGCACCAGGAAACCAATACAGAGATTAAAATTTCCTTACACACAGACCAAACAAATAAATCTTACACACGCAACAAAATTCCGTCTTTTTTAGGTAACATTAAACAGGATTTTTCTGTATCTACCATTAATAAGTATTCTATAAGGTACTTTACAAGAGCAATTCTCCAAAATAAAGGTTATGTGCCAGTTTTTATGCCCAGGTTCACTTGGATTATTTCAATGGGTTTTCACACTTCTGGTAAAAAATATACCCTATGAAAAATATGCATCCACATCTCTGAATGAGAGCCCAAAATACCGTTTTTTCTGGCCATCTCTTAATAACTTAACACTCTCCTGAAATGAGCACCAGGAGTCCAGAACCCACCCATGTTTCTCAACTGTAAAATCGGTTTGTTCATTATCGCAAAAATCTCCCTGTGTAAGACAGACTAACCAAAAATGCTTTTGAAAAAACAAAAGGAACTAAAGAGACCTCCCTCACTTTTATCTGAGAAATAGTAGCTACATCACCCACACACACACACTGGTGATAGCACCACTGTATAAATCACTGTTTTCATTGAGCTAGCTTCAGTACAGGGAGAAGCCCCGCGACGGAAGTATGGAATTCAGCCAGAGCCAGCGTACCTGCAGGATAGCTCTTTCCTAGGAATTAAGTATTTCTGTACTACTTTGCAAATACAGGATACGCACACTTACAACAGAGGCAAAATATAGCTATAATCAGCCACTTTCCTGGGAGATGCAATATTCCTTTTATTTTGGTGTTATTTACAAGGATAAAGCAGTCAATTGCAATTTTTTATTTACATAAATTGAGAATTCAGCTTGAGGTCAGAAAAGCTCATTTTATTGCTGTATTTCAAGTATACACCACTCACTTCAACTGGCTTTGCAGCATAACAACAGCAAAACAAATCTTTTTTTGCAGAAATAACATTGGAAGCCCCATCATGGAATTCCACAATTTGTTCACTTGGGAGAACACTTACCTGTAAAAGTGAAGAAGACCCCAGCCTGCAATAATCCATTAATTAAATGGGAAAATGACTATATAGACTAAAAGCATCAAAATAAAAAGGACATTTTAGGTTTCATGGGAGTTGACAACTCTTTATTATAAGAATGAAACATTGCAACAAGGTGTTGGATCATTTATTGAAACTAACGTTTGCATAACTTTTCAGTGGTTTGAATTCGTATTTGTAACATTTGAGACTTAAAAGAAATAAGGGAAAGCAATATCCCTCCTTTTTTTCCTTTTTTTTTTTTTAACATGCCTGTGTGGCAAGAATGCTGTAAGTTTGACAAGGGTGGTACCATCTATATACATTTAGGAAAACATGCTTGTTGTGGGTGTACAAAAATAAAATTTATTTGTTAAATTACACATAAATATAAGGTACAAATGTATTTTTAAAATACAGATAAAGATAATCACACTTGCATTGTGTACATATGAAAATACAGTATTTTAATATTCAACATACACAGACACATTTATGATAAATGCAACCAGTTGGCAATGCCAGTTCTTCTCAGTCTGTTTTTTGTTCTTTTTTTTTTTTTTTTTTTTTTCCCCCTCTTCCAGTTTTCCATAAATATGGAAAAAAAGGCTTTTGAAACAATTAGTTCTGCCGGACATCTTGCAGCAGCTTGTTAATTTCTGCCACCAGCTCACTGGCATCCATGAGTTCGTGTTTACCATCACTGAGGTGGTTGAGCACGTTGTCAAAATCATCTTCCTCATAATTCTCTGGGATCTCCTCCATGGCTGGCAGCCACTTGGAGGAAGGCTGCGCACTCGAGTGAGTCCCCATAGTGGGCCCGTTGTTGGCAGGATTTTGGAAATGTGTGCTGGCTGCCCAGGCTGCCACCCCCTGCGGATAATTTACAGTCTTGGCTGGCAAATGTCCCTTCCTGCGCTCCAACGAGTTGGAGCGATCCATCTCATTGCACTCCGTGTAGGCATCTAGCGAGGGAGGCAGCAGGCGCTGGAAGACACTGCTCATTTCAGAGAGGAGAGAGGAGGTACAGGTGTCCCCTGACTCCTCCTCACTCTGGCAGTCTTTACCAAACGTGGAAAAGCTCTTCTTCTTCTCGCTGGCGTCAGCAGGCTGTGCATCTTCCTCCAGGCCCTGCTGCTGCTGCTGCTGCTGCAGCTGCAGCTGCAGCTGCTGCTGGGGCGCCTGGAACTCCTCCCCAGGGATGAACATGTTACTTCTGTAGTCAGAGGAGGGAGAGGGCAACGGCGGCATCCAGCACTGGTCAGAGTGCCCCAGAACCCGGCACTCCTCCGTGCACAGCCGCATCGCTGCAAGAAAGAAAAGAGGAGAGTGAGCACCCGCCTCCTGCTGCAGATACCACTACGCACTGGCAGGGGCTAACACAAGGACCCAACTTCTCCAAAGACCTTAGAATCCGGTGTTTGGGTTCACTTTCTGTGTGCAGGAAATGGCAAATACAAATGGTCTGGATTGTACTTCCATTGATGAATGGTCTCAAAAAATGGGAGTGATAAATGCAGAACGCATATGACAGCAATGTGATCGCTTAACTAGGGCTGAAGATAAACATGTAAATCCCAGGTGGGAAACAAGTTCTTGTGACTTAAAGCCATTCATTCCCTTCGTACAGTGCTGTTTCATTAAAAAAAAATAAAATAAATTTAAAAAAAAAAAGGTTTTTCTACCTCCAAGCATTTACTTAAGTTTTACTGAAGTCTTCCACATGCAATTAGAGAAGCATATCAGTGTAATAAGGTAGGAATAAATGAACAGGGGAAATAAAGATGAATGAACTACCATGTGCAGAGGGATCTCCCTCTTCATTAACACATCTCCTTTTGATCAGACAGTGAGGGGTTTGTCGAATACGAGGTGATCCACTGCCATATTGCCTTTTTATCTGAATCAGCTAAATTTTAGTCCAGTTATCAGAACACCTAGGGTTTAAGTCACACCCTGTGCGACTCCAGTGTTTATACTGGAGTTACCCCGAGATGCACTTGCAGCTCTGTAGCTCAGGTAACTGGACGGTGCTGGCTCAGGCGCTGGCACAAGGGGGGCTCTGACCCACAGGGTGGGCATCCAGGCCAGCCAGAGGGCCTGAAGAGCATAAGACAACAGAGCTGCTCTCTCAGCTGCTTGGTTTTAGTGGTGTTTCTCAGGGAGAAACAATACGATGGGGCAAGTCACAGCACCCCTGGGAGCTACACTGGTCTGAACTGGTCCATGGAGGGGCACTGCAAGAGTCCTCTGCAAACACCTGACGAGGCCTGGGTCCCTGGAAGCAAAGAAATGCAAAGCCCTATTTGAGAGACCTGCAAAGCGGGATGTGCCAGGAGAGAGGCCAAATTTTCCTCTCCAAAGGGAACCGACTCTGTAGGACTTGAAGCCTTGGCTCAGGCTGGGCGCTGCCAGGGTGCCTGACAGACCTGCTGGAAAAGACCTAGGTGCTACAGGGGTCTTTTCCAGACTTGAGCTGGAGTCACATACTTCAGAATAAAGTTTTCAGAAATGCCCGGCTCTCTGCATTATGCATATTCTGGCCATAAGAAACTTTTGTCCTAATCCCCTATCAATCAATGGTTAGATTAGCCCACACAGTATAGTTTCTTCTTCTTTCCCTTTATATACCGAATACATAAGAAATGTTTGCAGTTATGCCCTGTAAGTTTTCCTCACTTTCTCATCACATTTCCCACCTGGCTCTGGATCCACTGAGTTTATCAAAAAAATCTTTTTGCAGTGGTGTAAGCAGAATGTATTTCAGCTTAGGACGTACCAGTGATTTATAAAGTCCTACTCTCACACTGTCAGCGGCATTTATCTCTGCGCTTTATGCACCCTGTCATATTGTCCCCTTTCCTAATGCCCTTTCCATTCCTCCAAGTATAAACTTTCTCTGTGTCTTACATGTGAGAGTATGAACTTCTTCAAGAATACAGGTTCCAGCTGCAGGCTGGATATCGCACAAGCTATTGCAGATGGCCTGCTGAGCCAGTGAGCTGCAAGCAAACACCAAAACCTAGAAAATACCAGTGGCTGAAGTCTGGATACGAGCAACTGAAACACCTTCAAGCGCTTTGTTCCCATCTATGAAAAGCACATGTGCTGTTCTACAGAAAATGCCTAAGAGTTAGAAAGGAGCAGAGATAGCTAAGTGATCCACGGTGCTTGGATGAGCTCTCAACTCATCCCAGAAGATGAAGATTACTCTTCTAATTAAGAAGACTCCTGTAAATTAATGAGAGACTTTCAATGGGCTAGTATTTTATTACTAGAGAGCACTGTCTTATTGTGAGTTTTGTTACTGATGTTATCAGGATTGGGTTTGGTATAAAACAATAAATTCTGACATTCTTGAACATAAAATCAAAAGATACTCTGAGGAAACTGAATGGTGTCATAGTCTGTCCTTAAATCAGCAATAAATGAAAGAAAATCCCAGATGCACAACAGCATTTTATTTTTTTTAGCCAGAACATAAAGCTTATTGGTGAAGATTTAAAGTGAGAGAAAAACAAACAAGTCTTTCAAGGACAGTTATTGAACTTTCTGATCATGTAATTTTTGAAGTTTTGAGGGACTGACACCATTCCTTTCCAGTTCCACCTTAAAGGGACAAACTGAGAGGACTTTCTCACAGCATTTTGCCTGTGTCCAGACTGACAATGCAGAAACCTTTCAAAATGGAGACAAGAAACCTCTCGGAAGTTTTCTTTTCATTTGTTTGGATTGCCAATCAGTTCAGGTCTCATCCGAACAGGTTCATCATACTTATCTGATGGATTAAGACCACGCTTAGCAGCAAACAGACATCTGGGTGAACTTAACGCCCGTCTTGGATAGCCCAACCCAGTTCTGTCTGCACTCAGAAGGAGTTTTCCTTACTTTGAATGTGATTATCTGGGCACTTTTGGAAATTTTTCCCTTTGGCTTCCTGTTTAGAGACCCAACTGCAAGAGCTGAAAACGAATCACAGGCCCTTCAGCCAGCCAAGAGGGCAGCCCCTCCTGCCTGCTGGCAGCCCCCAGCTGCCCGCCGGGAAGGGGACAAGCTCTTCCTTGGCAGCAGCGGGGCTGGATGCCAGTGCAAACACCATTGCACTTGAAGTTCCCCTGGCAACTGAGAGCTCCAGCAGATCCCTCCCCGGCTCTTCGCTAACCACAGGAGTGAATGAGACATGCCTTGTGCTAGCTGGCAGAGGAATAAGTAGCAGGAGCTGGGGGAGATGAGGATAAAAATATATTAGGGCTCCAGATTTAGGGTAAAGGTTTGGAAAAAACAGTAACTTTTTCAAGGCCTCCAGTTTTGAAACATTAAGTGTATAAGACTAGTTAGAGGAGGTAGGTGAATGCCTGGGTAGGTGACACAAGACCTAGTCTAGAGCAAACTATACAAAGCAAATTTTAAAGTAAAAATGTGTAACAAGAACAAATCAAACTTTTGGGGTTTACTCTTGCCTAGCATAACAGCATATTTCTCAGGGTATAACGCACCAAGGCCAGGTGCAACCCCCTCACTGGGGTTTTCCACGGCAGCAGAGGGAAGCAGCTGCAGCAGTGCAGCTCCTCTCCTCCAGCCCTGGGCAACACGTGGAGCTTGCTTTAGGAGGGAGTAGGTGCTGCACTGCCCCACAAAGCAATGTGCCCCCACGTATAAAGTGATTTTACTAAACTTAAATTTACAGTCTTGGTTCGGTGAACCATATTGAAACTACCCAGCCCTGTTGGTGATACTGAGAAAACTAAGTATGATGTGAAATAATTACAAGACCTAGGGTACAACCAGTGGCTGTATAATTATTAAAATACTTACAAAATTCTCGTACCTGTACTTAGCATAATTTCCCATAGACTCCTTTATTCAACTTATAACTGGGCTTAAATTTAAAAGTGGTACTTCATACAGACAAATATGGATGTGTGTGTTCATCTTCCTTTCACTCACCCTTTTCTAGCTTTTTCCTTTTCTGCCCTCTGCCCCTGAACTGTACCTCTTAAGCTCTTTCTTCTAGAAATCAGGGTTGAAAGGTTTTAAATCTGGGACATATTATGATCCTTCCCTTGCCACTCAAGTTCATTTTTCGCTGGGAAAAAAATACACTTTTCTTCCTTCTCCATCCATATTTCTAGACCCCCCACACAATTCATTTCTGAACGGCAGAAGTTTGTATCATATGGATCAAACCCAGTGTGGAAAATGTATCTCCCAAATTATAGTTCAGTGTATTTTTAACAAACCGCAACTGCCTGGCTTTGCAAAAACATCCACCCAGTCATTAGAAGTCTAAAGACATGGAGCAGATCGTGCTTTTGGGGGGAATCTGGAGCCAGCTTAGGATAATGTGAATAACAGAAAAAGTAGTCATTGCTCTAGGCTGACCTTCAGTTGTGTGTGAGGTTTCATTTTGCTAGATACGTGAAGGCTTCAGCTCAGTATTTATCATGAAGCAGAGTAAAAAGGAAGGAAACACAGGACTTGAAAGCTAAAGAATTTTTGCTTTCTCAGTAGCAGCTTTATCAAAGTGACAGCCAGGCAGCACTGTAAATAAACTGGTCAGCTTCCATTGTGCTCTTACCTGCAGGAATTCTCCCATCTGTAAGGAAAAGGTCACTGAATCCTTCCCCAAGAAGTCTGTCAATTGGAGACTCTCTCCCCAAATCATAATCACTGTCTCCAGCTTCACTGTCACCCCGGCCACTGTCTTTCAAGCTGAATTTATCCATATCTTGTAGGGCATATCTGTAAAGAGAATCACGGAATTAGATTATGTCATGTACATTATATTCCACTTTTTGATTAGAGAGACATGTCTGTATTTTCTGGTACACGTACATGCATATGTAGCAGAACAGTTCAGATCCTTACCTGTAGCTTCTGGAATACTTGTTTCCTCGAAAACTTGGCCTTGGTTGATACTGGCCCTGGTGGAGCATCGAGAGAAGCTGAGAAACCTGCTAAAGAAAAGGTGAAAAGACTGATTCCATGAAATGAAAGCTCAAGTTCCTAGTTGAAAAACCACTAATTCACTTCTCAGGTTTGTTTGCAGGGAGGTTTGGCGTTTTTTTCTCCTTTAAAGTTTAATTAAATCAAATTCCTGCACATATATAATGCAGTACAACAGACTATTTTGTACTGTAGCGTCTGCCACAGGAAACATCTGAAGACTTTGTACAATGAGGAAATGCACTGCTGTTCATTAGCCTCTGAACTCATAATAATTAATTCATTAACAAGTTAAGTAATTAAACAGAGCTGGAGTTTTGTTTTGTTTTGTTTTAATAGATCAGAATCAACCCTTTACCATTCCAGGCTCCTAATTCAAAACGTCATTGCTCTGCATGTAAAGAGTTACCAGGACGCAGCTCTCATTTAAGCTACGCTCATATATTACAACAGCTGTACTTAAACTGTGTCAGTGTTTAACCTTGTAGTTCTCCATCCCCATTAACGAAAGACTTTCCTGCATCATTTCCCTGTAGAAATACTCGGGCACTCTTTCTTAAACAGAGCCATACAGGGGGAAAAGGAAGGGAAGGCAGGGAAGAAAGGGCACTAAACCAGAGCAGAGCACTGTCTGCATTGCACTCCACTGTTTCAACCTTACAGGGAAGAACCGAGAAATAACGTTACTAGTAACAGATTTAAACCTGTTCCCCATGGTAATGGATTCAGTCGATATTGGGAGTAAAACTGCAAAGCTGTGACATCTCAAGAGAAATCCATTACAGGTTCTCACTAGGCAGTGACCCACCTGCCTGCTGCTCTCCCAGGCTGCACGCAGAGCACCTCCACGCTCCCAAGTGAACGCACGAGTGAACGGGTGTGTAAACCACGGTATGGACCTTACCTCCACAGCCGGAGTAGCGTGGGTGAGTTCCAGTGAGAAGTTTTCGGGCACGTGGTTAGAGGAGATTGTCACCAGGCTGTTCAGTGATTGGTGGCTGTGGTGGCTCTGCCGGCTGCTCATCTGTCCCCTTTCCAGGGTCGGAGATGACGACGGAGAAGCTCTGTGGTGAGATCTGATGGGCAAAGTGCCATTAACCGTTGGCACTAATGTAATGTCTCCTTTGTGGATCTGTCGTGAGGGTCGTTTTGGGTGGTGCTGGTAGGTCGACTCCGCCACGCGACAGTTGTAGGACCTGGTGTCCTTCTTCTCCCGATTACATCTTGTAGCAAAGATAACCATAATGACCAACAACACGGCACATATCGATCCTAAGGATATAATCGTTATCATGGAGACATCCAGGGAGGGCTGGCTTACCAAAGTCGCTTCTGTGCTTGCAAATGAATAAACATACTCAAAAATGGTACATTTCAGAAGTGCTTTAGTACTAAGCTGAGGACTGCCTTTATCCTGGACTATCACAAAAAACTCCCATTGTTTTGCTGGAACTGATTCGATGCTCACATTGATAGAGATGTCACAAGTTTTGGGATCCATCACAAAGATGCTGGTTTCCTTGTCAGCTGCTATGGAGCAGCTGAGCTCAGAGTTCATACCAGAGTCTCTATCCGTGGCCCTTATCCTGGTGACAAGGAAGCCAATTCCAGCATCTTTAGGGATGGAGATTTCTGCTGTGCTGTTGCGTAGCACTGGCCCCACAATGACGGGAGCGTTGTCATTTTCGTCGATGACGGTCAGTACAACCGTGGTATTGCTGACAAGCTGCTGACTCCCTCCATCCCTAGCTTGAACCACAAAGGCAATTTGATTTACTTCTTCATGGTCAAAGGTTCGCAGGGCATAGATCGCCCCATTGGAGGGATCGATGGTCACATAGGTGGTTATAGAACTTCCCAAAATATAGCTCTCCAAAATGGTGTACGTCACCTGCCCGTTGTCGCCCAGATCTGGGTCTGTGGCTGTGACTGACGTGATGTACGCTCCTGGAGAGTTATTTTCCAAGATAACAACTTCGTATCTGTTTGTCTGGAAGCGGGGAGGGTTGTCATTTTCATCACTGATTTGGACAGTAAAGTGTTTCACTGTGGAAAGACTTGGCGTTCCCTTGTCCTCCGCTATTACAGTCAAGCTGTATTCAGATCTCTTTTCCCTATCTAGAGTGGCATTAGTCAAGATTAAATAGTTATTTTCATAAGTCTTTTGGAGTTTAAAGTGGCCATGTCCATGGAGCTTGCAAACTATCTCTCCATTCACACCAGAGTCCTTGTCTTGCACTCTGACCAGGGCCACGAAAGTGTCCAGGGGTGACCCTTCAGAAACGTAGGCTATCTCTTCTTTCTCTGGGGACATCAGGTTTAAGTTAATTTCAGGTCTGTTGTCATTCACGTCCACAATTTTAATTATGATTTTGCAGTGAGCTGGAATAGAATTTGGCCCCAAATCTTGAGCCTGAGCATCAATTTCATAGGATTTGGTTGCTTCATAGTCCACTTGCTTCAGGAGGGTCAGGTGTCCTCTTTCTGAATCTATCTTAAAAGTCTCTACAATTTTGGCAGACACATGACTACTGAAGGAGTACACGACTTTACCGTTAGCGCCCTCATCTGGGTCAGTGGCATTGAGGTCTATCAGCAAAGTCCCGATGGGTGAATTTTCTAGGAGCTGGATTATATACGACTGCTGCTCAAAAACAGGGCTGTTGTCATTGGAATCAGAAATGCTTATTTTCAGGAGGGATGAGCCGGATCTCTGAGGCACCCCTTTATCTGAGGCAGTGAGCTGGAGTTCGTAACTTGACTTCAACTCCCGGTCCAGCTCTCTGACCACGATCAGCTCTGCGTACTTAGCACCATCGGTCCTGGTTCGCACCTCAATGCTAAAAAAATCATTTGCAGAAAGAGAGTAAGTGTGAAGGGAGTTATCCCCTACATCTGGATCAAAAGCGCTGTCCAAAGGGATCCGGGTTCCTACGGCTGCGCTCTCTGATATTTCGATCGGGATGAGAGCTCTGGAAAACTGGGGAGAGTTGTCATTAATATCCAGCACCTCCACTTCAACATGGAAAAGCTGCAGATGTTCAGTGGGCAGAGTGATCACATCAAACTCGATGGAGCAGTTTAAGTTTTTCTGGCAGAGTTGCTCCCGATCAATTTTAGCCCCTATGCTGATCTCTCCGTTATCCTCGCGGACTACAAGCAAGGGAGAGTTCCCCCTCTGCATGGCTCGAAACCGAACCGAGGAAGGGTTAGGCATTTTTAATAAAACATCAGCTACATCCTCCGACAGTCTTGCAATTACTGATCCAACTCTCTGCTCCTCATAAATCCTGTATTTCAAATTCCTGCCGAGCGCAGCCTTATTGAAAGATATTATCATCAGTGCAAAAATGAATATAAAGTGCATTTTACTGCCGAGCCGGTGCATTTGTAAGTTTCTGCAATTCATTTCTCCCAGCAAGTTAAAAAGCAATTATTTCGACTTCCTTCGGTACCTTAACCCCGCCGCGCATCTGCTCCGTGCAAACTTGCAAACGCCAGTCCTAGCCAGCCGAGCGTTAATCTCTCACCAGATCAGAAAACTTTTTTTTTTTTCTTGGTTATACACACACCGTGCCGGGACATCCAGATACCAGCCGCACGCAATCCGCGCCCGCTCATGGGACTCGCCGCTCCGCTGGCGGGGCCAGCCGCGGCCGGGCAGGGCGCTCCGCTCCCG